>CALNVZ010003426.1:14662163-14689624 GCA_940671915.1 Paracentrotus lividus
ACAAATGTTAATTAGGTATTGTGACATATATGATACCTAAAAAGGTTACATCAAAGGCCATCTTGGGGTCAAAAGGTCATATTGCGTGTTTTATTGATAGCGAAATCAGGCGAGACTACTGGTTCGCGAACCAACTTGTATGGTTGAAAAAAATTTCGATTGAATTAAAATTGTATCGACTGTGACAATGATGTGTGTACGTGTATTTCACTTGCCAATTTACCTCTCCACCAAAATAAAATGTATTAGCAACATAAATAAAATAAATACAATAACCAATAACGTTCAGTACCAACAAAAAAAAATAAAATAAAATAAATAAAAGTTTTGTACATGCCAAGAATTAAAAATGTTAATTTCAAGCAATAAGTATTTGTACCGTATAATGAGAAATGTCATTGACATTGTATGCATACTCTACCCCCAACACCGAATGATTCAGTCGTTATTTTTAGCTTTGACTCCCTGATATACTACATCAATTCCTGCTTACTCGAGAGATTTCCTGGGTACACTGAGAAAGAGAGAAAAAAATATTACATATAAATAACACTGTCAGAATGCTGTGTAAAATATTGCGGTTTAAAAAAAATATTGTTTAATAATGCTGACATCGTTGTTTAATATTTAAACATTATTGTTCAAAACCGAAAAATCGAGGTTTGATAGTCTTAAACAGGAGCTGTTTAGCGATAATATACATATATATATATAACGTGGATGAAATTAAAAAGGGGTTGTTTAAACAGCCGAGAAAAAAGTCACGTGATAATCATGAGCCAATGAGCAAACCCCTTACATATCCCTTGTTGCGCTATGCCATGTTAATTTTCCTCGCGAGAATACAGCGGAGGACTTGTTGTCACGCGTTGAGAAGTTCCAAAATAGAGAGCTGATTGATATAATTTATTCAGAGGTAAGCATTTGGAATAAATGTGTTGTAATATCATCGAGTATATACTCAAGACATTTTGTGATACCGTAACATTTAGGCCTTCTAGATCTAGATTACTTGCAGTCAGCATTTCTGGATCCGTAATGCAGAGTCGGGCCGGAGTCCGAGCGGCGTGTGTGCAAAGCCCGTTGGCCTGGGCAAAGATTGCTACTTGTAAGATCTAAACATATGCCACTGCTGCAAAAAAAAATAATAAAAAAAAAATAAATAAATAAAATAAAGAAAATAAATAAAATGAATAAAATAAATAAATAAATAAATAAATAAAATATCTTGACATATACTACAAAAGCATGCTTCCAATGTCAGCTCTCCTTCTGCGCTCGGTTACTTTGTTTAGTTATAGCCTATACGTAGGCCTATCCTGGTCATGACAATTATAACCCCCCCCCCCCCCCCCCCCAAAAAAAAAAGATACGAAGAATGTCCCATTACTGATATTTAAGTCAATATTTTAGCTTTTGCTTTGTGCTAGAATTCTATTATTATGAAATAAAAGGAAAAATTCATTCACGCATGGCTGCCAGGCGGCTGTAACATTCCGTTAACATCTTTTGACGTCATCAGCCGCGCCATTAAAATAGGGGTAATTATTCGAGTATTTGGGAGGGATGGCATGGTTCGATCATCTTTTTTAATGAAATACTTTCTAGATGGACAATAAAAACGTTTGAATTTGAAAGTGTTGTACTATGTAACATGTTAGCTTTCGTTTTATATGTAAAGGGGATTTTCTTTTTTCCGTCCGGTCGGGGACTTTAACCCTTACAAAAATCCCCGTGGTATCCAATGGTATTTTAGTGGTATGAGACATTTTTACACAAGGGAATTGCTAATGGAATACACGATTTACAATAATATATGTATGTGGCCGTGCAGTATACTTTCGATGCACGGTAAATTTGCTTTGGAAGTATACACTTTGAATTCATGGTCGAAAAGCTGCGTCTAAAAATACAATCATTGCGATCTCGAACACGATAAACAATCCTGGAAATTGGCGTCGCATCATGACAGCAGCACGACTAAAAAATTTTAAAATGGCAGAGGTACCCTTACAAAAATATCGTGTGGTACCACACAACGGTACCATACAAAATACCACGGGATTTTCCTATGGTTTTTTGGCACAAATACCACACAAAATACCATACAGCAGTATCATACAGCCAAAATACCATAGGATTTCCTATGGTTTTTTGGCACAAATACCACACAAAATACCGTACAGCAGTACCATACAGCCAAAAACCATAGGATTTCCTATGGTTTTTTGGCACAAATCACACAAAATACCATACAGGAGTACCATACAGCCAAAATACCATAGGATTTCCTATGGTTTTTTTGCACAAATACCATACAGCAGTACCATACAGCCAAAATACCATAGGATTTCCTATGTTTTTTTTGGCACAAATACCACACAAAATACCATACAGAAGTACCATACAGCCAAAATACCATAGGATTTCCTATGGTTTTTTTGGCACAAATACCACAGGATTTCCTGTGGTTTTTTGGCACAAATACCACAGGATTTCCTATGGTATTTTAGCACAAGTACCACAAAAAATACCATACAGGTGTACCATACAGCAAAACTACTTAATAGCATTATCCCAAACTAGTACCAAACATCAATACCGCACACACTTACCAGGATTATGACATACCGTTGCGACCGGAACACCACACGCCGTTAATTCAGAGATGCCACACGCCGTTACCACAGGACTGCCGCTAGACAACCAAGGATACCATACACTGGTATATAAACCACTATTTCGCAAAAATATTTTGGGTCACAGTTAGTTATTTTCTATTTTGTCCAAACTTGGTACAAGGTGATTTCTACACAATTTCCCCTTTTTGAGCAGAAGCCTGAACACGATCGTTTAAAAAAATTAATGTAAAGAAAGGCAAAAGAAAGGATCTGAGCAGCTCCCCCAACTTCTGATATTGGTTAAAAGAGACAAGGTGAAAGATGTACAAGATCCAGAAAAGTTATTTAAGCAATTTAGGCGAGATAACTTGTGTTTGCGGTAAAAATGGAATGGAGGTAAATTGGTACACAGATTAATGATGTTTATGTACTTCATTGAAATTAAAATAATGATATTTTACTGGGGTACCAAAAAGTCAATTTAAGGATTTTTTTAATGTAGGGGGTATATTACATGAAAGAAAAATAAATCTATGGGAGCCTCTACCCATGTACTGACCTACCCTCACTTGCCAAATGTATTGCAACATAGCTGAAATGTATGCATTTTCCATTTTACAAGCCTTTTATTTGTTGTTATATTTCATTCACGGCCAGAGTGTTTTTGACCATTTTAGGTATTATTATTAAAAGGAGACCTCTCCTTTTCTGTCCTCAGTGAAGTAAATGACCAGACACGGTCATTTCTGAAACAACTTTGAGGGGGGGGGGGGCAACAACGGAAAAAAGCCTCCAACATGATTTTTTTTTTTTTTGGTGTGCCTGGGGCCTTACCAGAGAATACAATCATGAAACTGTTTACAGATTTTGATTTATGCCTAATGCTTATGAATAATGGCCATAAGGAACCATTACGAAGGCAAAAAAAAAAAAAAAATAAAAAAATAAAAAAATATCACTCCCAAAAGAAGAAAGAAATTGGCGCCGTTTCTGACTAGGAGGATGCGTGCCAAAATCAGAGGTCGTGATGTGAAGAAAATGCAACACGACCTTAGTAACTCTTAACCCGTTGTATACTAAGCCCGCATATATGCGGGCTGACGAAACATAGAACACCCCTCTTGTTGACCGTTTATTTCACTCATGATTACATAAACATATCAAGACATTATATAATTTAAATTATTTGATATTGACCTATCTAAAGTTGTCCTTGTTTCACCTTTATATGAAAGGGATTTTTTCAAGCATGCTTGACAGTCACGATTCATTCGGTTTTGTAAAAAGTTCTCAGTATACAACGGGTTAAATTTTCACTGATGGTGTAAAAGTTCAACAAGTTGAAAGTTGTCGATATTTCGGAGTCGTTACTGACTAAATGTTTGCAGTGGGAAATCATGTTGAACATGTTAAGAAAAAGTTGTGAAATATATTTACCTTTTGAAAAGACTTCGGCCATACATTAATCAAAGTACGACACTATTATTCTTTAGAACTATAATACAGAGCAACTTTGACTACTGCAGTTCTATTTCGACGAATGTGAAACACATTTTGATAAACCTCAAATTTTCCAAAATCGCGCATTTTGTATAATATTCATTTTTTAAAATTATTATTAAATTAAATTATTATTAATTTCAAATAATTTTACCAATTACTTTTTCGTCTGAATGTACGTTGGTCTAAACTCTTATCGTGTGTCATGTATAGGTCAATACATAAATTATGCCCAAATTATCTTATTAATATTTTCTCTTCCTATCAAATAAGATATAATACTAGAACGTAAACTAAAACTTAGGTTTAAGGTTACAGGCTTTGGTCTCTTGTCTAGAGGAGAGCTTTAAGTAAAAACTACGTGTTTGGTGAAAATAATAATTGGAATATTTGATTTTACTTTGAAGGAAGCGTTTTGAAATGCTCTCATCTTTCGTTTAATCCAAATATAACTGCAGGCGAATATAAAATTTAAATAAAAATTATGTGTTTGGTGAAAAATTGAAATATTTGAATTTACTTTTATATTTTTTTTTTTTTTTTTTTTTTTTTTTTAAACTTCGTTTAATCCAAATCTAACTGCAGGCGAATATAATATTTCAAGTAAAATTTATGTTATTTGGTGACAAATTGGAATATAAAATTGATTTTACTCTTTATGTATAAATCAAAGAGAATATGTTCAGTACGTCCATTCCGTGTGTACATAGAGTAAGCTCGTTCTGCAATGTTGCCTCTAACCATTTCTAAAAGAACGACAAAAAAAGATAAAACAGGAAATACACAAATTATTATTGTTTTCTGCAGATTTGTCTAGGGGAAAGAAGTCAAATAAGGAAAATGTTTTAACTGGATATTTTTTTTATTTGAAAATGATAAAAATTATTTCTTAGATTTAGCAAAATGACCAAATGACTGAAGGAAGCGTTTTGAAATGTTCTCATCGTTCGATTAATCCAAATCTAACGGCAGGCGAATATTAAATTTTAAAACATCCGGTACCAATTTAAAACCTGGAGAGTTAATGCATGTTATTAGTTATATGTTGATAATTTGTTACTTCAGTACAACTTTGTCATCCTTTTCCAACTATTGAAAAGTGCAATGATTTCTTCTTCTCACCCCCCCCCCCCCCTTTCGAAACCACCCAAGCCCTAGTAGAAACTGCAAATGTATCAATCATCATCCATCTGGTAAATGGAGCAAAATGTTGAATACGAAGACAAGGTTTGGTATGGTTTGGGTGTAGCGACTTCGTTTTGCCCACCCCCTTCCCCCTCACACACATACACATACCACAACACACACACCACACACACACACCACACACACACACACACACAACACACATATATACACACACACACACACGCGAACACACGCTTGCGACCACAGGCATCCAACAACACATACACATACAGACACACACATCATATCCAACCAAAACGCTATACACACATAGCAGATGTGCATGAATGTGATGGAACAGAACATTATGCCATACGTGTGTATTTCTACATACAATGTGCATTATTGGCACCCGATCAGTGCAATCCTCAAAACGGCAAAAATAATTTTCGTTTTCCATATTTTGACGCTGGCTGTCTATCGTATTTTTTTTTTTTATTTTTTTTTTTTTTAAACTTTCGTTTAATCCAAATCTAACTGCAGGCGAATATAATATTCAAGTAAAATTTATGTTATTGGTGACAAATTGGAATATAAAATTGATTTTACTTTTATGTATAAATCAAAGAGAATATGTTCATACGTCCATTCCGTGGTGTACATAGAGTAAGCTCGTTCTGCCAATGTTGCCTCTAACCATTTCTAAAAGAACGACAAAAAAGATAAAACAGGAAATACACAAATTATTATTGTTTTCTGCAGATTTGTCTAGGGAAAGAAGTCAAATAAGGGAAAATGTTTTAACTGGATATTTTTTTTATTGAAAATGATAAAAATTATTTCTTAGATTTAGCAAAATTGACAAAATGACTGAAGGAAGCGTTTTGAAATGTTCTCATCGTTCGTTCAATCCAAATCTAACGGCAGGCGAATATAATATTTAAAACATCGGTACCAATTTTAAAACCTGGAGAGTTAATGCATGTTAATTAGTTATATGTTGATAATTTTGTACTTCAGCTACACCTTTTGTCATCCTTTTCCAACTATTGAAAAGTGCAATGATTTCTTCTTCTCAGCCCCCCCCCTTCGAAACACCCCAGCCCTAGTTAGAACTGCAAATGTATCAATCGATCATCCATCTGGTAAATGGAGCAAAATGTTGAATACGAAGACAAGGTTTGGTATGGTTTGGTGTAGCGACACTTCGTGTTGCCCACCCCCTCCCCCTCACACACATACACATAACCATACACACACAACACACACACACACACACACACCACACAAACATATACACACACACACGCGAACACACGCTTGCGCACACAGGCATCCAACAACACATACACATACAGACACACACATCATATCCAACCAAACGCTATACACACATAGCAGTGTGCATGAATGTGATGGAACAGAACATTATGCCATACGTGTGTATTTCTACATACAATGTGCATTATTGGCACCCGATCAGTGCAATCCTCAAAACGGCAAAATTAATTTTCGTTTTCCATATTTTGACGCTGGCTGTCTATCGTATTCACTCTCAAGTATTTGGTGGCCTGAGAATAGCCTGATCGACATGACCCGAGCTGAGCTGTCTAACTCAATCTAACATCAATAAATATCACTGTAATACCTGTCCTGTCATTTGTGATCTGTACGTGTTTACCAGCACATGACATGAAAAATATATGGAGCCAGAACTGGTTTCGACTACGCCTTTAAAAGGATTTTGGAGATGATGTTAGAGTTGAAAAAGTCGTCAAACCAGGTTGGAATTATCATGTATTCCTTACCTTTATTTGCATGATTTCTGGACCACCTGATCATGATCGCTGTGTATTGTATGGTGTATATATTGCCCAGCATAGGGGAAATTAAAAGTGAGGTTAGATGAGGCTGTGGGTAAGATGAGTCATTTGTAGCTCGGAAGCCGTAATAAATTAAAAGTAGTTTGCACCTTCAGAACATTCAAGGGGAAGGAAACCCTAGGAATGCATTAAATTGTACAAAACAGAAAAATCAAAGAAGGTAATCAATGAAAATTTGAGAAAAAATGAATGAATAATAACAAAGTTATGAGCATTTGAATGTTGTTATCACTACCTCTATGGGGATCCTCACATTGGCAACGGGCCCAAGATCTTCCCCATTACTTTTGTACATATTTCACTCAAATTGTCTTTTTTTATTCATTCCGTTAAAAGATATGAGATTCTTTTCATGGGAGGACATGTAATACAGGTTCACAAAATATAATCATGGGTGAAGAGTCTGTACTACCATTAGAATGAGGAAAAAGAAGTATTTTTGGTATTTTTTTTGCGTGTCATATGGGAGAGTTGTTCATGTGTGACATCACACATCCTGGGCCTGTTGCCAGTGTGAGGATAACCATAGCGTTAGAGATAACAACATTCAAATGCACATAACTTTCTTATCATTTATTCAATTGTTCTCAAACTTTCTTTAATCTGTTTCTTTGATTTTTTTTTGTTTCATACAATTCAACTGAATCCTTGGGTTTCATTCTCCTTCAAGGACATATCACTGGAATTTTGTTAATTTACACATTTTTTGACATTTTCCCATATCTTGCCATATCTTAGAATGATAGATATGATATGTAGATTTTAATGATTGTGTTTTCCCACTTGGAATCTATATTAAAAAAAAAAACACACACACAAAAAAAACACGGTTAATATGAATGTATAATACAGTGCCTCCTAGAAAGAAAAAAACGTAAACACAACTTCTCACATTAAAATTTTATTAAAATGTTATGGCTTATGTGACCTTGATATTCATTTCATAATAAAGAGTATCTCGTTGTTTATTCAATGATACTACACTAATACCAGTGTTGTGATGGATGACTGAGCACTTGGGTTTTAAAACAAGCGTAAAAATTGAACTGTACCAAGTTTGGGTAAAAGCAGCTCATTTCAATAGTCCAGGTAATCCATTTTCCCTTATGAATGGACCTAGGAGGGGTGACCTCACACTCTGACACAGAGAATGAATGATCAGGAAGCAAGGGTTGCTTCTGATAAAACCTGGTACAATTTGTTTTTGAACAAAGTTTTTAAGACCTCGAGCGCTCAGTCATACCTGACAGTCAAGGTTGTGACAGTACATGTATGATTTTGGTTAGCCGATTCACACCATTATTGCTTTGGATCCCTCATGGCCGCCCATAGGCAGGTGTTATATTCATCCAGCGAATTCCTGCACAGCCTCGTTTTTGTGTCCTTTACAAAGTGGGCACTTCTCGATGAAGCATGCATTATTTTTCGGAATTTTTGTTGTCAAATGATAGTTGGGGATATGAGTTTTCTTTATATAATGTATGAATCTTTCCACCCAAGAACCATATATTTCTTATTTGGTAGCCGTTTCAAAAGCGTATAGTTCTTTCTGGAACATACTGTATAGTGGATTTACGTGTAAAGCCTTTGAGCATCATTGAACATACAAAATGAACAATATGTACATTTATATATTAAAGCTGGTGTATAGTTCTGGGAGAGGGAAATTTTTTATTTTGATTCACAGTAAGATAATTTGAAAGATTGAAAGCTATAACTATAATAGAGAAATTTACTTGAAATCTCATTTTAGTGTCTTTATTTCACAATAAAAGTATGCAAAGTTGAAAGTCGGGGACCCGACACCTTTATTCGCTTTTGCGAGAGTCACCTCAACATTCACGTGGCAAAGTAATAGGGATTCTTTTGTGTGGGTGATACACACAGATCGTACGGTTTAGCACTGTTCATGTGCTAAGCTTCGCGGAGCGGGCATCGCATCAAAGGTTTAAAACAACCGTTACATTATGTTTCTTTTAAACATTTCCACTGAAATTCACCGTAAATCATAAAAAGAATATCACAAGCTCTCTCACACATATCTTTTAGTGCAATCTGGAAAACATGAGACTATATTTGATCGGTTTTATGCTGATTCCCTTTTTTGTTACAAAAACTATAACACAGCTTTATGTTTTCAAAAAGGCGTGTATACGTCAAGATAAGTTGAGACATCTGATAATTTACAACAAGCGTAAGCTCATCTCACCTCGTTACTGGGGTAAGTTCATCCAATTGACAATTTTTTTAAGCAGGAAACTAGACAAATATAAAAGCTTCACAGCTGAATAGGGGAAAAGCTTGCAGAGCAGTAGATGTACTTCATTGTTGACTCAAGCAATAAAGATAGTATCTATATATTGGTAGTCAGGAGCCAAAATGTAAAAACTTGCTCATCTTACGTCACTTTCCCCTAGACATGAATACAATGAAAGTAATGTGTGCATGAACAAGCTTAGTCTCCAGTCGTGAAATCCCACAAAGGCCAAGGTACTCCGATCGTTCACAGGCCCTAGGAGAGGCCGGGAGGCACATTGTGCCCTTCTATTTTTTAAAAAATTATTTGAATGATCATTTTCTTAATGAGCATGACGATAGAGTAACTCAAGCTCTACAATTTCGTGCAACTGAAGTTTCTCAAGGACAGCATTTGTTTTTAAAAATTACATAGACAAAAAAAATGTACAGCATTTGAATAAAATCAGTCAAACTGTCTACAATCACAGTTTGATAACGGAGACTTACGTTTTCTGATTCATTCATTCATTCACCTGTAAAAAAGAAAGAAAGAAAAAAAAAAGGTCAAGGTTGCCAAAGCGCTTTATTGCACATAAATAAAACAAGTAATGTATCTAAAGAGGGCGTTTTGTGCAATTAATTGAAATAATAAAAAATTAATTCATTTTGTGCTAATGTGCACTGGGTCGGTATGCAAAGTGACTATGAAATATGCAATAATCTATTCTGCGAATTTGAAGGCACTAACTTATGCATTTGAAAATTAGATATTTGTAAAAATTGTATTTTGATATAAACACAACACAAAAAGAAAGTTCCCCCTATTTCAGATATCAATAATTTTTGAACCAGGAGGAATTTAAAAAATCTAAATAAATATAAATTATGTTCATATAGGGAATTTAATTAGCTACCATAGGACCGAATTTTAGGAAAAATCATTAAGTCATGCTTCAATGATTAATGGTTGAATGCAAAAATGTCATTTTTTGAAGTTCACAAGCCTAAAATCACAACTTTGATTCAATGGAATCGGACCCATTTTCAGATTCAAAACAATTAACACGTCAGAGTGTATGCAAAACGTGCTTCCCAACATACGGAAACGAAATTTGCGTCAAAATTCACGGTTGAGTTAGCATGCAGCAAAAATTGCCCAAACTGCGATTTTTACTTCTTTGCCATGGTATAATCGATCAAATGTGAGGGAATTCCTGTTTTGGAAGTGTATGCAACCAATATCCATCCATTTACGGTTGAATGAACCCATCACTCAACCAAAAAATAGGCCATTTTAGAATTACAAAGAGTCATTGTAGTAATTTTATGCACTAGAAAGCATCTCAATAACATTTTTGGGGTTTTATTTCTATTCTTTGGGCACGTGTCAATGATCCTATGGTATCTATTTAAAAATTCATGCTTCAGTGAGCACGTGAGGCTAGAAAAGCCCTTTTCTCACGTACGGACTAAAATTCAAATTCTTACTTTGATTGAATATAACAATTCTTTTCGGGGAGTACTTTTGATTTTATTTTCATAGAAATCCCGATGTTTCACGCCTCAGTGGGCACAAGATACAAGAAAATCATGAAAATGAGAAGAAAGTTTGGGGCTTCGTCATGGTTCAGTGACTTTTCGAATACGTAATTTGAATCAAGATCATGTTAGTTGGAGATCAGTTGAAGCTGTGTGCCAAGTATCGTGACATAACTCACGGTCAAATTAACAATAATCATCAATGAAATTGGCCGAATTTCACGTTTGTCAGGTATTGATTTCCTCCTCCATTGACTTTATGTACAGAGGTTTAACAAAAGTTTAACAAAAGTGAAATTCGGCATATTTTAATTGTCAGTTTTTGTCCATTTGACTGTGAATTATTGTATGAAACTTTACACATAGCTTCAACTGGTCTCTAACTAACATGATCGTTACTCAAATTACGTATTCGAAAAGTCACTGAACCGTGACGAAGCCTGAAACTTTCTTCTCATTTTCATGATTTTCTTGTATCTTGTGCCCACTGAGGCGTGAAACATCGGGATTTCTATGAAAATAAAATCAAAAGTACTCCCCGAAAAGAATTGTTATATTCAATCAAAGTAAGAATTTGAATTTTAGTCCGTATGTGAGAAAAGGGCTTTTCTAGCCTCACGTGCTCACTGAAGCATGAATTTTTTAATAAATGCCATAGGATCATTGACACGTGCCAAAAGAATATAAATAAAACCCCAAAAATGTTATTGAGATGCTTTCTAGTGCATAAAATTACTACAATGACTCTTCGTAATTCTAAAATGGCCTATTTTTTGGTTGATTGATGGGTTCATTCAACCGTGAATGGATGGATATTGGTTGCATACACTTCCGAAACAGGAATTCCCTTACATTTGATCGATTTTACCATGGCAAAGAAGTAAAAATCGCAGTTTGGGCAATTTTTGCTGCATGCTCACTCAACCGTGAAATTTGACGCAAATTTCGTTTCCGTATGTTGGGAAGCACGTTTTGCATACAGTCTGACATGTAAATTGTTTAAAATCTGAAAATGGGTCCGATATCATTGAATCAAAGTTGAGATTTTAGGCTTGTGAACTTCAAAAAATGACATTTTGCATTCAACCATTAATCACTGAAGCATGACTTGATGATTTTTCCTAAAATTCGGTCCTATTATAGCTAATTAAATTTCCTACATAGACATATAATTAGATTTTTAAAATTCCTCCTGGTTCAAAAATTATTGATATCTGAAATAGGGGGAACTTTCTTTTTGTTTTGTGTTTATTTCGCTTATATCTTTATTTTCATACCATTTCTCATTTGAAAAGTAAGAAAGTCAAATAAGGAAGAGTGGCATTTAGTTTGGAATGTTATTTCAATGAATTTCCATTGTCTACTAATTAGAAATACAAAAGAAAAACCCCTTAAAATTAAAATTGTGGAAGCGGGGGTTATCAGTGAAAAAAACAACCTTGTTTCACATTTTCCCCAAAACAGTTTACAAGTTTTGCTTATACATTTCTCGAAGAAGTAAAAGCGCATAGACTCTTAAAGGAGGACTCCGGGCTGAAATGAAAAAAGTTTGTAAAATTGGGTAAAACAGTTCTTGGCAGTCGTCTCATTGTCTCATTTGAATATTTTAATATTCAAATGAGCAAAATTATGATGTCACAGTCCCCCTACTTCTTGTGTATTTTATTATATGAAATCCTATTTATCTCATTTTTTCATATATTGCGTATACAGAAAATCTGTCCCTCATACTGAAATAAGTAAAAGCACTTGTGACCTTGAACATTCCACAAGGATTAATCCCTGTTTTTATGTCCTTGGTGCAGAAAATCTTGATAATTGGTATTTCATACAATAAAATACAAAGAAAGTAGGGGGACTGAGACATCATCAGTTTGCCAATTTGAAGAACTGTTTCCTAAAAAATTCAAAACCTAAGAAAATTCATAACTTTGCTATTTCTTATCAGATTTTGATGAAATTTTCAGTGCTTTTTCGATTTTACTTTATTTTTGTACTAATGCGAACTCCAGCCCGGATGAGTCCTTTAAAAATGAAGATTTCATTCCAAAAGGGAATAAATCCACCTTTGGAGATTTTGAATAAATCACTGATTTTGAATTTATTACTTTATACCGTGAACAATTATGACTTTGGTACACATGCTAGTACAATTGCTTAGACCATTTTAATAACAATTTAAAAAAAATCTAGCTATAACATTTTATTTTTCATTTTTCAAAAAAAATAATTTGTCATGCACTGAAATAAATTCGTCAAGCATGACACACATTTCATCATGCAAGCAAATTAATTTGTCAAAAAGCATTGCTCGATATCCACTGCATGACGAATATTTTGTGTCACTGAAAACAAATTTGTCATACACAAGGTTGTCACAAAAATTCACTTTTGCTGCATTAGGCCTAATGATACAATCTATTAATTTACATTTGAGTAACAAAAACAACAATAATGATAACAAAAACAACAGCAATAATAATAATAATAATAATGATAATAATAATAATAATAATAAGAAGAAGAAGAAGAAGTTCTTTTATAGCGCATAACTTATTACAAAATAACATATCCTTATGCAATGATATTTTACAGTTATATGGCGCTTTAATAAAAAATAAAAAAAAAATAAAAAAAAATTGAAAGCGCCGATTGTCTAGAACAAAGTATGAATTAATGGCCAAATTCTATCAATATCTTCTAATCGAAGCTCTACATGCAGAACCTTATTAGCTTTATCCATTAAGAGTATCATCAGTGTTTTCTTCATTTCGTTCATTGCAACCAAAAACCCGTATGCAGTTCCGTCTGGAATATTGTTCTTGTCTATTCGTCCAAGATGATTTTGACGTGTGTTTATTTTCTTTTTCAGTGTTGTGATTTCCTTGGATTTATTGTCATTGCTTGTCTGAAGGTCAAATATGTCTCCTCTCAGCTTATGGTGATATCTCGCTTCGCGGATACTACTTTGAAACTACTTTGAGATAGACTTGGGACCACTTTAAGACGGTTTTGAAACTTGTCGCGGAGACGTCTCCTCAGTCCCCGCGACGGTTTACAAGTCACGGAAACTATTTCTTTGAGTAGCTTTGAGACAGTCTTTGAAAATTGTCGCGGGGACGTCTGAGAGACGTCTCCGCGACGGAATAGCATATACATCGTAGACGTCTCTAATACTTTTATCCGTCGCAGAGACGTCTCCGCGAATTGAGATACCACCATTATGAATAATCGTTTTAATGTCGTTCATTCTTTTCTCAGTATACTTTTCAATCAGCTAAATAAAGCTCTCATTTTGTAGTATGTCTTTAATGATGTCTTGCGGTAAGCCAGGGTTGCTACGCTCCTTATTTACATGCATGGGCACTAAACACATCGCATGAAGAGTAAATATGTAAACATGAACAAATCACCTAAGAAAAGTCTCCAACTGGTGATATAGTAATTCCAATATATTCCTGGTGGATATCAGCTAATCCAGTAAAGTATCCAACAGACTGGACAATTCCCATATTTCTAGCATGTCGTTGCAGCGCGAGTATTTCTGTACGGGGTCTGCCCACGAGGTATAGGGTCTACGAGACCGAGGGTCCACGATGCTGAGGATTTTTCCCACGAGGCCGATGATTTTTCCCACGAGGCAGAGGGCCCAGGAGGCCGAGGTTTCACGAGGCCGAGAGTCCACAAGGCAGAGGTTCCACGAGGCCGAGGGTCCACTAGGCCGATTTTGTCATAACGTATTTTCTTTCACTACGATGTTTGTCTGGGTCAATGGAAAAGTTTCCGCTTTGCATATTCTCCAATAAAAACTAAAATATAATCTTATAAGTTGCAGATAATAATAACAGGCATTTTTTTATTGTAAATCGAGACGATAGTATGATTAATACTCCAGTATCATCTCAATTACCCATTTTACAAAAGTATAGCGGTCGTTAAATCTCTTTTCAGCATTTTATTCTTTGTGAAATTTTGAAACTTTAGTTTTGAAAAATTTCCTTATTTTTCTTTTTCTCGGTAATGTTTTTCTTTAAAAAAAGAAGAAAAAATGGACAATTAAGCAGTTATGTTGCAAGATACGATAAAAGAAAAATCGGCCTCATAGACCCTCGGCCTGGTGGACCCTCCCCTTCTTTACATGTTTTAATCTATCACACTGGTTTTTCGTCAATCCGCTATTCCAAACTTGAGCTGCGTAGGCCTACTCCAACAAGGGGCGAGCATATCCTATGTAGATGCTTCTGAAGTCCATAATAGGAAAACCGTGGCCTTTTAACGCTCGAAGAATGTAGAGTTTACTGTTGGCACGTTTAAAAATATCACGAATGTGAACTTCCTATTTTAAATCACTTTGCATGTGAATTCCTTATAACTAATAGACATCACCTGCTAAAGTTGATTACCATTGATCGTCAACTGTGGAGCGGCAGGTGGATGGAGCATGTTGCATACTTCCATGTGAGTAGTACACTTTCCTGTATTTAGCTTTGTTATTCAACAATTACTTGCAATGTTTAGAGTCACATAAATTATTTTAAATTGTTATCTTGAATATGCAATGTTTGATAAATTCTTAGGCACCCTTTTTGATGAATGCATTTTAAAACTATTATTACTTCGGGGCACCTATTAACATCAAAATATAGACATCATCATTTGAAACAAAATGTCAAAAGTGTCCCGTTTTTTTTTTTTTTTTTTTTTTTTTTTTTTTTTTTTTTTTTTTTTTTTTTTTTTTTTTGTGATACGCACTGTATATTCATCCTCCTTTACTCCTCTCAAATGCTCACAAACCCCTCTTCGAAAATCTCCATCGGCAGAGAGTTCATGTAAGGTGACACGGCAAGCATTGATATGTAGGTGTAACAAAGAAGCTTCAGAGGTAACCATGTCTAAATGTTCTTTGCTTTTGTGTGATAGTATGTGGTGCGTGCCGAGAGGAGAGAAGGAGGGAGGGAGATCGAGAGAGGAGGATAAAAGTGTGGAGAACAGGAAAAAGTCTTGACATGTCATGTTAAGTGTAAATTGTACTATTGCAGCGTTTGTAATTTGTGTGTATTGTATGTTCCTGTTTCCGGACTTTGCTCGTGCTGTGTGCCTGGATTGGTCGATCCATTTAGAAACCTCGATGCAATTATTTTGTTCCGAAGGTAATTTATTTTGTTCAACTTAAAAGACTAAGTGTGAACATGGACTTATAGAGGTTATACGTCCATGGTGTGAAGGTTGTGTTTGAGATACTGTTCCTTCAAATGATCGACATCGGACTTAATTAATACCCACAAGTCTAGGTACGAAAATCGGGACTTTTTGTTCTGATCGAGTTTTGCTATTATTCGAGATAGACGTGTTCGAGTTTACCTAAAAAAAAAAAAAAAAAAAAAAAAAAAAAAATGAAGAAGAAGTAAGTTCCCACCTAAACAAACTTTTGTAAATCAGGAGGAGATTAAAATATGTTATTACATGTCCTTAATTTCATCAGCTAATGCTGCGTGCACAACTCGCCGTACCTTCGACGTGCACCTCCCTACAATGGATTTCGTAGACAATTCGTGCAGCGCACGTACCATGCAGGCACGTTGCATGTACGACGTGCAGGAAATTTTTACAATACCCTTATTACAGAAACGCAGGAATCGCAGAAGTTGGCCCAATGTGCATGCAATGTGCATTCAACGCAGGCTACGTTGCATGCACGTGCCCCGTAGCCTACGACGAGTTGTGACCGCCGCATAACATGTGAGTAATTTTTTTTCGGAGAACCGATATGTTATACTTCAATGAATATAGTCAAAAGGCAAACTTGTCACTTTTCGAAAGTCACAAGCCTAATTTCATAGCTTACATTCGATAACATTGCAACAAATTTTCATCACAGGACCCTTCACGAGGCTTTTAGCATGTGATTTCTAACACATTAAACGACTTTTGCACTTAATTTCACGGTTGAATGAGCACTGCAGCAAAAACTGCATTTTTACATGTTTCAATTGGTAATATTTATCGATGATGCTACGGTCTGGAAGAGTTTTTAAAAACAATATCCACCAAATCACGGTTGATCAATCAAACACTTAATCGAGAAAAAAGTGTTTTTTCAAATTTCTACTGTTTTTTCTATTTGTGTACTAAAAATCATCTTCTCAATATATTTTTTGTTGTTGTGTGTATGATGATATCATATTTTAATAATTATGCTATTTCATTAGGAGTTAACGCTTTAGTGAACATATGCACACACACACACACACACACACACACACACACAAACACACAGACATGTGTGTGTGTGTGTGTGTGTTTATGAGGGTGAGTGTGTGTATATTTATTATATCTTTAGATGAACCTAAATGTCTATCCAATCGTTATTTTCTAGTTTTAAGAGTTATAAGTCAGCGTTGACACAATAACAACACAATGGAGAAGATGTGTTCATGGGCGCTCCAAGTTTTAGTGGTCCTGATAGTGCTTCGTTTACAGGTGATCCATTGTCAAGCATTTGGTAAGTCTGAACAACCCATTAAACTTATGGGATCCAGTAACATTGCATGACATTCAAACCAGTCCTGTTATTTATTGATTTTTTTTAGAATAATTTTTTAAACATGATTGCAAACATAATAGTTCAGTCAGCAATTGCTTGCTTTACTGTCAAGATATTTTATATTTATTTATATAAGATAGGTCATATGAAATTAGGTTTCTGAATGGTCAGATACACTCTGCTTGCCATTGCGTGATTCGTTATATGACCACGACCGTTGCATATAACGAGTTTTATTGCTTGATTTTTTCGTGTACAAATTCCTCATAGGGGTAATATTGATTACTTCTTGTCACGAATGAGTACGGTAATGATCGTAAGGCCATGTTATTTTTTTAATTATTTACTTTTCAACACCCCCCCCCTCTAAAAAAAAAAAAAATGTTGGGGGGGGGCAAAAAATTTTAGGGGCCGATTTATTATTATTATTTATATTCAAAATTTCGCATTAAAAAAAATGGGGGGGGGGGCCAAAAAAATTTGGGGGCCGATTTTTCATAATTATCATTATTTGAAATTTCATATTAAAAAAAAAATTGACATTTTATTTCGAGGAAGGCATTTTATGTAGGACATTATTTTGTACACATAAATGACTCAGATGACCCTCTTACTTGTCCTCAGAGTGACCTTATCCTTATTGTCTTTATATCTATATTCATAGACTTTCTCTTTGTAACCACCTCTTCCTGTTTCACCTGTTTCACATTCCTCTTCTGACCACTCTCTTTGTACTTGATTTCTGTACATGCTTGACATCTCAGCTATTTTGATTACTCTCTTTACTCGCCTTTTCTAATGACTTTCCTACTCTTTGCCTCTATTGGCTAAATCCTTCATGAATATTTAGTAGGTAAACTTTAATTGTATTTTGTCTTTGTCATTTATAATATATGCGTTTAGTCATGCTCAGTATATCATGATTAAAGAAGGGATATAGAAGGAGCTACTATGCCCAGGCAGATGAGACCTAACTTTCTGAGAGTGAAGATGTGTTTTCTGTTGTGGTGCCCAGCATAGAACTTGTTCAATATACCTCTCTACAATTGTAAAAATGAACATTTTGTACATATTTTGGGGCATATAACGCATTTTGAACCCAACTCATAACACAGACATTCTGTAGCACCCACTTGAATATTTTCTGTAGGTACATTACGTCCCCTTCTTTCTTCCAAACACCTCTGCTGCCTAGCCCGCAATCTTATTTTTAATTTACTTTTCAAAGTTACTGTTTGTTTTTCTCCCTTATCTATTATGATATTCTTTTATTAACACAGAACCTTTGTCGGTCGGCGCCCATCCTCAAAGTCAGATAGCTGACATTGGCACTCACATGAACTTAACGTGCAGCTTTCAAAATTCCGAACGCTACCAGTGGTACAAAGATGGGAATCCTCTCCCTAAGAAGGTAGACCAGGGTATTCTGCACATTTACAACGTCTCTATCAATGACATCGGATATTACTTCTGCAGAGGATATGGAAATGGCCGATATTTAGACACGAATGTGGCATCTGTTTACATTAAACGTAAACATTTTTTTTTTGTATATCATATACATGTATCTGTTCTTATACGTCAGACTCTATTTCAATCCCTCGATTTCCAGGACTTTTCTGGACAAAACACGGGTTGCAGGTTATTATGTGAATGGGGCTTATATCAGTCTGTAAAGTTTTAATTCGACTGTGATTTCAATACAGGAAATTCACAAAGTTCTATATCTACTTTTCATCTCTGAAAAAGTAATATTATTGTTAAAATTAATGAAACAGAAAACACAATATGAAACCGAAGGCGATGATTAATAATCTAAATGCATTTATCCTGAAGTTGAGTTCTATCCTTCGGGTTTTTGTTAGGTTCTATAGCTTTGAAAGCTAAGGAATGCCCTGGGACGGACATTAACATAAGGGCTTGCCGTAGCTCACTCGATAGAGCACATGTGTAGCAATCACGAGGTCTCGGATTCGAATACCAAAGGAATCCCAATCTTTCTTTGCTAATGCTTTTCATGTTAAATATTTGTGGTCAGTTTCACGATTTAAAATCATTTCATCGTTTCCTGACGTTCCTATTCAGATCTGACCAACATACGAATGTCGAATATGATATTCGTTAATACTACGATTCTATCCGATGACAACACACTGCTTCAAAACATCAGTAACAATGTAAGTATAACCGATTTGTAAATGATTCATGGGTCACAGGCTGAGCAGAGGGAAATTGAGAGCCACACACACACACACACAAACCACTCACACACACACACACACACACACACACACACACACACACACACACACAAGTGTTTCGCGTTTTCTGTTTAAGGGTTGTACGATTATCCTCCTTTAACAGCTGCTCCGCGGTCAAACATTAGTAGACTGTCACTTGAGGCCTGGACTTATATCCAAGAACCTAAGCCTAAGTCATTCCACAACCCTGACCCTATTGTCTGTCTGGCCTTTATCACAGTCACTCCGGAAGAATGACAGGTCACCTTTATTTTGGGGGTATGTGTGTGTGTGTGTGTGTGTGTGTGGAAGGGGGAGGGTTCCTTAATCTTGTGGCATATCTATGTTTTATGAACTTACAGATAATTAAAATGTATCCAGGCATTTCAGCCATTGGGCCACAATTTCATAGTGTTACCTATACATTTTCTTTTGGCCTTTCATTTTTTGGTATGTTTTTTGCCTGTTCATGGCCAATCACCTAGACGTATATTGTTGAATCTCATTATTATGTGTTCTTTGTTGATTTTTAGATTCAGAAATTACTCATGAGTGACTCCAAACTCAAATACCTGTCCCCGACATTGATCTGCAAGAATTTTACCAGGGTTGGAGGCATACATGGCACAAGCAGTCTAGTTACTGACTTTATTATCTACATCAAAGGCAGCAATCTGACTGCATTCGAAGAGTACAATCTAATTCAAGATATTGCTAATAAAACTGGTAGCTTGTATGATAATCTTGACCTTAGCAAGATGAGAATCCAACACACTGGTAAGAATTTAGCATTATTGGTTACGATTACCTCTGTTCCCGTTTCACGGAATGCCTTTATAGGAATCTAATTTTGACATACACTATGAATTCAGAGTGCGACATTCTTACTTTATTTAGTAATTTATGTAAACACAAGGGTACACACGCTCCATTTTACAATTGGAATGGTAATAAGATATTTTGTGTTGAGGAAAAGGCGTAATCTTTTGCACTACTGGTCTGTAATAAATTTGTGTTAAAAAACAAAGTTTCGATTAACTTAACCTAACTATTCTGAGATGCAAATTTTTCTGCATCCCTAGACAAGTTTGTCTAAATAAACACTTTATAATAAACATGTTGTATAGCATAAGAACTGCCCATGGTTCCATTTCTTGTATTCATTATTTGTCATATCGTCTACAGCTATCTGCTCAAATACCACGTGGTTGTCACCGCGTTTCGGACAAATCCATTTTCCCGAGGGTGAAAATAACGGGAAATGGTTCAACTCAACTGACGATAATAAATGTCCATTCAACACAACAAACGGTAAGACATTCCTTGGTTGTAAGCTTACCTGTTTTCAAATTCTGAGGATTGATTACTGTGTTTCTAAACTGCTCTACCCAATCCAAGTAACCCAGTTATTAAGTATTTTAATTGTGTAGTGTCTTTTCAAAGTGATTCACAATGGGCTTCATCACAAACTTTATAGATATACAAAAATAAAATGTCAAAATTATCTAACGCAACATGTCTACACTTTTACATATATCTCGTCAATTGACAAATAAAAATTCGTCAAAACATTGTCATATACTTTTAATTTGTCATGCAAGATTTCCTTGACAAATCTTGGATAAATTTAGTCAATGCAAACTCGTCAAGTATTTTATTGGAATAGGTTTGCCATTTGACGAATCTTAATTCGTCATGAAAAGTGGTCTTATTTGACGAATTTTCATTTTGATTCGTAATGCTAAAACAATTATTTGTCATGCACTGAAATAAATTCGTCAAGTTGAACACATATTCATCAATTTGTCAAAGAGCATTGCTCGATATCCACTGCATGACATGTCATTGCACTATATCTGTCTCCTCTGTTTCCGCGCAAGATTTTTGTGCGCTACAGGAGACAGATCTATAACAATGGCATGCAGGCTAATCCGTCTTTTGTGCCACGCAACCTTTTGTGCGTCGCGCAACAGATTTCGTCGCGGAAAAAGCTTGTACAATGCACGTATGTTCATAGCGGCAAGACTGAGCGGGTCGCCATGTTGAAAAGAATCACGGCACCTGCCTGAACAATGCCATGAACAACTGAAAAATGCCATTACATGAACAATGCCGCACGCGCACGCCTAACCCTAATGAATATTCATGATGCATAGTCCCACGCTATGTATTTTGTGTATGTAATTAAACGACGATTTACACAAAAGCACACAAAATACATCTTTACCAAATATCACAGAAACATCGTAGATATACTTTTAAATAAGATACAAGATAGGCACAGAAATTCAGAAAAGACGACGAACCGGGTTCAAAGTTAGAAGTTCCAAAAATCAAATTATGATAGTAGGCTTGCTTCAATTACGTAAATCATCAAATTAGTTTGTAATTGCCTTTGGAGCCTGATTACCTAAATTGTTTATATCGATGGAAGATTAAAGGGGAAACGTGACCAAATTCGTAAGAAGAACATTTTAAATCTCATTAGATATTTTACTGAAAATTTATTTCAAAAAATTCAGCTTTGGAGTGAGACAACCTCGCATTACCTGTTAGCATAATGATACATTGTCCCACATGATGTATTTTGTGTATGTAATTAAACGACGATTTACAAAAGAGCACACAAAATACATCTTTACCAAATATCACAGCAACATAGTATTATACTATCATATTAGATACAAGATGCGAGATAGTCACATAAATTCAGAGAAGACGACAAATTGATGAAAGTTAAAATCAAATCAGCCTTGCTTCAATTACTTTAATCAGGAAATGAGTTTTTAATTGCCTTTGGACCCTGATTACCTAAATTGTTTATTTAGATGGAAATTTTAGGAGATAACATGACCAAATGCGTAAGTAGAACATTTTAAATCTCAATAGATATTTTACTGAAAGTTTTAAGAAATTATTTCAACCTTGGAGAAAGACAAAAAGAGAAAATAATCAGCGGCCCATTGCGCCCATGCCTATATATCTGTCAACATGGCCCCGCCCTCAGTTCCCCCATTGGTTGTACATATAATGAACATACGTGAATGCCATGCTGGCAAATTTGTCTCAATTTTGTTTCCGTGGTATTTCACCCCGCGGAGACGTCTCTGCGACGAAATCGTCTCCGCGACGGATAAAAAGTATTAGAGACGTCTCCGATACGTTATTCCATCGCGGAGATGTGTCTGAGACGGTTCTAGGACACAGCTCCCCCGGAGGACAACTCCCCCGGTGGACAGCTCCCCCGGAGGACAACTCCCCCGCAGGACATCTCCCCCGGAGGACAGGTCCCCCAAGGACAATCCCCCCGAAAGACACTCCCCAGGGACAACTCCCACGGAGGACAACTCCCCTGGACAACTCCCCTGGAGGACAACTCCCCGTCAGGACATCTCCCCGGAGGACAGCTCCCCCGGAGGACAACTCCCCTGGAGGACAACTCCCCGCAGGACATCTCCCCCGCAGGATAGGTCCCCCCCCCAAGGACAACTCCCGGATGTCATCTCCCCTTACTTAAATGCTTTATAAATATTGATTTTATGCCAACCCCTTGATTTTTCTTTCTTTTACATTATTACAAGTACTTTCGCATGGAGTAACCTTCTGTAATGAAAAGCGGGGATGGGAATGGTTGTTTTAATTGCTACTCATCCATTGGAACCACCCTTCCAATCTATGAATGGCTACTCCTTCCCTCAAAAGGTTGTTAGGGTTGGCAGATTCAGAGGTACCCAACGAAATGTGACCCTCAGAAAAGGAAAATTAATGAAATGCAAGAAATAAAAGAAATGTTGAAAAAAGGAAGGATACTAAGGGGCCTACTCCAAAAAAAAAGTGCGTCAGCTTCCCTCGTCTTTTGTACAAAAGACGATTTATCGGCTTTTGAATAGAATTCCAAAATCGGCTTAAACACGTTAAAAGCAGAAAGCCGATTGTTTCCCGCCTTCGATCAGGAAGCTGTGGGAACTGACGCACTTTGTTTGGAGAAAGCGCTAAATGGGGAACTCAAATATGAAGCTACAGGAGTAGAAGAGAGCACGAAGGGCGAGTTGGCCTACATATCTCTAGTCGTCTTCAGGAAGGGGGGGGGGGGTGAGCCACGATAATTAAGCTTTAATTAATAATTAATCACACCATAAAACAAATTAGAATGGGCGCAAAAGTTTTAAACGAGAACACAATTTTTATTTATCAAAAAGCCAAAATCAATTCAAACATCATCACTTGTTTTGTCAGTTTTACAAGGAATAATGTTATCCATCATTGTCATTGAGTTTAAGCTTTTACAGACAATTGTTCTACATTATTTTATCCAAAACAAAACGATATTCGTATCTGAATGGTGTGTGTTCATAAGTATGCACTTGCACAGCTTTGCATTCATACCATGTGATCGCTATCATAAGAGGGTGTTATTGCAACTAGTGTTGGTATGAAAATTCTCCAGAAGTAGATGACAATTAAAACATCTCGGCATAATCAACCAATTTTTTCAGTATTTCCGTCAACATTCTGATGAAAACATTATAATTCTAAACATTTGCTGAAACAAGCCAAAAACAAACAAACAAAACTCTTGTATCAATTATGTACATGTATTTTTTGAATAGATTGATAGAGGTGTGATATAAAATTTTCCAGCTTGACGCTTCGCGCTCGAAAATCCTTTTTTTTTTTTTTTTTTTTTTTTTTTTAATATTTAAAAAAAAAACCCCATAAAAGTAAAAATATTTCGCTTCGGGTCATTTTTAGTCAAAATTTTCGTCTCGCCGCTTCGCGCTAAAAAATCATCCCTTCAAAAGGTTCCCCGCAAAAATCCTAGTTACGGGGCCTGACCATTGACCCACATAACTCTAAAATCTAATCAGATCATCTCCTATGGTGATTTAAGATTTGAAGTTGATATCTCTCTCTCTCTCTGTCTCTCTTGACGATAAAAATTCGGTTCCAATAGCAGAACGCCTCTACAGCTGCCAAACTTTAACATCCTTCGCCGAAAAAGAGAAAAAAAAATATGCGAAAATTTTGTATTTCCATGAATGGCTATTTCGGTTAAAAAACCCGAAACAAACACAGATGGAGCCAAAATGGAGCACATGGAGCCAAAATTAACTAGTGCATGTGGATCTGTTCTCCGGAATGGTTGAGTTGTCCTCCGGGGGACTTGTCCTGCGGGGTACTTGTGCTGCGGGGGAGTTGTCCTCCGGGGGAGTCGTCCTCCGGGGAGTTGCCCTCCAGGGGAGTTGTCCTCCGGGGAGTTGTCCTCCGGGGGAGTTGTCCTCCTGGGGAGTTGTACTCGGGGGATATGTCCTCTGTGGGACTTGTCCTCCGGGGGAGTTTTCATCGGGGGAGATGTCCTCTGGGGGAGTTGTCCTCCGGTGGACCTGTCCTCCGGGGGAGATGTCCTCCAGGGGAGTTGTCCTCCGGGGGAGTTGTCCCCCGGGGGAGTTGTCCTCCGGGGGAGCTGTCATCCGGGAGTTGTCCCCGGGGGAGTTGTCCTCCGGGGGAGATGTCCTGATACGGTCTGAGACGTCTCCGTGACAATTTTCAAAAACTGTCTCAAAGCTGCTCATGAAACGACGCGGGGACTGAGGAGACGTCTGAACGTCTCCGCGACAAGTTTTAAAACCGTCTCAAAGTGAGATACCACCCTTATCAATATTCGTTTCAATGTCGTTCATTCTTTTCTCAATAGATTCTTCAATCAGCTGAATAAAACTCTTATTTTGTAGTATTCTTTAATGATGACCTGCACTTAGCCAGGGTTGCTACGCTCCTTGTTAACAAATCTAGCTCTAGTTACAGGTGCTTCCACATTGTTTGCCATCATGAAAAGTCAGGTTAGGAACCTCAGATGAATGATGAATAAGGATGCCAATGGTAAACTTAGTAAGCCAGCTGAAGTTGTAAGTGATGGTTTTCTCAAAGGAATGGGTTACACAATAGTATACCAAACCTGACAGTAAAATAGAAGGAATGCCATCCAATGATAATACAGTAATGCGTAGTTACATGACAGTATATTCGAAATTCAAGATAGGCAGGCCTTCATCACAACTTTGGATACGTGCATGGGACTGTAGAAAACACATCGCATGAAGAGTAAATCTGTAAACATGAACAAATCACCTAAAAATGTCTCCAACTGGTGATATAGTAATTCCAATATATTCCTGGAGGATATCAGCAAATCCAGTAAAGTATCCAACAGGAAAGATTAGAAGAGCATTATTACTAGAGCACAACATCAGCAATATAGTGAATCAGTAGCTCTTATTAATTTGTCAAAATCATTCATTCCAAAGTTCGTTATGGACGTGTAAATTCGTCAATTAATTTGTCCGGTCTGATGATATTCGTCGTCCGCAACCGCACTTATGCTACAGTCACACAGACACTCACGTTGAGTTACGTCCGGTTGCGTCTAAAACTTATTTTCTTTTCTGCGGATCCCCACGGATGCCTACCAGTCATAGTCAGCAGTGGAAATATTGATAACTTCATTCATCCAGTAAAACAAAGAAATACATAAGAAATGATAGAATAGAGGATGAAAGAAGGATAAAACATCAAATACGTAAATAAACCTAAGTGTCTGTGTGACTGTAGCATAACAAAAATATATTTGTCAGTTGGTGATTACTGGATTCGTCAATTCAAAGAAATTCGTCAAAACATGAAATACATTTGTGACGTAAAGATCTGCATTTGTCAAAGAACTCAAATAATTTGACATTTGACGAAAAGTGATCGTTGTAATAGCGTGGCAAATTTACAAACCTACTTTTAAGAATCTTTGCCCACGTTTGAGAAACGTAAGCTAAGAGTGTACCCTACTAGTTTAAAAATTCAAATCTACAATTTCCGTCGGAATATCACCATCCACACAGTGTTAACATCAGCCCAATGGAGTGATCCTCCCACCAACGCACAGTGGGCCAGTTGTGATCCGAAGTGCGCCAAAACCGGCATTTGGTCATCAAATTAATTTCTTTTTTATAATCTTCCATGCCAAAATTAGCAACCGGCTCTAGAAGCATCTAGGTTGGGCGAATATTTCTTCTTGAAATTAATTTCAATTCGGTTTTTTATTTTGTCCTGAAAAGTACTCTCGAAATTTGAATTAGGGCGGTAAACGTTAATGTGTAAATTACGGCAATGTTGTCGAGGCTTTTTTAAACAACTTTTTGGCGCAAACGGGGCTTTTTTTGATACTATTTGGAATTTCACTTCCTTGTTTTTTTGGAGGAGTTATTTTAACTTCGATCTAGAGTTTCAAGACAAACCTTTATTCAGCTCTGAAGTTATTTCTTGAAAAAGAATGGACCAAGATAATTGGGGAAAATTGCCATATGTTTTTTTTTTAATTGCGCTAAAAATGTTTTCATAGGGCATTGGCCTGGTCGATTGCGCGCGGCTCAGCGCTAGAAATACTACGAGGGCGTCTTTGTTATGTGTGTCTACTTTGGCAGTGATAGCTCTAATTTGGGTGCCTGCCAGTTGTTTGGCCTATTCTTTTTAGTTAGAGGCCCATTTTCGATCGGCATGTTCTACTTACCCGTTTTATTATCGCCCTAAATGCGCACAAGCGATAAAGTACGAGACTACAATGCACACATTTGTTGCTTACAGATAATCTCCACGTAGGTGGCGTGGAAATACTCTCTGAAAGAAAAAAAGATGGAATTTGAAATACTGAGCATGCGGGTGCTTATGTGGAAGTTGGGCGGGGTATATTTGGCGCTACAACTGGGGGGGGTTGGGGGGG
>CALNVZ010003426.1:14719233-14753774 GCA_940671915.1 Paracentrotus lividus
CATCGACAGAATTTTGGAATGTCTGTTTTTGAAGAGCGTTAATTTAACACGTGAGCCTATGGGCGTCTATTTACTCGTGTGCCCCCTAAGACCTCATCGTATGCAAAAATCATTGTCATTTTCAGTTTCTACGTCGAATTTTACTATAGAAACAACTTGTTTGAAAAAAAAAGTTGAGATTCGCCCAACCCTACTTATACACTTAACTCCATCTTCTAAGACAACTCATGGAAAGTTAAAATTGTTTTATTTTGTAGGATGTTCACAGAGAAGAGCAAGCATCTGATGAAAGATACAAGATTCTAACCTACATAGGATGTAGTATTTCAATCCTTAGCCTTCTTGTCACGTTGGGAACTTATCTATCAAACAGGTGAGATTCAACAGTTCTATACCCATTGACATTTTACTTTTACCCTATATTATTTTCTTTATACTGAGAGAGGTCTGTCCCCTTTTAATACGTTAAGTGGGTGCAAAGTGCGTTGTCGAAATGTACATTGTCACAATCATATCTATAGTTTATTGTTTTAGATTTCACTGGCGAAAAATGTCTTATTCTCTGCACCAGGTGAAAGAAATCAAATTTGATTGTATTAATACGACCTTAGGCCTATGCTTCTAAAAAATATAAACTTGTAATACAATTTTTTTCCCAACCGCGCTACAGGATGGCAAAAAACCCCGAAAAATAGTGCATAAAGTGACAGAACTCCTGTCTTTTGAATTTTTATTACAACTTATTGCAATAAATATGTTTCTACTTAATTGTATATACATCTATATAAATATACATGCAAAGAAAATGACGAAAAAAAATAAAATAGAATGAAATTGCACATTGTAATTTTTATGCGTACAATGCATTGTCTATGAGAGTACGTGCATAAGTTATGTTTTGATTAATTGATTAACTGACTTTTGAAAAAATCTTTTTCACATTTATTTAAAACCAGATAAGCCCCCCCCCCCCAAAAAAAAAAAAAAAAAAAAAAAAAAAAAAAAAAAAAAAAAAAAAAAAAAAAAAAAAAAAAAAAAAAAAAGAAGAAAAAAAAAAAAAAAAGGATATATCACTCAACCTATAAGACCTATTGGATGCAAATATAACGCAATAAAGAATAAGAGAGTAAAATTTAAATTCCCAAACACATGCCTCCACCGTAGGATCCTCCACCCCTACCCTACTCCACTCAAATTATCTTTGTATTAAAACTATGAGCAAAACTGAGCTGAAACTTCACAAACATATAGCCTGATAAACTATATCTACAATATATCTATTTTAGCCGCCCCCTCCCCCTCTATTGAATCTTGAATCCGCCACTGTAAATATCCAATAAAATAAATTTCGTTACAATGTTATCTTTATAGAGTACTGAGAGAAAAACAGACAAACCAGATCTTCGTATGCTTCTGCCTGACTTTGCTCAGTCTCTACATTTCCTTCATTGTGATGGTGTCATTGGACACGGCCCGAGACCCGTGTGAAGAAGCGACAGTGTCATGTAGCTTCATCACCGCTCTCATCCACTACTTCGTCTTATCCTCCATCTCGTGGATGGGTGTGGAAGGATACAATACCTATCTTATCATCGTCAAGATATTCGATGCCTACATCCCAAAATTCATGCTCATTTCTGGTGCTGTTGCATGGGGTAACGCCAAACACAATGCTTTCTCATCTCACTTTATCCATCATATAATTTAGCATGATTTATTTTCAAATAACAAGCATGATAAAAATATATTTATATTTGTTTTTAAAATGTAAGTACAAATATAGATAAGTTGAAATGGGAGAGAATTCTTTTGTTTTGTGAGTTCTTAATTATCTGGAAAAAGGGTAATGGTTATAAAAATGATATAAATTCTGTGAAAAAATGTAAATAAATAAAAAATAATAAACAAGTAAATAAATTCATGAAAAACATTAAAACAGTGTGAAATCCCCCCCCCCAAAAAGAAAAATACCTTGGTATGAACTTTAAAGCACTTTTATTCCATGATGACGAAATCAAATTCTAAACGAATGGGACAAGTGAATCTATTCTCTGCACAATAATCAAAGTTAATTGTAAAAGGAATCAAAGGACGTATTTTCCTTTCACTATCTAATAAGCTATGATGAAGTGTTCTACTTTGACTTTTAAAATAAATGTAGTTTTGTGAATATTGAAATGTAAAAAGGTATCACATAAAATACATTTGTTTCGTAACTTGTTCAAACTACAGGTATTCCTGCACTAATTGTCATTATGACTGCAGTCGTAGCCAGAGGAAAATACGTGCACGAAGACATGTAAGTCATCCGTCAACCATTGTTGTTCAAACAAGAAAGTTGTGTCAACATTTGAATTAAATTTCTTCAAATATTAGAAATTTCAAAATTTCACAGATTTATTGCCTGGAATACTTAACTCGCAATGGATCACATTGATTACATAAATTATGTCTCGCTAACCTACCAAATAGTTGCCCTATAACGAGGACAAAATAACATAATACGATGTCAATATATCTGTTAAAAATATAAACCTTCCTTACACAATTTTACCTTCATGATTAAGTTTTACGAATTTGGATCGTTAGGTTCCCCGAACCTCTCTTTTATTCCTCAATATTTAATCAAACTAATTTGCATCTCTCATTTGTAGCATTTCTTAAAATCTAAATTACTTTGAATAACCTTTACGTGGTTTCCGCTCTTTTATATCAATCTTCACTTCGATATAATGACTTCCTAATCTCTAGATGCTTCCTCCACGTCTGGTCTCAAGTTGGTGGTCTTCTTGTCCCCGTGGCAATCATCCTCATCTTCAACGTCGTCATCTTCACCCTCGTCGTCCGTCATCTGGTGAAGTCTTCCAATATCGCTGGTCGAGTCCAGAGGGAGGCGAAGGTCGAACGTCGAGAGAGAATCGAACGAGTCCAGAATGCAGTCTGTATCCTGCTACTGCTTGGTCCTACATGGATCGTTGGGTACTTCTTGATGATGCCGGTACAATTCTATCAGGTGCAGTAGCCATAATATCGTATTCTCGGATCCCGAATTTGTTCTATCTAAAATGCTAGGTTAAAATTGAGTAAGGCCAATGACCATGATTTTGACAATGACAATGAAGTTTTTATTTCTTTATGTCACCCAACAGGAGGGAAATGAAGAAAATGGTAATGGAAGGATGATAGAAGACATTACATTCAAAGAAAATGAATGAATTAATCAAATTAGTAAGGTAATGTCATCTCGAATTAGATTAAATGATTTGTATGTACATAATCTATCTATTTTGGTATGATTAAAAAAACTAAAGGTTTCAAAAGTGGTATATTTACTTCCCTGATTTCACTGCGATTTGCAGCGATGTTATTGAAAATCATAGGAGATTAATTTAAAACACAAAGAAGAAAATATGAGAGGAAAAATAAAGGTACCAAATTAATAATACACAATGAAAGCCAGTAGTATCGTAAAAGTGCATGGTTATGGGTTGGGCTCAAGCCAGACACAGTGCGGGGGAGGATATGAACTCGAGAGTATTATCGTTATTGTTTATATTGACATTTTGGAAGAAAATAAATGAATATTTAAGTTAATTGAATTGAAATTAAATGTTGAGTTGTCTTCATGAACAAGTCTTAATGGATAGTTATATATCATATTTCTTTCTAAAAGTGCATCGCACAGATCGCATCGAAACTTGGTGGACAATTTTTATGTTCGGATTTTGATAATTGCTACAATTTCTTTACATTATAGGTTTTTGAGATCATCTTCATTGTTCAGAACTCCTTCCTTGGACTGTTCATCTTTCTGCTCTACTGTGTTCGTAAACCCATGATTCGTAAGCAGTGGGGACTGACCTGTTTCGATGCTGTCAGGAAACGAGATGCCACCACAACCAGTGGCTCACATAGCATATCCATGTCCGCAATGACCACGAAGAGTTCCATACCATCATCAAGTGCTGCTGAGGAAAACGTTGCGTTATGCGTTCAAGGGGGAAGTACAAAGGATTTGAAAAGTGGACGGGATGAATCACCAGCAGGTGTGATCGGATCAAAGCCCTCTGGAATCGAGGAAGCGCCAAATTTTAACTGAAATCTACGAATTAAAGAATTTTCGGTAAAAAGGAACCACTGGAAAATCTCCTCCCCAATATGTCATCAGCATGAGATACAAATAATTTACTTATCTGTTTGTGCCATGCCCCGATAATGTTTGATATTTTCGTAAAGCAGAACAATTTTTTTCATCTCATTTGGTGAAGTTGATTACAAAATATGATTAGTTTTATATAATCAAGAGAAATGCATTTTGTGCATGCCTTGTCTATGTCCTTGTGTACGTTTTGCACATTATATTGGGTGCTGCTAGTTTGTATAAATCCAATTTAGCCTAACTTTTTGTTTTAATCATACAATCATTAAAATCAAGAGTGTGAAAAAAAAAATGGCCGTAAGTTGCCCAGGCACCCCCTGCTGTATATACACCCCTGCATTTATTCAAAAAACATTTACAAGCAGTGGGTACAGGTAGGGCGCCATTTTGTTAAGATAACTATGAAAATGTATTGAATATAACACTCCAGGAAAAGTTGTTATATGGAACTGTTATGTCATACTTATCCTCCTATTACCGTTTGAAATCGGTTACTGTTGGGTTAAAACAAGGCCCACTATCTTTCATATTATTATTATTTATCTCGTTTGCCGAAGTTATCATTGTTGATGTTACGTGAATTGACTATTATTGCCTAAGATTATGTGTTTTATTAGTATTTTACAATATTAGTATTGTTAGTTTTTAGGTAGATGTATATTTTATGATGTGATGTGGTGTGGGTCTAACGTGGGCCAATTTACATTTTAAAAGCGAAACAGAATAATGAGAAAAGGGCTCGTAAAACCCTCCTCTTTTCTTTTCACTGGACTCAGACGTGAAGAAATCATATAATGGTCGTAATTAACAACTGTAAATATTAAATGTACTTTCATTTGCCGAAACATTATTCTAAATGTTACTCAGATTCCATAATTATATACTTTAATTACAAATGTATGATGCATGCCCATTGTCAAGCGTGAATTGTTTATGTGTATAAATTTTTATAAATAATATATTATATTTATATATACATTTATATTATAGTCAAAATTATTTTTTCCATGATAATGTAAACGCATACAAACACGATTACATTTTGATATGTATTCTATGAAATTATTGTTTATGCAAAAAAAAAGGAATTTTCTAAGCATGTATTACAAATATAAGGAAGGGTTAATGTTCAGGAAACTAAGAGTTCCTCCTATTCGAACTTGGTCTAAGGCGATGTAAATTATTTACTTTTTTTCTAAACTTCTATCTTTTCTTTTTTTAAAAAATCGTTTTACTTTGTTTCTATCTTATTTTTTTCTTTTCATGTTTTTTCTCTAGATGAAATCAATTATCGAATATTGAGAACTTAATTTGATTAATTTCCTTAGAGTTTTGTATTCGTATACTCACATGCCTTTTAGAATTATTTGAGCCAATCATAAAGGAAAGGGGATGGGCTTTATGGTTAAATATAAATGTGCTTCATGCATCCTGGGGAGGGGGTGTTTCTCTGAAAATAGACTGAAAGTCGCACTTAACTTCTAAGCGCATCCTGTTTCATAACGCGCAATCTAATTGATAGATTTCTCAATGGCGTGCATCCCATTGGCATGATCTGACCAATGAAGTGAAGCGTAATATACCGCCCACAACCCGGCTGAAAGTGCGATTTTTAATTCTACTTTACTCTTTGTGAAATACCCTCTGGTCGCTGAACCTCATTTTACACCTCCATACAACTCATTGACTTAAAGAAACAGCTTTGTTATACTGTGATTCTTGAATCAAAATCAATATCAAAATGGTGAATTTTAAAATTAAATTTTGAAATTCATAAATGGTTAAATTAATTTTACTCCTACTATCACATAAACTAATTCATGAACTTCAAAAGATTTTTTAAAAATATTATTTTAATTTTTTATTTAATTTCTAATCTATCAATTGAACAAATGCACCAATAGATGGCCAAAACTTTACAACATAATGTTTAAACGAATAAAATGGCCAGGCATAATATTGATTGTCTGTTTTTTTTTATTGTCTTATTTCTTACCTTTTTTTCATTTCTTGTATTTAAATGCATTTTGTGTATTACTGGGTCATGTTTTATAAGCTTATTTCTTCATTGTGATCCAAGCTAAGTAATGTCTTCCTAAATAATGTGAAATGTCACATATCATAATATACATACTTGTATGTAACATGTATATTTGTTTTTTGTTTTTTTGTCTCGCCTGAACGAAGTTCGGCAGAGACCTAGTAATCACTTTTCCTGTTGGTCTGTTGGTCGGTTAGTCTGTTCGTCTGTTGGTCTGCTACGAAAATGTTAAAGTTTTTTGTTTTTTGTTTTTTGTTTAATTTGCTCCAATTTTCTTTTCCTGTATCATTTCTTTTCACACTTGGTACAAATGATACTTGGGTAATACCACATACTAGTATATGTTGATAAGGATGATGGGGTAAAAATTCATGGGGTCAAAAGGTCTAATGATGAGGCCATCAGTTACGAAAATATTTTAAGTTTTTTGGTTTAACTTGCTCTCATTTCTTTATTTCTGCATCATTTGTTTTCACACTTGGTACAAATGATACTTGGATAATATTGAATATGTGTTGATAAGGATGATGAGGTCAAATCTTATCTAGGGGTCAAAATGTCATATGTATGAGGCCATCTGTTACAAAAATGTTCTTGTTTAACTTGCTCTAATTTCTTTATTTCTCCATCAATTGTGTTCACACTTGGTACAAATGATTCTTGGGTACCACATGTGTGTTGATGAGGATAACGAGATCAAAGGTCATATAGGGGTCAAAAGGTCAACTTAAAGGTCAACTTTTCTTAATTGTTTTTGATTTTCTTTATTTCTGTATCAATTGTGTTCACACTTGGTACAAATGATTCTTGTGTAATACCACATGTGTGTTGATGAGGATGATGAGATCAAAGGTCATGTAGGGGTCAAAAGATCAACGTAAAGGTCAAGTTTTCTTATAATTTTGTTTGAACTTTGAACAAATGTTAATTAGGTATTGTGACATATATGATACCTAAAAAGGTTACATCAAAGGCAATCTTGGGGTCAAAAGGTCATATTGCGTGTTTTATTGATAGCGAAATCAGGCGAGACAACTGGTTCGCGAACCACCTTGTACGGTTGAAAATTTTTTGATTGAATTAAAATTGTATCGACTGTGACAATGATGTGTGTACGTGTATTTCACTTTTCAATTTACCTCTCCACCAAAATAAAATGTATTAGCAACATAAATACAATAAATACAATAACCAATAACGTTCAGTACCAAAAAAAAAAAAAAAAAAATGAAAAAAAAAAAGAAGAAATAAACGAACAGAATTGTCAAGTTCTGTACATGTCAAGACTGACAATTTTTAATTTCAAGCAATAAGTTCTTGTACCGTATAATGAGAAATGTCATTGAAATTGTGTACATACTCGACCCCCAACACCAAAGGATTCAGTCGTTGTTTTTAACTTTGGATCCCTGTATACTACATCAATTCTGGCTTACTCGAGAGATATCCTGGGTACACTGAGAGAGAGAAAAAAAAAATATGTATAAATAATAAATAGTATACGAAAACCTTATTTAATGATGGCTACTCCTATCTACTATCCTCTCCATGTTAAACATCATAGCATTCCTTGAACATTGAGGAACCAGCCAGTCCACAGTAGGGGAGACCGGGGACAATTGCAACACTTTTTTTTCCAAATTTGACTTATCAACTTTATTATAACTAAATACTTGCTTAAAAGCAAGTAAAACGAAATTTGGAAATCTTAGCTCGACATACGAATAGGTTTGGGTTAAGTAAAACTATTTATTTTGAAGCCATTATCATTTCAAAACACGAGGTCGAGTGTTACAATTGCCCCTAAACCAGGGGCAATTGTAACACGCTATGGGGGCAATTGTAACACATGAAATTGTAACATTTTGCTTTTCTTTATCAAATCTATGCACTTGACAGATCCAAGATTCAAACAACATTAACCACGTAAGCTAATTATCATAAAACATGACAATGCTTGACTCAAGTTACATTATATTTTCCACTTGTTATATACATGGCATGGGATTATTGCAGAAGTTTACATGCTCTGTACGGGCGATGACAGCGCGCTGAATTGTCCCGGCGCTAGGTACGGGGCAAAAGTATTTCCTAAACGGCATTTTTACTATTGCCCCTGTGGTGGGCGACCATATTTGGAGAGATTTTTTTCTATCTTAGCTGAGGTATTAATCGTTGAAACGTTAGCAAAATATGGCCTAAGAACATAATTTCTAAATATATAAAAATGACAGCCGTAGCTCATCCACATATTTGTCCAGAATAAAAACAATGGGTAATGTGAAATATTACTTTCCTACTAAAAAAAAACGATTTTTCTGCTGTAGAAAGTTCCATGAACCGTTAAATCTGGTAATACTCAAACAGCATGTGGAGCGATGAAATGCGCATGCTCTATACAAATTTCAAGTTTGTAGCGTGTTTCTGCTAGGGATGGGAGCCCCCGTTACAATTGCCCCGTGTTACAATTGTCCCCGGTCTCCCCTACTTCTCAGGCACGGATCCAAGAAAAACGAATTGAATGAATTTCGGGGGCCCAATTGTCTGGGGACAAAAGCGGCTCTATTATGTTTACGCATGTGCCCGGTATTTTCATTGTGTGACTCCGGTCTGCGTCCGCTACTGCTTCTTCATGAATAATTGATAAATGTAACAGATCTGCATTGGTTTGGTTACAGCTCGTTGTTCCGAAGGTTCATCAGTCCGAAGGGTCGTTGCTGATCCGAAGGCTTTAGTCTGTCCGAACACGTAAATTGTGACGATCGAGGTCGAAACTTTAAGCGACGAGTATTATTTGTGTTAAATTTTATAAGTCGAGTGGTTTATGTATGAGATTTGACAGAGAACATGATGCCGATGGCAACAGATGGATAAATGTCGACCTATCAGTTCCATGGAAGAAAATGTTCTGTATTGCTTCCCTTAGAGAAAGAGCAATGGACAGGCGTGCTAAGGACAGAAGCCATCCATAACAAAAGTAGTTGTTTATTGTACGAGCTAGGTTTGCGTTGGTATCGTGAGCACTATAAGCCGGAATTTTGGCGTATGCGTAGTAACTGATGGTCGCTGACAGCTATATAGCATGGGTATATGCACAGATTTTGCTTTGAAACAAGTTGTGTTTCGGATCATGCTGTATTAATTAGCTGTGCAATTATTATGTTGAAGAGTGTGTAATGGTGATTCTATATGTGCTATGGTGATAAACGTTGAGATACGGTTATATGAGCTTAACCCGGGGATTGTCGTTGTGGGAAGGAAATAATAATATCGCAAAAATAGCGATTTCTTGCTCTTCTATATAAGAGCATGAATTTGTAGCGACAAACTGCTACTGTATATACCGAGTGAGTAAAAAAAAACTTTACACCTAAAAAAATGTCAATAAAAAGAAAACCAATTTATAAACCCCAAATTATTTTTCATATTCTGAAAGAGTAACTCCTCCCGCATCTTCTGGTACCATTTTTGTGAGGTATGTCTTTACGCTTGGATGAACACGACGCATTGTTTGCGAACATGCAAATTTCGAATTGTGCCAGGATGGGGATGAAATTGAAACAACAAAAGCTGACAAAAAGCAACTCAATCATGAATAAAATAGCATAACTTTTTAACGAAAATGTCTTTCGCTTAACAACTTGGCAGGGGTGTTGTTACACATATTGACTACATTTTGTGTGAAAATGAGATAAATCTGTTCAGTCAGGCATGAGTGAGCACACATCAAAGAGTAAATTGCCACTGACAGACTTAAAAGGCCTCCTAATACTTTTGAAAAGAGATTATTTTGTCTTTGACGTGTGCTCACTCATGCCTGACTCTACAGATTTATCTCATTTTCATACAAAATGTAGTCAATATGTGTAACAACACCCCTGCCAAGTTATTAAGCAGAAGACATTTTTGTTAAAAAGTTATGCTATTTTATTCATGATGGAGTTGTTTTTTTGTTTGCTTTTGTTGTTATAATTTCATCCCCACCCTTGCACAATTCGAAATTTGCATGTTCGCAAACAATGCGTTGTGTTCATCGAAGCGTAAAGACATACCACACAAAAATGGTACCAGAAGATGCGAGAGGAGTTACTCTTTCAGAATATGTAAGATAATTTAGGGTTGATAAATTGGTTTTCTTTTTAATGACATTTTTCTAGGTGTAAAGTTTTTTTTGACTCACTCGGTATAGTAGCAGCAAATTGCCTAGCGATCTAGATCGCAAGGTAAACTGCTACTGTTATTACAGTACGTAGCAGCAAATTGCCTAGCGATCTAGATCGCTAGGTAAACTGCTACTGTTAATACAGTAGCAGCAAATTGCCTAGCGATGTAGATCGCTAGTTATGCGACACCAGTACTAGTAGCAGCAAATTGCCTAGCGATCTAGATCGCTAGGTAAACTGCTACTGTTAATATAGTAGCAGCAGTACTGACAATGACAATGACAATGATATTGACAATGATATTTTATTTCTAGAAACGGCCCCTCATGGGGGCATGGAAGAAATACAATCAAAATCATACAAGTTGTAAATGTCAATATTTGGCATAAACGTAGAATAATATAGAAAAGAAAAAAAAGTAGTAGTACAGGAGTTGGAGAGGGAGAAGATGAGGAGAGTAAAAAAGAAGAAAATTGCCTAGCGATCTAGATCGCTAGGTAAACTGCTACTGTTAATATAGTAGCAGCAAACTGCCTAGCGATCAACATCGCTAGGTAAACTGCTACTGTTAATATAGCAGCAGCAAATTGCCTAGCGATCTAGATCGCTAGGTAAACTGCTAGGTATGCGACACCAGTACTAGTAGCAGCAAATTTCTGTTGTGTTAGCTGAGAGAGAGAGAGAGAGTGAAGACGATATAATAAACGTAGTTTTGTTATTTAATTGCTTTCATGACATTTTTCACTTAAATTAAACTTTGTAATTGTTTCCTTTATTATTCATGTATTTTATACCTTTATTAAACCTCAATTAATCATTTTACTCGCCTCTGCTAATTGATTATTAGTTCGGAATGTTTGCTTTTGATATATCATGTTTGAGATTAATTGAGTGTTCATTGAAAGTGAGTTGTATACTTTAGTTAATTTAATTCTTTGTTTGAGCCATATGCACATGTTGCATCCCTTTAATAACGTTCCACATATAGTTTTCTTTTTGAACCCCTACTTAAATCATTTTATTAATTTGTGCACAATAGTGAATTTATGTCTCTTCAAATATGAATTAAAGAATCTCATCTCACATGAATCACACACACACACACACACACACACGCACACACACATACACACACATCAAAAAACAAATAAATATAAAACTACCATTATGTAAATAACCAATGTATAAAGGTTGCTTTTTATATCCATTTTGGGTATGACATTTGGGGTAATTGCCGAATCGACGAATAGCCAATTAGTCTAATCGCTTTTCGTCTAATTCGCAAATAAAAATTTGGGATAGGCCTACATATTACAAGAATCGACCAAGCGGTTTCTAAGGTTCATCTTCACCTACATGCCAAGATCATCAGCATCAGCAAAAGAATGGCTGGCATTAAAGGTCCAAGGTCCACTACTGAGGAGAGTTTTTTCACATCCATGGCCATCGCAGATTTCCAATAATTCATCACAAGTCTTCAAAGAAAATTTTTCAGAGAATGACAAAAACTATACGTGTACATTAAATTACTTTTCTTTTAAGTTTCACTGTATCACATTAATGACTATTAAAAAAAAATGATAATGAAACACAAATTATTCTGAAAACAGTTTTTTTTTTTTTTTTTTAAAATATTGTAAATACATTGTACCAGTATTGTTAATACATTGTACCAACATACATATTTTATTTATGTGTGAGTGTTCCAATTATTTTAGTCTGCTTTATTATAAAGGGACTCCGGTGTAAGGAGAGGGGGGGGGGGAGCTACAGTGTCCCCCAAAATTATTTGTACACTTTGAGAAAAATGAAATTAAACAAATCGATGTTGGTTTGAAATTTCCATTACTATTTATATCAAATGGTAGGTAATGTCTCCATCACCTAAACTCTTAATCTCAAATGTTCCGTCAATCTCTTAGGTTCTAGGCCACCATTTGCAAATTTCATGATCCAAAAATTATTTGTACACTTCAGAAGATGGCTTTTTGGAAGGAGTGTTAAAGATTTTGGAGGGATTTCTTTGATTTCCAGGGTAGTCATCAGCCTCCTTGGCATATTGTTGACCAATTTAGCACTCATTTCACAGCCAATACCATTCCAAGTTCGATGGAGCGTGTCGTGGAGCTGCTGGAGGTTTGATGGTGAGTCTGAAGGTGCTTCCGCTTCAAACCACCTCGCTTGAGCTAAATGGGGATTAAATTTTGGATCTGAGGTGCCTTTTCTAGCTTTTTAACAAGTTTCTGATAAAATAATGCTTTAATATGCTTCGCTGCATGCTTGGGGTCCCTGTCATGTTGGAACACAACTTGAAGACCAATCAGCCTTTACGCAAGTGGGATACTCTAAGAGCCAAAAATAATCTCATGGACTTCAGTTTTCATGATGATATTGATAAACAGACAGTAAGCAATTAAATATTGCAACTTCGAACCAAAGAAAATTGCATCAAAGACCACAGAGGCTGAGGAATGCCTGGGTGCCCTCAAGAATGTCTGCAACAGGCTAAATGCCTACATGACTATAAATGGATTAATTGGCAAGAAAGAAGCCAAATGTAATTGACATTAACAAAAAACATCATGCTTTTGCAAAACAACATGTGAACAAGCCTGCAGAGTTCCAGCACTCTGTCCTAAGACCTAATAAGTGCAAAAGTGATTGGATATGATGCACGGGACCATGTGTGTCTTATAGGAAGCTTTCAGTCAGACATGCTTAGATCCAACAGTGAGGCATAGTGGAGGATGTTTCATGATTTATAATTTTGTGGCAGCCAGTAGAGTTGGAGAGATAAATTTCATAACATGGCATCATGAATGCTGAAACCATGAGGATATTTGTTTCATATCCTACATGCCCTAAAAACGGAAAAGTTGGAAAATGGGTTTCGTACCTACCACCTTCAAAGGACCCTAACTCTGTGACCCATTACAGTTTGTACGTAAGCAACGTGTCAAATTAAAGCTGATGAGTTACTTAGTAGTGTAGTAACCAAATTACAAAAATAAACCATATACTTTTGGGATGATTGAACTTTGAACTTCGATTACCTTTTTTATGAACACATTGTATATATAGACATACGTCTACTAATTCCAATTTCAGTGAAAAATGTCATCAAAGCAATGAAATAACAACCCTACATTTTATTATCTGGTCTTCTCTCTCTCTCTCTCCCTCTCTCTCTCTCTCGGTTAACACAACAGCAATGTCGCACATTTGCTGCTACTAGTACTGGTTCCGCATACCTAGCGATCTAGAGAAAATTTATGTAGGGGTTCAAAAGGAAAACTAACTATGTATAACGTTATTTAAAGAGATGCAACATGTGCATATGGCTCAGACAAAGAATTAAAATAACTAAAGTAAACAACACACTTCCAATCAACACTCAATTCATCTCACACATGAGATATCAAAGGCAAACATTCCGATCTAATAATTAATTAATTAACAGAGGAGAGTAAAATGATTAAATTGAGGTTTAATAAAGTTATAAAATACATGAATAATTTCAATGAAAAATGTCATCAAAGTAATGAAATAATAAGCCTACCTTTTATTATCTCGTCTTCACTCTCTCTCTCTCTCTCTCTGTATTTCAGTTAACACAACAGCAGTAGCAGTTTACCTAGCGATCTAGATCGCTAGGCAATTTGCTGCTACTGTATTAACAGTAGCAGTTTACCTAGCGATCTAGATCTAGATCACTAGGTAAACTGCTACTGCTGTTGTGTTAACTAAAAGGCAGAGAGAGAGAGAGAGAGAGTAAAGACGAGATAATAAAAGGTAGGTTTGTTATTTCATTGCTTTGATGACATTTTCCATTGAAATTATACTTTGTAATTGTTTCCTTTATTATTCATGTATTTTATACCTTGATTAAACCTCAATTTAATCATTTTTTTTTATTATCTCGTCTTCACTCTCTCTCTCTCTCTGTCTTTCAGTTAACACAACAGCAGTAGCAGTTTACCTAGCGATCTAGATCGCTAGGCAATTTGCTGCTACTGTATTAACAGTAGCAGTTTACCTAGCGATCTAGAACGCTAGGCAATTTGCTGCTACTGTATTAACAGTAGCAGTTTACCTAGCGATCTAGATCGCTAGGCAATTTGCTGCTACTGTATTAACAGTGGCAGTTTACCTAGCGATCTAGATCGCTAGGCAATTTGCTGCTACTGTATTAACAGTGGCAGTTTACCTAGCGATCTAGATCGCTAGGCAATTTGCTGCTACTGTATTAACAGTAGCTGTTTACCTAGCGATCTAGATCGCTAGGCAATTTGCTGCTACTGTATTAACAGTAGCAGTTTACCTAGTGATCTAGATCGCTAGGCAATTTGCTGCTACTGTATTAACAGTGGCAGTTTACCTAGCGATCTAGATCGCTAGGCAATTTGCTGCTACTGTATTAACAGTAGCAGTTTACCTAGCGATCTAGATCGCTAGGCAATTTGCTGCTACTGTATTAACAGTAGCAGTTTACCTAGCAATCTAGATCGCTAGGCAATTTGCTGCTACTGTATACTGTATTAACAGTAGCAGTTTACCTAGCAATCTAGATCGCTAGGCAATTTGCTGCTACTGTATACTGTATTAACAGTAGCAGTTTACCTAGCGATCTAGATCGCTAGGCAATTTGCTGCTACTGTATACTGTATTAACAGTAGCAGTTTACCTAGCAATCTAGATCGCTAGGCAATTTGCTGCTACTGTATACTGTATTAACAGTAGCAGTTTACCTAGCGATCTAGATCGCTAGGCAATTTGCTGCTACTGTATTAACAGTGGCAGTTTGCCGCTACAAAATTCTGCTCTTATATAGAAGAGCAGGAAATCGCTATCGTAGCGAGAGAGGAATTACCCGTTGTGGAATTTGCTGCTACTGTATTAACAGTGGCAGTTTACCTAGCGATCTAGATCGCTAGGTAATTTGCTGCTACTGTATTAACAGTAGCAGTTTACCTAGCGATCTAGATCGCTAGGCAATTTGCTGCTACTGTATTAACAGTGGCAGTTTACCTAGCGATCTAGATCGCTAGGCAATTTGCTGCTACTGTATTAACAGTGGCAGTTTACCTAGCGATCTAGATCGCTAGGCAATTTGCTGCTACTGTATACTGTATTAACAGTAGCAGTTTACCTAGCGATCTAGATCGCTAGGTAATTTGCTGCTACTGTATTAACAGTAGTAGTTTGCCGCTACAAAATTCTGCTCTTATATAGAAGAGCAGGAAATCGCTATCGTAGCGAGAGAGGAATTACCCGTTGTGGGATCAAATCATGTAGTAGGTACCAGGCCGATGGCTGATATCGTTTCAAAATGTGACCTGGGCGCCGTAACACAAAGGTTTGCGATTAATTGCAATTTTGAAAGAAGCATTTTGATTGGTCACTGACCAGTCATTTGAACAAAAAATGCATGCAACAATGATTGGGATTAGCTATTGCAACTTTGCGATTGATCGCAAACCTTTGTGTTACGGCGCCCGGGACATGGATTTTTTTTAAAATTATTATTTTTTATTTAATGATATTGTCAGAAAATATGCTGCATAAAAGTCGTCGTAGTCGTCAATAATAAAACTCACATTTTTGCAAAAAGATGAAAAAAGAAAAAAGAAAAATTCAATTCAATTCAATTCAATTCAATAAAGGTTTATTATAAGAAACATGTATCGCAGTACAGAGACTGAATTGTACATATTTTACAACGTTTAGAAATATATTTGTACAATAACAATGCTTATTACAATAATATGATACTAAACATTATTAAAAAAAAAAACAAATAAAAACATGGATATAAAAGTGTAATAGTACATTGATAGTAAATATAATGATTATAGACATTGGGACATATTAAATACAAATAACTTAATTAAAATGAGGAGTAAAAACAGCAATATAACAGCCATGCAAGTATTTCAGGAGTTTTGATTGCTATGGTGGCAATTCAATAAACGTGTTAGATAAGGAAGTGCGCTATTTTGGAATCTTTTTGTTCTACATTTGAAATCTTGGTATTTGTTTACATTTCTTAAGTTGAATTTGTTAGTTTTCAATCCAGGTAACCATGATTGGCAAAATTCTTGTTGTTCCAAAGAAATCGCAAAATCCAACGAAAGTTTTTCACGCCGGCTCTTTAGGGTTGGTATTTTGATCAGTTCTAAAGCATTTTCATAAGTAGTATATGAGTTAAAACCTGTAATAATTTTGCAGGCTCTTTTTTGGATGCTCTCTATATCATTTGATTGTTTGTCTGTTAATCCAGCATTAAAGAGAGGTACACAATACTCTAAGACCGGTCTTACATATCCAATATATATTGTGAGAAGATCACATGCAGGTAAATTATAACTTTTTAATTTTCGTAGCATGAACAATTTTCTGTTACTTTTCTTAATCATTTCAGACACCTGAACATTCCATTTAAGATCATTTTGAATTTTTATACCAAGAATTCTTTACATTATTTACAGATGTTAATGGAGTGTTATTGATATGAATTACTTGTGGTTGTAACGGTTGTTTAGAAAATGAAATTGACATTATAGAACATTTTGATGGATTCAGTCTCATGTCGTTCTGCAATGTCCATGATACAAGTGACTCAATTTCATTAGACAAGTTAGAAATCTGTGTATCGGTTCTACAATCAGCTATTGTCAAATCGTCTACATATTTAAAATATGATAGAGTCGAGTTTTTACACATATCGTTAACCATTACTAAAAAAAAGAATTGGCCCAAGCTTTGTGCCTTGTGGAACTCCAACACCATTATACTTCGATTGAGATAATTGACCTTTGTACTTGACGGTTTGCATGCGAAAATTAAGAAAATCAACTACTAATGATATTATACAAGGTCTAACACCAAACTCAAATAATTTCGTGACAAGAATATTATGATTAATTCTATCGAAGGCTTTGAAAAATCAGTAAGAAATATGTGGATATAGATTTGGGTTTGTCAGCATTTTTAAACAATTCATGTAGCAATCCAACCAAATAATGACATGTAGACAGGTTTTTCCTATTCCCAACTGGTATGGATCTATTTTGTCAAGAATGTCTTCCACAACCATTTTGCAAAAAAAGATTCTGCAGTCTTAGCAAAATATGACGTTAGTGCAATTGGTCTTAGTTCACCAATTGTGGGTGGTTGGGACTTTGGAACTGGAATAATTTCAGCATGTTTCCAAATTTGGGGAAACACTCCTAATTCAAAAGAAAAATTCAAAATATTTGCCAATGGTGTACTAAGTTCAACTGCAAACTCACGTATCACACGAACAGGTAAATCATTGGAAATGCTTGCTTTCTGTAGCTTGAGTTTACGTAACGTTTATACACGTCATAAGGTTCAATTGTTGGACATTTAGAAAGTGATGGTAAAAATGCTGGCAATTTATTTTTATCGAGTTTAGGAAAGATCCGATGCGATTTGTAAAAAGTAGTCATTAATAAAATTAGCAATCAGTTTATAACACCTCAATCGGAAAGTTGTGATCAGGTGGATCAGTATTGGCAGATAATTCTCGATTCCATTTATTATTAGCGATTACCTTTCGTGACCCAGCACGTTTGCCACGGTGGCTAGGACGATGCAAACATATGTTCAAATCTTTAACTGTTTTCCAAATTTCGGAAGGTAATTTTTTGTTTACACTTTGCTCTCTTATTTGTTGTAGTTCAGGAATAGTATATTTCCATCTTTTTTGCTTTATTTGTGAGTCAGGTCCAGGATTTGGGTGTATATCGCCACACAGTGCTAAAAGTTCCAAATTGAAGGTTGAAGTAGAGTTTGCATAATAGGAAATAGGAACTTTTAGATACTTTTTGTGATGTAAAGTTCGCCAAAAGTCTGGACAATGTCAAAATGAGGTAAAAAGTTCGCATGATACACACAGCACATACATAGTACATAGAGAGTGATAGTTGCAAACGAGAACATGATGAATAGGGCGCCTTACCATTGATTGACGAAGAAGTTTTGTTAAGAGTAAAAGTTTGGAGTTGGGTGGCTCTCAACAAAAGAGGGGTACGCATCGAACAATAGGAGGGGTGCAACGATTGAAAGAGTTAAGTGAAGTTTGCGAAGCCAATACAAAAACGCTCAGAAATATTATCCAATCACAGTGCGTACCTGTGACATTATCGCGTATCCTGATTTCGTATGCTGCGGCGAATCAGATCATTATAACATCACAAAACTAGCTGTCATTGTGCCGATGGTTCTTGAATTGCGGAGCAGACAATTATCTCTATAGCAGACGACACCCTTCGCAAAATATTTTTTTTCCACAGCTAGCATCTCACTAATGATCAGTCACATTTGGATACTGAAAAAGGTGGAAAATCTATTTTCGTTTGCATTCTGACAAACAATATAAGGCTATCGTGTCTTAATAATGAGAACTGTGCAATCCAAGATGTTTTTTGCCATACAATCTCAAAAATTCTCGACCTAGAAACCATTATTGTACGAGACAGATTTTTCTTTCTTAATGACAAAAAGAATATTGTGCTCTATTTAGCCGATTCCCTGAAATGCAATGGCCCCCATTCAGTTACAAAAGGGTGTAGAATGTGCTCATTAATTGTTCTGTGACACCTTGAAGGAGAGAAGACATTTTTGTCACCATGGTAACACTAATTGGCAATCGTGTTCTTAAAGTTCAACAATAAAACATTCCCACATAATTTACTGGCCTCTGCTTAAACATCGGATTACTGAGAAATAGTCTACAAAATATAAATTTATAAAAAAAAATAGTCACCTTTTTGACTTGCCAAGTTGTCAAATCTTATTCTGTTATTTTTCATCTGCCTTCATACAGTATCATAAAAAGAATTTAATATTTTCAGAGGCGGGTCACTTAAGTCAAATACTAGAAATATATTCATTGAATGGCCCGCGGTCTATAGGTGACTTTTTACTTATTTATGTGTGCTCACTCATGGATTATTTGATAAATCAATCTCATTTTGAAAGTAAATCTAATATGACAAATAAGTGTACACTGTTAGAACGCTGTGTAAAATATCGCGGTTTTGAAAAATATTGTTTAAAAATGCTGACATCGTTCTTTAATATTTAAACATTATTGTTCAAAACCGAAAACCGAAAAAATCTTAAACAGGAGCTGTTTAGCGATAATATGTAAATATATATAACATGGATGAAATTAAAAAGGGGTTGTTTAAACAGCCAAGAAAAAAAGTCACGTGATAAAGCCCTTACATATCCCTTGTTGTGCTATGCCATGTTAATTTTCCCCGCGAGACTACAGCGGAGGACTTGTTGTCACGCGTTGAGAAGTTCCAAAATACAGAGCTGATTGATATAATTTATTCAGAGGTAAGCATTTGGAATAAATGTGTTGTAGTATCATCGAGTATATACTCAAGACATTTTGTGCTACCGTAACATCTAGGCCTACTAGATCTAGATCACTTGCAGTCAGCATTTCTGGATCCGCAATGCATGCAGTATGCAGAGTCGGTAAGGAGTCCGAGCGGAGTGTGTGCAAAGCCCGTTGGCCTGGGCAAAGATTGCTACTTGTAAGATCTAAAAAAATGTCTTGAAGTATATTCGATCAAATTACAATCTAGTCTAAACGCTTATCTCTGAAGTATCATCCAGCTCTGATGGAGCTAGGCCTAGGGTACATGCAGGCAATATGGCCCCTAAGCTCATTTGCCTAATTTACATACAATTACAAAATGACACACAGTCTAATCTTTGTTTATATGAATCAATAACTACTGCTCTAACTTTTATTGTGAAGAAAAACAATTATCACCAACCCCCCTGTCTGCAATATTCAAATGTTGACATCATCACCAAAGAGATTGATGCCTCATCCCCATACGAAGTACCAGAATCATTTCCGCCATTTTGGACTGCCCATATTACCTGTTGCTATGTCAGGCAAGCATTCAATGCCACATTCACTATTACAAATTGACCTGTACACGCTTCTATGATCAAAATGAAACTGCAAGCTTACTAAATATAAAAACAATTAAGGTTACCCTCTCAAACACTGTTTCACAATCACATTCTGTGAATAACAAATTTTACATCAGGGTAAACAAAAATGCCGTAAGTTTTACCTACCTTGTTGGTTTTCTGCAATTTTCTCAGAAAAATGTCGGCATCAGATGCTCTCAAGACGATATATTTTTGTATACAGTTTATTTGAACAAAATTATGGCACTCACACCGGTCACCGGTCACCGGTCGACGGTCACGACATGATTTGCTTCAGGTGGCCCATATTACCTGCTAGCCCATATTACCTGCATGAACCCTACATGAATTTCTAAGCAATAAGATGTGAGAAAATTTTCTTCTTCTTCTTGAGTCCTTTCTCTAAATTTCTATTTATTTGTGGATTCGAATTTGATTCAGACTCTGCCCATTAGATACGGAACGCAGGCGATCCCATTAGGCGAAACGGTAGTTCGATCAGCTGGAGAACAGGGGGGAGGCAGAAGAGGGCATTGTAGGAGGTGACTCATGGTCTCCTCCTCTCCGCATTCGCATACTGGCTGTCCTTCAGTGTTGATGCCCCATTTGACGATTAGGGCCTTGCAACGGCCAACTCCAGCTCGCAAGCGGTTTAAACACAGCCAGAAAGACCAAGGTTCACGGAATCCTGGTGGGAGGGACTCTTTTGGACTGGTGTTGACACTGTGTGGTGCAGACGCAAGGCGGGTTGACCAAAGGTCTAGCCTACGGTTCTGTGGGGGCTTTGGTTAGGGCGCACGATTAGAATGAAGAAAACCTGCCTCGATCTTAAGCGCTCAATTGAGGCATGGCGGTTGGAAGAGAGGATGGAGTGCATGGGCGTAGATTATGGGGCGGTATGGGGGATGCCATCCCCCCAATAATTTTCGGTTGGGGGGGGATTGGTGTGTACAATCATCCCCCCAATATTTTGAATTGAAGAAATAAAAAATATCATATTATATGGCATTATAAATCTACACATTTACAAAGTTCTTTATCATATAAAACACTTTTATGAAATTATTATATCATTTTCAGTCTTTAAAATACATATCCTGACTTTCAAATCAAAAATTGTCTCACTCTTTCGTTAATCTTCCTCGTTGGTGCCTGATATACTGTAGTTCATGTTAATACTTGTGTAGATATTGGAGCTTTAGATCATTGCAGATGTTTCACTATTCACAATTTGGGGGGACCCATTCAAACCGATGATAATCAAGGGCATCGATCCCATGGCGCATGGGACAGGTGCCTCGATAAGTAAACTGAAGCATAAGTATTCTCATCAAAAATCCACGATGGTTTTGATAAATAAATAATTGAATTCGAAGAGTGTAACACTTTAGTTTGAAATGTCAAGTCACTAAATAAGGAAAATGTTGTTCTCTACCTATCTGGAACTCCATCAGAATATCACCAGTATGTTAGAGGTTATATTTACAAATGTGTTTTATCACTGTTTCAGGTATTGCACTTATCCCGTTGAAAGTAATATGACTATATATACAAAATTAATAGCGTTCTTTGCGGATGAAGAAAGGAAGACTCCAAATCCCAAATAAAAAAAGTCATCAAGGCCTTGTTACAGTTGTAGAGACTTGAGTGAAGAAGGATGTACTTTGTAGAATCACTATGAAATGTAATATAGCTGAAAACTCTCTCTAAAAGACATGTGCTTAATATGAAACAGCTTAGATGGAGTGAAATCAAACAAGGTGTGTCACTTGCTAGTACATGTGCATTAAGACTCATGTGTTGGATGACTGCACATCCAACACAATAGGAAATGGTATGTTCTTGCCAATGACTTAGAAAGTGAGGCATTCAAGGAATGAACAGGTGTCACTAAGAGATGATGACAATTGAATAAAAGACTAGATTAATGCTATTTACAATACAAGAAAGTTCTTGTAAGGTCAAGTTGCTACACAATTATCTCGGCTCTTCATCGATATAGGTAACTTATTTGGACTCGGACCATTGATTATATATATAATACGCTTCCACTTTTCTCCGGGGGCTCAATGCTCTCTCTTCAAAATTAGTCGCTACTTTGCTCTCAAACTTCAGATAACTGTTAAAAATTGCCTGAAATTTTTCAGCTCGCGCTTCGCGCTCGCTTAATATAAGATAGTGCAAACTGCACTTTAATTTGTTCATCTTAAAACACCAACTCCCTCCCCGTTTCGTGCTCAGGTCACTATTATTCAGAAAATTTTCAGCTCGCGCTTCGCGCTCGCACAATATTGCTCTAACCGGAATTCGTCCATATTCATATAGATTTGCGTTTGTTGGCATAACATCATGATGTTCCGCTTCTAATCACCATTCAAAGTCCCCTGGCCCTCCATCAACTTCGCGCTTATAGTCATGTAACGCTACAAATAGGCCCTGCCACGTTTCAGTTCAATATTATTGAGAAAATTTTAAGCTCGCGCTTCGCGCTCGCATTACAGCCCTATGAATTCGACCATATACCACATGTAGTACTCATATGCATAATAATGTGCATGTGTGTATATCTATTGACATTACATCATGATGGCACAATTTGATAAACCTGATAAATCCCGCTTTCGCTTTATTCTACAATATGTGTCCCATTTCATGTCACTATTATTGAGAAAAGTTCCAGCTCCCGCTTCGCGCTCGCATAATAAACTTGAAAATATGTTTTAGTAGATACTCACTTGCATGCATGTGTGTAATATCTGTAGCCACTACATCATCATGGTCCCCCTTTAACAAACCAATTAAAGGCCCTTCCTCGTTTCGCTCTCGCATTATGCTAAAAAATGCCCAATTTTATGTCACTGTTACTGAGAAAATTTTCAGCTCGCGCTTCGCGCTCACATTATACAATACATTGTTTCATATAATGTGCATGTGTGTATACAAGCATTACCCCACCCCAAGAACGGACACTGCGATCATTTACCATCGTACTATGTGTCACATTGAGGAAAAGAGGAAATATCGACGATCATCCCCCCCCCAATCGCCAAAACAAATCGACACCGTTGATAGAGTGGATCATTTTCTTGCTTAAGTTTCTCATGGGCTGATCTACCCCACACAGGACAGGCATATTCTGCAGCTGAGTAGCAAAGGGCATGGGCTGGTGTGCGAATGGTGCTTGCATCAGTGCCCCATTTCGAATTAGCTAACTTCTTCAGTATGCTCTTCCTGGCACTGACTTTCTTCTTTGTCTTCAAGATGTGATTCTTGTAGGTCAGGGAGCGATCTAGGGTGACCCCGAGGTAGACTGGGTTTGGAGTATTCTGTATGGCCTTCCCATACCACTTAACCTTCAGCTGGCGGTTGGCGTCCCGATTCTAGAGGTGGAAGACGCTGATTTGGGTCTTAGAGGGATTTGTGCGAAGGTGGTGAGATGCATAGTAAGGGATTAGACCATCCAGGGCAGATGAAAGTGCAGCTTCAACTTCCTCGTATGAGTCAGAATGTGAGGCGATACAAAGGTCATCGGACTATATGAAACTCCTGGTATCTGGATGGACTGGTTGGTCGTTGGTGTAGATGTTAAAGAGGAGAGGCGCAAGGACACTCCCTTGAGGGAGGCCATTCTTCTTGGTGCGCCATCTACTGTGGCTTCCATTGAGATCTACGAAGAAGCGCCTTTTGGATAACATCGTTTGAATGAGCTCTGTGAAATTCAGGTCTTTAGTCAGATCGAAGAGCTTCTTGACTAGGATCCGATGATTGACGGTATTATAGGCCGCTGATAGGTCTACAAAAGCAGCTCCCGTGATCAGGCCCTTTTCAAAACCATCCTCGATGTGCTGGGTAAGGTTGAGTAGTTGGCCAGTGCAAGTCTTCCCAGGTCTGAAACCAACCTGTTCAGGGTTGAGATGGTCATCTACGAAAGTAGCAATCCGATTTTAGCAAATTGAATATAGTCCATTTTACACTTAATTCTAATTTTCTCTCATAAACTTATAGTATTATGGGCCAAGAGTTATAGTCCTGGTTTAACTGAGCTGTTAAGCTCAGTTAAGAGCTGTCCAGAGGCCTCATAATGGGTCTGACGGCAATACTGGGGTGTGTATTATTAGGCATTGTCTGTACTGATCTCCTCTGTGCAGTATTCTTTTTTCCCAAATAATTAGTGTTTGACATCTGGTGCTTATCAAAGAGGCTCTTATGCATGTTATATGTTACATAAGGGACTGGAAAGTAGCGGTTATTGTATTTTGATAACATCGATGTGAATGTTCCTAAGTGAAAAATTCAAAGTTTAGACAAGGAACCCACAAGAAAGGGGTTTGGAAGCTGAAGATTCACAGGATGGCTCAAAGACAATGGGTACCCCTATGGTATGAATAATTATGAACATGATGTTATTCGTAAATCTGTCAATAAAATACCCCCTGGAATACCAAATTTTTCAACATTTCAAATTTTCCTAAAAGTTTAGTTGCTGGTAGCATATTGAACACAAAAAAGTTTGAAGAAAATCATATATCTAAAAGCCCAATGAAATAATAATAATAAAATAATAATAATGAAGAAATGATAGTGATATGAACAATAATTGTGAGGACAACTATATATATATATATATTATATAGAGTTGTCCTAAAAAATATTGCTCATACCACTACCATATTTCACTGCATATTCTATTTTTATCTCCCTCTAGATGAGAAGAAGGAGATGAAAATAGAATATGCAGTGAAAAAAGTAATGAGACAGAAGAAAAACGAAAGATAGACACATAGACTGACCCTCAAACACACGCCTATACAAATAAACACACACACACACACACACGCATACCCTCACACACTACATTAGTAATGAAGAGACAGTAATGGTCTCATGCAGAAATAAGATAATAAATTGATAGAGACACCCAATGGACATAAAAGATATCCATGTAGTGTTCCAAAAATTAGAAAAAGACTCCTCTTGAAATGGAGAGAGAAAAAGCGAGAGAGAGACAGAGAGACAGAGAGTGAAAAACGGAGAGATAGAGAAACAGAGAGATGAATAGTGAGAGAGAGAGAGATTAATAATTGATAGAAAGACAGACCAATACACAGACATTGCATGTACATTAAACATGACTTGTATAAAACACAAGCGATAATTGAAACGATAAACATGATAAAGAATTTTTATTTTCATTGCCACTCATTTTTACAATGCATGCTTTGAAAAACAAGAGTCGTACAATATTTATGCCCATGAACAATAAAATCATTGAATTAAAATATACATACATAATCGCGTTTGTACACATTTACGTTATCATGGAAGCATAATGTTGAAAGTATAATCCCGTTCCTTTAATTATACACATACATGTACATTTGTACATAAACAAATCACGCATGATAACGGGCATTCATTTTATATTAAAAAAAAAACATATCATTATGGAATCTGAGTAACATCTAAAATATTTTTTGTGCTTTGGAAAATACATTTGATTTCTACAGTTGTACGTGTTCTAAGATTGAAAGATGATGAAAACAGTTATCTTGTTGTAAATGTCTACGCACCAACAAAATATAATGAAAAAGAAAATTTTTATAACATTTAACAAAATGGTTACGAAAAGTGATACAAGTTAACGATTCGTTAGTGTTGCTCTGAGATTGGAACTGTGTTCAAAATGCCAACTGGATACACAAGGTGTGTCTTATGCTTATAAAGAAATTAAGGAGTTATAGAAATTGATTAAACAATAATTTTCATGTGATTGATGTTTGGAGAAAAATGTTTCCTTTCAAAAAGCAATTCACCTGGTGTCAATTGTCATTAAATATATTTTTCCGTCTTGACTACTGGCTGTTAATAGATTCTTAGTGTAGCTGTGTGCAATATTGTAGCAAAGGTATTGTGTAAAAGATTAGAAAGGAGTTATAGATAAATTGATTTCTTTTGATCAATCAGGTTATTTAAAACAACGCTTTGCTATGCAAAATCTACGTTTGGTTTAAGATATAATTGAATATTGTGAAAATAATAATTGGTCAGGCATTTTTCTTTTTCTTGACTTTCGAAAAGCTTTCGATACGGTTACCCATCAGTTCCTTTTTCAACTATTATACAATCCTGGATTTAACGAATCCTTTATTACATGGATTAAGGTCATTTATGCAAATGTTAAAGTGAGTGTCATTAAATAATGGTTGGATTTCGCAAAAAAAAATAAAAATAAAAATAAAAAATGAAATAAAATACAGAGGGGAATTAAACAGGATTGCCCTATGTCTGCTTTATTATTCATTATTGTTGTTGAAATTATGGCATCAAAAATAAAGCAGAATAATGATATAAATGATGTCCCCGTAGTATCTACTGAAACTATTATTTCGAAAGAATTTAACATATCCCAAATGGCAGATGACACTATCCTTTTTATCCTTTTTTAAAAACAACATTCAATCTGCCAACTTACGTTTTGAAGTAGTAAAACCTTTCGGATAATTTGCTGGGCCAAGCCTAAATGTGATGAAAACAAATGCTGTCAATATACAACAGTAACATGCATTCATTGAAGGTATTAAATGGAATGATGAACCTGTCAAGTATTTGGGAATGTATCTAACAAGACATTAGTGATTAAAAAAAAAAAGAGTCTGAACGACTGAACCGGTTGATGAAACTTTAAAAAGTTAAATCAATCATTTTTTGGAAAATGAGAAATTTAACTTACTATGGTAAAGTTGTGATTCTTAAATCACTATTAATTTCACAATTTTACGTTGCCTTTGTATTACAAATCCCCTATAAACTAGTTGTTGATCTTAATAAACTGGTGCATAATTCTATATGGATTTCAAAACGAGAAAAAAGTCAAAAGAACTGTCTTGATTATAAATGATATTGTAAAGGGAGGACTGAGTATAATAGACTTAAACTCTAAAGTTAAATTCTTACATTTATCATGGTTAAGCAGTTTCTTTGAAAACGATAACGATGTACCGTGAAAGTTTATGTTTAGATATTGGGTTGAAAAATATCTATGTCCTTTTTTAAAATTAATTTTTAAAAGAAATTGTTTTAGTACAGAGGTTTTTGTTTTTTCCCCTGACCAATAATTACGATTGAACGAAATAGTCTAGCCTCTTTTAATTTCATTAGAGGGCTGGTGATTTTTTATTTATTTTTTGTAATCTTTTTTTTTTATCTCACCACGTTAAGGGAAATTTCCTCGTATTTTTTGTTTATACATAACAAATTTTTTATGCCAATGTATTATGTATATCATTTTTTGCTTGTATATTCTTTTCGTTCTTGGATTATTGTTATCCGCCTTTTGCAGTATTGATATGTAAACACGAAGAACAAACGCATCGAATTTACCAAGCGGCAGGTTGATTATACACATACATAAACAAATCACGCATGACAACGGGCATGCATTTTATCTTTAAAAAAAAATAATATCATTATGGAATCTGAGAAACATCTACAATAATTTTTGTGCATTTAAAAATACATTTAATATCTACAGTTTTCTGTTCTTAGTTTTTTATTATTCCTTTTTTTAAAGCCTTTATCTCACTTTTCCGTCTCGCTTTTGAAAAAAAAAAAAAAAAAAAAAAATCGCCAATAGGGGTGGAAGCGACCAAGCCCAGTCATTATAGGCCTATATATGTACCTGGAAACTAAAATCACGAATCTATAATAATGCTAATACAACACATAATCTTTGGCAATAATAGTCGATTCACGATAATTTCAGTTAAACGTATTATACCCCTATACTACAGACTTTGGACAACTTGGGCTGTCTTGCTCTGTAAGGTAAGCATAATATAAAGAAAATGGGCGTTGTTATAACACCATAATAACGAATTTCAAACTGTAATACGATGCTCAGAATGAGATAACAGTTCCATTTTTGTCACAACCTTTCTTGGAGTGCGCTAGTTAATACATTTCCATAATTATCAATAGACAATATTGCCGGCTCCCTTACCCACTACTTGAGAATGTTTTTCGAACATAAATACAGCAGGCATGGCAGGGGTACTTGGGCCACCAATTACAGCCAAAATATTGTTTCTTGTTCACACTTTTGATTTTAATGATTTTACTAAGGAATTGTTTAACAGTAAAACGTAATGCTAACTTAGATTTACACAAATTAGCAGATATCAGTTTACAGCAATTAATGTGCGATGCCCAAACAAAGGCATAAAAAGGGCATGTGCTAAATATAATTCTCTTTCTTGTATAAAACTAATCATACTTTGGAATTAACTGCACTAAATGCAATAAAAAAAATTGCAGAAGTAAGCCTGCTTTATGAAAATACCAAACATTATCTAAAGGGGGCCCAAATAGCTGATATTGTGGAGGAGATTCTCCAGTACTGTTTTTTTTTTTTTTTTTTTTTATTGATCGAAAATTCGTATATTTCATGTAGAGGCCCACAAAATAAAATTTGACACTTCCTCGATTCCAGAGCGCTTTGATCTAATCACACCTGCTGAAGATTCATCTCGTATTTTTCAAATCCTGTTTACGCTTTTCAACCAGCGGTGCCTAAACATGCTAAACGCATTTCTGAACGTTTTCTTCAGCAGCACTTGATGATGGTACGGAACTCTTCGTGGTCATTGCGGACATGGACATGTTATTTGAACTACTGGTTGTAGTGGTATCTCGTCTTCTGACAACATCGCAACAGGTCAGTCCCCACTGCTTACGAACCATGGGTTTACGAACACAGTAGAGCAGAAAGATGAACAGTCCTTGGAAGGAGTTCAGAACAATGAAGATGGGCTCAACCACCTATATGTGAAGAAAAAGGAGAAATTATCGAAATCCGAACTTACCAATTCAACTTCGTTTCGACGAAGTACACTTGTACTCACTAAAACGTTTATTTCCCTTAACAAAAACTGCAAAATTTTCATTAACATAAAGAATCATGGTGAAAGGAAAAAAAAAATCCACAAGAATAAGCACGAAGCAGGTGTCAGGGTAAACGTAGTATTTTCGTCCTACCATAATACAACAGTCCCAACCTACTCTCAAAACCTTGGTGAAAAGCATAAAATGTATTGAAAAAAATGTAGAGGTATGGTAGGGGTTCATAAAGCTACGCGGTTCATAAAGCTACGCACTGCAAAATACGCGCTAAAGTGAATGGGGCCAAAATATGCACTCGCATAATACAGGCGCCATCATAGCAAAATAGTCCAAAATTCCACATTTTACGGCTAAAAATAGAAGCAAGGTGCTAAAAAGGTAAAAATTATTGAATTGCAGTAACTAATTCATAATGTATCATGAAAGTTTGGAAAAAAACACATAATTAAAAGTGTTAAAATCAAACTTCAAAGTAAGTGCGTAGACTTATGAACCGTTTTTTCCTGACGGCAACGGAGGAGAGGGTTTCGATCTTGCCGCGATTTTCGTAATTGCTGTTAGTTTTATTTCATGTTTTTTGCACCAAGTTATTCCTCAGAAAATGTAGCAAACGATGGTATAAAAATAGTAATATGAAATATGAAATTCTATGAATTCTAAATCGACAAAGACTAAGTGCGTAGCTTTATGTACCCCCTTCATATAGGAAATTCTCAACAACCAAATACGCATGTAACATTATGTTATCTATATGAAACATGTATAATAAATATGGAATGGAATGGAACATTTAATGGTAAGCCTATAATTTAAGTTGTTCCTGTTCTACAGGAAGAATGTTCAAGCTTAATTTAAAAATGATGATACAAACAATTTGGAACGGTATAAAGCTCAAAGGAGACATGAACAACTGTCCTCAAAATGAAAATGTCGACGCTATTGAAAATTTCAAATCACTACAACAAGATTTTTCCACTTGTCATGAACCTATTTCTTCATATATCTTCGAGTCATACTCGCCAGTTTACAAAGTCTGATATAGTTTACTTGGGCGCAAAACACACTAAAAAATTACAACAGTTGCACTATCATGGCTTTTAAGAAGGAATAAATTCAAGATTGAATGATAATAATAATAATAATAATAACTTCAGCTTATATAGCGCATAATACCTGATACAATATTATGTTTACTGCACCTGATAGAATTGTTTGATCATCAAGAAGTATCCGACGATCCATGTAAGACCAAGCAGTAGCAGGATACAGACTGCATTCTGGACCCGTTCGATTCTCTCTCGACGTTCGACCTTTGCCTCCATCTGGCCTCGACCAGCGATATTGGAAGATTTCACCAGTTGACGGACGACGAGGGTGAAGATGACGACGTTGAAGATGAGGATGATTGCCACGGGGATAAGAAGGCCACCGACTTGAGACCAAACTTGGAGAAAGCATCTAGAGATTAGGAAGTCATTATATCAAAGTGTAAAGTGATATAAAAGAGTAGAACACACGTAAAGGTTATTCAAAGTAATTTAGATTTTTAAAAAATACTACAAATGAGAACTGCAAATTAATTGAGGAATAACAGAAAGGTTCGGGGAACCTAACGATCCAAATTCGTAAAAGTTAATCATGAAGGTAAACTTGTGTAACGTAGGATTATATTATTTTTAACAGAAATATATTGACGTCGTATTGTGTTAGTTTGACCCCATTATAGGGCAGGCATTTGGTAGGTTAGCGAGACATATTTATTGAATCAATGTAATCCATTGTGATGTAAGTATTCCAGGCAATATGTCTATAAAATTTTGAAATTTCTAATATTTAAAGAAATTGCATTCAAATGTTGACACAACTTTCTTATTTGAACAACAATGGTTGACGGATGACTTACAAGTCTTCGTGCACGTATTTTTCCCCGGCTACGACTGCAGTCATGATGACAATTAGTGCAGGAATACCTGTAGTTTGAACAAGTTACCAAACAAATGTATTTTATGTGATACCTTTTTACATTTCAATATTCACAAAACTACATTTATTTTAAAAGCCAAAGTAGAACATTTAATCATCGATTATTAGATAGTGAAAGGAAAATTCTTTTTACAATCAATTTTGATTTTTGTGCAGAGAATGGATTCACTTTAATTGTCCCATTCGTTTAGAATCTAATTTCGTCGTCATGGAATAAATGTGCTCTAAAGTTCATACCAAGGTATTTTTTCGTTAGTTTATTTGTTTGTTTTTGCTTGCTTTTTTTTAATATTTTTTTAAATTTCACACTGTTTTAATGTTTTTCATGGATTTATTTACTTGTTTAGTATTTTATTATTTATTGACATTTTCTTACAGAATTTATATCATTTTTATTACCATTACCCTTTTCCAGATAATTAAGAACTCACAAAACAAAAGAATTCTCCCCCATTTCAACTTATCTTTATTTGTACTTAACTTTACAAACAAGTATAAATATATTTTTATCATGCTTGTTATTTCAAAATAAATAATGCTAAATTATATGATTGATATAGTGAGAAAGGTGTTCAGTGAGAAAGTATTGTGTTTGGCGTTACCCCATGCAACAGCACCAGATTTGAGCATGAATTTTGGGATGTAGGCATCGAATATCTTGACGATGATAAGATAGGTATTGTATCCTTCCACACCCATCCACGAAATGGAGGATAAGACGAAGTAGTGGATGAGAGCAGTGATGAAGCTACATGACACTGACACGTCTTCACAAGGGTCTCTGGCCGTATCCAATGACATCATTACAATGAAGGATATGTAGAGACTGAGTAAGGTCAGGCAGAGACACACGAAGATCTGGTTGGTCTGTTTTTCTCTCAGAACTCTTTAAAAAAAAAGGGGGAAAAAAAAACAATATAAATCTATATTATATACATACTTTCTTGGATATTTGCAGTGTTGGATTCATGACTCATTTAGCTGAAATTGGAATTTCAGAGTTTTGTATAGGCCTAGTCCAAATTATCTTTTTTACGTCACGTTGTCCCAGCGATTAGTGGGCTGGGGCTGGGAATGGGGTGGGGAACAAGCTTAAACACCGGCGTCAGTTCCATTCCATTAAGATTTTTTCCCTTTGGCGAAAGCGGAAGGGGCTGGGGGCGCTCTGTTTTTTTCAGAGGCATTAATACAATAACACGAATAAATATAGAGAAATTTAGACAATCTACGATATTTTGGGGTTTCGAGAAAAAACGTTTCAATGTGGAATGAAATATATAGAAGGAAAAAGTTATATTTGAGTATTTAGACAATAGTGTAAACTTAGAGTAAAAGAATCCTACCTGTTTGAAAGATAAGTGCCCAACGTGACAAGAAGGCTAAGAATGGAAATACTACATCCTATGTAGGTAAGGATCTTATATGCTTCATCAGATGCTTGCTCTTCTCTGTGAACATCCTACAAAATGAAATGATTTATATTTCAACTTTCGATGAGTTGTACTAGCAGATGGAGTTAAATCTTTTCACACAGAAATGTGCTTGATACCATCTAAAGAAGTACAGGGCACACGTATACAACATAGTTCACAAGAAATTGGCCACGCATATGTACCACCAGTCTTCTAGGCACCTTGATATGTCAATTATTGAGTTACGCGAGACTCAAGTCCACTTTTATTACCTATAATTACCTACAGTCACTTTAAATCTTATTCCTAAAACACCATCATTTCAATTTAATGATTAATTGACTTTGTTAGTATATTTCACTGTTTTACACTTTAAATTTGTTAACTAATTGTAAGTAGGAAATCAAATTCAACTCATATAGACCAAACTGCAGATTATTTTTTTAAGTTACCATTAAGACAGCAAAGCTGGTAAGATGGTTGCATCCACACACAATTGTTTTAGCAGGTACTTCAGAGGAAGGAGAGGGATCACAGCTAGTACTCTCTCGGGATCTGAACCCGGATACTGGCCATTCTGACAGGATAGTGCATCCCCTTTGCGACCAATCACCATTATTCACATGAAGCTCATCCCAGAATGAACATATTGGATTCGTATGGTCGGACTGCATGTAGGCAAAAGACAATAATATTTGTAAAAGTCAATCTTCCTATGTTGGTTGATCCCGTGATATTAGCGCCCAAAATTTTATGCTTACATTTCTTAAGTTTTTTTTATTCAAGGTGATGCTATTTATCGCAATCAATTTGGACTCTAATTTTACGTAGAGCCACCCGTGCAAATTTAAACCTTAAACTAAAAATATCCGTCTTATGATGCATTTTAACTCGTTCGGTTTTACACAACCCTCCCTCAGCCCAAAGTTTTCATTCGTTAACAATGTTAAGTGCCTATACATAGCTCGGAATGGGGTTCTGGAAAGATAACCCATACTGCAAAGAGTAAAGACCGCTAAATCGTACATAATATGATAATATCACCGTTTTGATCAATCAGTAAGGGATTATTTGTATATTGGATTAGGTACAACAAAGTTGGTTCGGCCTAACAATACTTTATTCAACCATCCCACGCATCGTACCCATCGTACCGTAAATCGTATCGTAAATTCGTACCTCCAGCTGAGTGAAAGTGAAGTTGATGTAGTCTGTCAAATGTTCTACTTTTCCTGTGCCAATACTCAAGGATATCACATGAGTATTGACAGATCTGTTGGTTCCATAACTCGAATAATTCTGCAACGATTTTGATATGTAGAGGGCTGGGGAAAGGATGTTGCAGGTAACACGGGTATTGGTAGTGTTAGACGAAGGAATCGAAGACAGCACAGCAGACGCAACTGACGGCGGTATGTCAACACGCGAGATGATATCAGACCTTGTAGCTTCGGCATCATTGTTTTCGGACGGTTGGATGGTAGTGTTGGAACTGGTCAGATCTGAACTGTCCCCTGCTACTGTGACAACAAGTCCACTTGAAATTTTATCAGGAGGTACACTTTGGACCTGATAACGTTAATAATAATAATGATAATAATAATTTGATTTGTATTGCGCACGTATCCACTCTGTAGAGTTCTCAAGGCGCATCATAATGTTGTTACCCGGCTTAGCTAGGCTACCCCGAAGGGCGCTCACAGCGTTCAAGGAATTTCTTTCTACCGGTATCCATTCACCTCACTAGCGTGTTTTCGATGGAAGACGGAGGACCTAATCGAAAACGTTAGCATATGAAGGGCTTTATCTTTAAAATAACCCAAACCCCAAACCCCTGCATACTGTTCGTACAGGAAAAAGAGGGTGTAAAACTGGTATTTGATAGAAACGGCTGGCAA
>CALNVZ010003426.1:14760641-14776530 GCA_940671915.1 Paracentrotus lividus
AGAAAATGGCTCAACTCTGGCTCTCCAACAATGGTTTTTTGTAAGTCTGTGAGTGAAAAATCTGAGAAGTCTATACTATTTTGGAATATGTTTTCGCAGGTCTTTTCCAAACACTACATCGATTGTGATTGTCCCTCAAATATTTGTGTATCTTTGCTGCAGTTTTAGGGCTCCAAAGTGCTAATCTAGCTTTATATTCTCATGTTGTAAACTTTTGCTTACAAATGTATTTCAACACAAGAGAATGACACGGGCGTGACACAAATGGCGAAAAGTCGACGAATCGTTCAGATGAGCCTCATTAAGTGTCAAATTCTATAGTGTTCAGTGGGTGGAATCCCGAGATTGGACCAACCTTAATCTGTAAAATGACCAGCCCCCGTTAATGTAGTAATAACAGAGCCAATAAATTCGCCAAAGGCAGACTTTCACCTCTTTGATCGATCACCACTTAGACTGTATGTATTATGTATATTAATCATCGTAACCTGATATTGTAATGGTGTTAATATGGGTTTTTATTTGCAATTAAATAAACAGAGATGCCAATTTAGCTGACATCAATTCCTTAGTAGCAAATCGTTCCAGCTGAGGTGATAATCATGTGTGAGTTTTCCCGACAGTAGCAACTAGACCATCACGATATGAACAGGTTTGGTGCTAAATTATTTAGCCTTTCTCGATGGAATGAAGCATTTGGACAATATCATTTTTTACTCCGGGCATCGTTTACACGACAGCATCGGTAGATTACAACTCTGCAAAGGTCACGTTCAGTTTCAACACCAACTCGAGAATATTTCAGGAATTATGGTCACAAAGGTGATGTATCCTACACAATATGTAGTGTGTTTGTCACTTGTTCTGGGCCGATGAATGCAGTTAAGATTGAAGTTATTGCAATAGCATAAATATCACTAAAACAACTGGAGATCACGATATGAAAGGAAATGGTCTTGGTTTTATTGCCGTCGCTGGTTTTATCAAATTCTGCAGAAGTCGGCCACTCGTAGAAAGTTGAATTCATATGAATTCCTAATAAACCTAAAGTACCAGTATCGCAGTATAAGCTCTCTTACAATGGTGCTGTCTAACTATATTGTTGGCCGAGTCACATATGTTGACTGGTGACGATATCTGAAGAATAACACCAGTCACAAGGTCACGCGAACTGTGAATCACTGCGCTAATAATCAGGGAGCACATTTTATTTCAGATATACAAGTGCATTGCGTTAATAAATGAACAAAAAGTGATGCAGCCCATGATTAAAAGAATGAACATTGGTTTTGATCTTTATTCACTTATAAACCACAAGTTCCCAAGGAAATCATGTAAATTAAGGGCCAAATAGCCAATCATTGTGGTTGCATCAAGTCGCAAAGGTCATTCAAGGGATTTTCATTTATAAGCGCATGTGCATAAATACGGTACAAATTTGAAAGTACATGTACTATATAACAACCAAAAAAAAGCAAGATCATGGTCAGAAACTAAAACATGAAGAGGAATCTCAGGTACATGTATTTTGAATTACCCAATAACCACATGGGATGCGTTGGAGATGGATTAGAGAAATGGTCATGGTGGTTAAGTTTCAGGGGTTTGTGAAGTTTCTCATGGGACATTATAGTACATGGTAGTGATGGTACAGTTGGCTGATAACTGTGTTAATATGGCATTTACTGTATAGACACATGTGAGTATGAAAGATGTGAGTGAAGAATACAGCTGTTTAGCACCTGATTTACTAGGTTACATTTCCTGATCATATAACAAATCGTTGTAAATTTGTTCCTCTATATAAGCCCATGTCTGTAAAACGGCCTGTCAATATTTTGAAGATAAAATCCATACAAAACATTTTAATACTCATTTCCAAACATGAATTCATGAAATCTAGCGTCAATTACATTCAACCAGTCTTCATTAGTTCTTGAGCGATTATTTTGTATGTTTGCACTTGTAAAACAGATTACCAGTTAGGTAAATGCTGGTTACTTTTTTTACACATGTGTTATATTGTGAGTAAGTACACTCCTATCATAAGCACAGTGTTCTTAATTACACATAAATTACGGTAAAACCTAGAGTATCATTAAACCAAGTATGCAGAGTCATCTGTGGGCAAGTAGTATTTATGGAAATTCTACGTCTACTGCATACATGGACTAGGACTACATGTCATAGCAATAAATACTTCATTTAAAAACGGATAAAGACCATTTGTTTTGACCTGCCAGAAGAGGATAGAAAGTTTGGCTATGAGATAAAATACATGTATATTAGGGTAGCCACTAGCTTTTACTCCTGAAATGTGATAGCCTGATTGTTCACTTTGTAACAAAGTTCTTGAGATAAAGATTTCACAAAGAAAATCCTCTTGTGTACTGTAGCAAATTTATTGAAATGTGGGCATTCTATTCATGTTAGAAAATGAAGTCTTAAAGCGTTTCAGTTGAACTTGGAAAGAATGGCCAGCCATGAAATCTTATGACAGAAAAATGTCTTACCAAGCCAATTTTCAATCTGCGTACTTAGGTTAACTTATGTACAATGGTGTCATGTTCTGGCACAGGCGGGGAGGGATATCTTATCCATATTCTTACCATCCTGCATACCCTTCAACCATTTCCCCTCAAGAACAACATGTAAACGTTTGTCCACCACAATATCGTACATCACGTGAGCATGATTTCAACACGTAAAAAAACCCCAAGGGCCCTTGGAATTTATTTAAAATTTTCATTATTGATGAGATATCCACGCATAATAGGATTTGCACATGTCTTTACCCATCATACCCCCCTGACTTCTACATGTATACAACCTCATGTACAGGTAACCCCCTTCATCTGGCCAGACGCAACACATGGCATCTATCTCTGGTTCCGAAAAACTCTGGATGACGTCACATTATGCTAATGAGCTAGAAAAGATTTCAGTGCTCAGATTTTATGATGATCTATCATTGCTGAAAATTTGAAATACTTTAATGCATTGTTTTTTGAGCTATCGTGTCTACAAGAATTGTACAGTAAAATAAAAATAAAGAAAAAAAAAAGAGAAGAAGATTCGGACAATAACAAGAGGTGCTATGTACATACGTACATACCACCTAAAAAAAATAATAATAATACATCTGAAAAAATTGCCTTCTGAACCCCCTTTCCAAATCCTGGATTCGCCGTTGTTTGTCAATTATAAATATCCATCATAGATCATATCAATTCTAGTTGTAAACTTAAGAGATAGAGGGCGCTACCATTCTACTCAAAGCGAACGTGCCCATTGACTTTTTTTTTTTTTTTTTGACATTTTTTCACTTTATTTTCTTTATTGTGGCGAGCAACTACCTTTTCAAAGAAATGTTCAACTTGAATAAATACGCTAAGAGTCCAAATTTTTCAAAAATAGGAATAACTTATTGCAAAGGGAAAAAAGTCCTGTCACTTGTGTCAATTCCAAAGCCTAGTCAGATCAAATTCCTGTACAATATGGTATATTTTGCTCTCAAAATAGCTCATGCGCTGCATAGTTTTGATCCTCGATGCCGCATTATACTATTATAGCTTATTGTTCACATGGCAATTAAAAGCTTGAATTCTCAGCTTTCCAGAGATGGTACATTCATTTTAATTGATTAAAAAAAGTCCTGTCACTTTGAACAAAATCATAAGAGGTTCTTTCCTCGACTAGTCAATATTTACGCTTATCACATTCATATCGCATAGAAACATGTGAACTGGCGTCTCACAAACTTGTGACAAGTTCACATCTATGTCATTGTTGATTGAGGATCAATGATAATGAAATAAGCTATTCATAATTGCTATTACAATTCAAGCACTAATAGATTTATAAGCTTGCCCAAATGTGTATTTCCTCCACCTGGTCTGGAATCTATTAACTAAGAGACATGATAAAATCATCAATTTTTCATCTCCACGATGAATTGCTCAACCGAACGGACAATACCATTTCACGGAGGGAAGTCTCTTACGGCGAGTTTTTGTGGAGCTAATTTATTATTGCAGCCAGCTGTAATTAAATGGGCTCGCTTTCTCAGCCGTATTTCCAACGTCACTTTGTTGCGTCTGGCCTCTTAGATAATGGACGCGACTTGTTTAATTACGATTTAATGCCGCACATTAGTATACGTTAACTTTACATTTTACATAGAGTAGAATTGATATGGTCCGCTCTTGGTACTTTATTTTTCTCTTTACAGTACCATACCCTATACAGTCAGTATCCTACACTTCTTCTGCGGAATCTTTACACTTTATATGGGAAAAACCATCATGTGAAAACCTACACGGTGAATTGGATGACTACGATTACAATCTCTACAACCTCGATGATGGGTTTTATGTGCGATCATTTGCGTCTACTCCTAGAAATGATGTGATACATGGCCTTGATCCTTGTACACAGTATCGCTTCAGAGTAAGAGTAGTCACAACTTCTTCCAGAAGGAGTGACTGGCTAATAGTAATGGCAATGACGAATATATCAGGTTTGTCGATCACCACATGTTTACTGTCCATAAAATTTATTTTGTTCCGTTTTTTTAGACTTTGAGTAGATTATGAAATTATGGTGGTAGACCTACTGAGATAAAAAGAGAGGGAAAAATAAAGAGGTAATTAAAGTTAAAAGTACAAATCACTGTTTAAAAAGGAGGTAAGTTAAATATCATATAATATATTTATTCGGAAAGTATGCATATCATCTATTTCGAACAAAATTACATGAACCTTGCAATAAAAACAACAACCCAAAACCAAGACATTAACTTGATAAAATTAAAGTAGATTTTTTTTTTTCATGATTCACGAATATCCTGAAATTTCCACAAGTAAACACTTTTTTCAAACCTTAACCCTTATCAGCTCCTGGCGCACCAGAAATTACACAATTCACACAAAATCAATATGGAAATGGTAATACGGGTCTAATAGTGGCATGGCAGCCACCTACCTCACCACGTTGCCAGCCTACAAACTATGAGATCAAGTACTATCTTCGGCGAGGTGATATGTGTGAGCCCATTCACAGTAATCCACAAATGAAGTTAGCAGGGGCAGTTAATGGTTCAACTTTCACCTATGACATTAAGGAACTTCGCGCCAATTCCGAATATCTGGTGTTCGTAAGAGGCAACACTACGAGCGGATATGGTGATTCCGATTCTTTGGCAGAGACAACTGGATATTCATGTTAGTATTAATAATTGATTTGAGTGAAATTTCAATTCCTAATCAAGGTAATAAACAGTAAACAACAGTAATCGTCTTCATTAGGCCTTTCCTTAAACAAATAAGGCTTTAAACATATCCTCCAAGAGATGCAACTGTTTTACTTGAATACAATTTGTATTTTTTCTGTTCTTAATATAATTTTCCAGATCCTAGTGGACCCCCAACTAATATCCATTCTACATCCATCAGGAAACGCAGTATTATATTTACCTGGGAGAAACCAGAATGTGGTCATCGAAACGGACCAATCACAAACTACACGGTCAAGCTCTCTGATTCAAAAGGTAATGTTTCTGATATATGCTCGAATCCAGGATTCCACGAGTCTTCTTCTTTTTCTCGAGTCCCTTTTCTCATGTATGTATGAAACTCGGTTTTGAATCAGTGTTTTAGGAATATGTCTGTCATTTTAGACCCTGTGTTTGCTCTGGCAACAATTCCATACTAAATTTGAACGACTAACTACATCCTTGGGCTTCATAGGCCTACTGTATCCTATAACCTAAACCTCCCCAGGCCTAAACCTTGAATAGAACCATAGTACAACCTAACCTATAACTCTACATTTAAGTAGGGAATGTGAAAATTTAGATGACATTATTATATCATTATTTAAGATCAATTCCGCACTGAGAAGGCATAATGACGGACATGCCCGGAACTGTCGTGACGAAATTGGAAATGTTCAACGGAATATATTTCCGTGCACACTCATCCCAGGACCTGACTAAATTCTGCTCCTACACCAGCAAACTTTTTCGTCATTTATTTTTAGATTTCATTTCAAGAAAACATATTGTACAACCATGCTATGAAGCGAATCGATAAAATCTTGATGGTACGTTCTGCGTTTCGTTCTCTGTTGCAGGAGTCGTAGTGCACCTCAACAACGTGTCTGCTCGTGAAGCAGCCGGGTATCAGATATATTCCCTGATCCCATATTCGAATTATAGCTTTAGCATCAGGGCTTGGAACTATGAATTACCAGGAGAGTTCGGACCAGAAGTTTGGGAACAGACAGCTGAATCAAGTACGTGGTATAAGTACATCCCTTTTGACTAAAGTGAAGGGACCGGTTGTCAAAGTAGACAGTGCAGTCATTTATTTTAAACTCAACAATTCAAATTTTTCTGAGGCAGGATTGGATCTCTATTGTGTGACTTTTGTTCATTTATAGAGAACTTCTGAAACACAATGGCCTACAAAGAAAATCTGTTCCACCAACTCAAGCCATTCCACGATCTCTTACAATTACTCTTACAAATTACTGAATTTAAATCATTATTTGTAGATGTTACATCTATGTCCCATGAAACTATATTACTTTTTAAGTTAAATAACAATTTAATTGATTGGAAACAATAATAATAATGATACTTATATTGATAATAATAATAATGATAATGATGAACATGATAATAATAATAATAATAATAATATTTCTATTTGAGAAAAGCTATATACATATGTGATACGTCTTGTCGAAATGAGAGAGAAGTCGCAGATCAAAGATCCGAGTAAATCGACAAACTAATAAAAAACTCAAAATTTTGAGGAATTTTTTTTTTATTTTCTGGTTCTACCATGCTTCATCTTTGCTCTTCAAAAAAATGAGTGAAAATGATAACGGGAAAGTGGTAAAAAAGCAGTTTTTCGGCGAGTGTTTTTTTCGGTCATAATTTTTTTTTTCCGGACATACAAGCGCACGTCCACGCTCATTTCCCCTCTCCGTTTAGCTCCGCACTTAGCAACGCACGGCTTTGTTTATTGGACGTTCACGGTCATGTGATGTGTGATTTCAACTGGCTTTTTGTTTCGTTTTTGTGAGCGAATAGCGAACTAAACTCTCTACTTTTTTATAAACATAGAACCGGTGTCGGTCGGCGTCCATCCTCAAAATCAGACTGTGGAGATTGGCACTAACATGAACTTGACGTGCAGCTTCCATAATGCCGATCGCTACCAGTGGTACAAAGATGATAATCCTCTCCCTAAGAAGGCAAACCAGGGTCTTTTGTATATTGTCAAGGTCTCCGTAAGTGACATCGGATATTACTTCTGCAGAGGATATGGAAATAACCGACAATTGGACACAAATGTGGCATCTGTTTACATTAAAAGTAAGCATCCATATTTTTGTGTATATCAAATACGTGCTCTTATACGTCTATATATGTCAATTCCCTCGATTTCCGGGACTAATTTTGGATAGAACGCGACGCAGAATATTATGTGACAAGAGCTGATATCAGTTTTTTAATTCGACTGTGATTTCAATATTAGAAACTTCCCGAGGGCTCTATATTTATGTTTCAGTTCTGAGATAATAATGTCATTGTTAATAAATAAAAAGGAAAATAAAACCGAAGGCGATGTTTACTAATTTAAATGCCACGCTCTTAAACTTCTGATCACACGGGCATTTAATTGAAGGCTAAGGGATAAGAGCTTGCCATAACAAAGTTGCTGAAGCACCTATTTAGTCATCAGTAGGTCTCGGATTCGAATCCCTATGGAGTCTCATGTCCTTTGCTCATTTTTGTCATATTATATATTTCTGGTCAGTTGCACTCTTTGTTCAAATTTACATTCAAGAAGCTGCATTACTTGACCGCAATCCCTCGCATTTATCCCCAAGTTGATTTCTATCTTTCGGTACATGTCAGGCTCTATAAGCTTCTGATCACTCGAGCATTGAAAGCTAAGGGATGACCTGGGACGGACATTCACATAAAGGCCTGCCATAGCTCACTCGATAGAGCACCTGTCTAGCAATCAGGAGTTGTCGGATTATAATCCAAATAGAATCCAATTTTCGCTTTGCTAACGTTTTTTCATGTTAAATTATGTCTGGTTGTTTAAGGCCGTAACATCATTTTATCGTTTCATGACGTTCCTTTACAGATCTGACCAACATACGAATTACAAATATGATATTCGTTAATACTACGATTACATCCGATGACAAAATACTGCGTCAGAACATCAGTAACACTGTAAGTATTTTCAAATATTTGTTAATGATTCAGGGGTCGCAGGCTGAGGTGAGGGAAATGGACATTCCCCCGACACACAAACAAGCACCCACACACTTAAAACAATGTGTTCCGCGTTTTAGGACTTTAGTGTCCATATATATTTCCTTTGTCGTCCTTAATTTTGTGGCACATCTATGTTTTATCGAAGATGTACCAGGCATTCCAGCCCTTGACCCGGCCTTTTATAGGCTAACCTATTAAATTGAATTGAATTGAATTAAATTTATCATTCTCCGGTATTATCATCATATCAAATAATTTTACATGTAATTTCACATATACAGTTTTCATGAACGAACAATAATTTTTTCATAAAAATGATGAATTAATTCCAAGTAATTTACAGCAAATATAGTACAATATAAGATAATGATAAATGATAATAGAAGGACCTGCTAAAAAGTAATTTCCTTCTTTTGCAAGCCCCAAATTAATTAATAAGTAATACAATGTGTCGTATGCTTTTACAATCAACAAAGTTACACATGATTAATATAGGTAAGTAAATTTTTGAATGATGTATCTACATACATTTTCCTTTGACCGTCAATTTTTTCATTTTTGTTTCTTTCCGTTTTACCTCTTCCTGGACATCCCTTAAACGTCATGATCAATCACCTAAATGTGAATTATTAAATCTTTTTAAATATGTTTTATATTGATATCAGATTCAGAAATTACTCATGAGTGACTCCAAACTCAAAGATCTGTCTCCCACAGTTATCTGCAAGAACTTTACCAGGGTTGGAGGCATACATGGCACAAGCAGTCTTGTTACTGACTGTATCATTTACATCAAAGGCAGCAATCTAACTGCATTCGACGAATACTATCTCATGCAAGATATTGCTGATAAAACTGGTAGCTTGTATGATAATCTTGACCTTAGCAAGATGCGAATCCAACACACTGGTAAGAATCTTGCATTTTTGGTTACGGTTATTAATTATTCCCGATTATTGGTTATTAATTACTCCCGATTACGCAATGCCTATATTAAATGAATCTAATTTTGGCATACACTATGAATTCGACATTGTGCGACACTGTCATTTTAGAAAGTCTTTTAGAGTTCAGCCAGCGTTGTGTTAAACACAAGGTTATTGTACAAAAAACAAACGTTCCTTTTTAACAATTGGAATGGTAATAAGATATTTCCAAAATGTGCAATTCGCACTGTGGTGAGTAAAACAGGCGTAATCTTTTGCACAACTGATCTGTAACAAATTCGTGTGTAAAAACAAGGTTTCCATCAAAGGCCTATTTTTTTTGCACAAAAAAAAATTGATTGCTACAACTGGGTGACACACGGAAGATCAGTGGCTAATCCAGAGTGCGAAACAATGGCAATAAGTGGCGCCGCACCACCTCCCCCCTTTTTTTTTTTTTTGGGGGGGACCCTGATTGAATATATATGTCAAACTAACGGTTGCCGCCCCCACGTTTTTACTTTTTTGCCCCCCTCCCCCGTTTTGTTATTATTATTTTTTTTTTTAAATTCTGTCCCGCCGTTGTCATAAAACCTAATCGTACCAAAATTATTAGATGTGTGACATTGTAATTAAACCAGTTGTTCTGCATCCCTAGACAAGTTTGTCTAAATAAAAATTGTACAATTCATGTTGTATAGAATAAGAACTGCCCTTGGTTCCATTTTTTGTATTTATTATTTATCATATCGTCTCCAGCTATCTGCTCAAATAACATTTGGGTGTCACCGCGTTTTGGACAAATCCGTTTTCCAGAGGGTGAAAATAATGGGAAATGGTTCAACTCAACTGACGATAATAAATGTCCATTCAACACAACAAACGGTAAGACATGCCTTGGTTAAACGCTTACATGTTTTCATATTCTAACGATTAACTACACGAGCAGTGTACTTATCTCTGGATTATTGCATAACTAAAAACTTTATTACTATGTTTCTAAATGGCTCTATCCAATCCAATTAACCCACTAATTAATTTTTTTTTAATAATTTTGCATCTGATTCAGTATTCTTCTTATCCTCAAGTCTGTTCTCTCATTGTTTTAATTGATTGTATCATTATTATACCCCACAAAAAAGTAAGTATATTTTCTTAATTTATTTTTATTTTCTACTTTCCAGCTAAACAACCAATCGGGCGCGCAAAGTGCGTTGGAGATCTGATTTCACAAAGTACCTGGGACCCTCAAGATAACTGTGGATCATTCAGGAATGTCAGCGACTTACTCAACGAGATTTCAGAGGTATAGCTCCCAAATTTTTATGCATTTTATTTTTTAAATTAACGAGTGATAATGTGAAATTTCTAAATCCGTGAGGAATATACTATTAAATTTTGTTATGGACACAAACCACGAAAATAATCCCCCTATTTTTTTTGTCACTTTATATTGTATAAATTGTCATATAAACACAACACAAAAAGAAAGTTCCCCTATTTGGGAGTGGTGTGGTCGAGTGGATAAGTCAACGGACTTACGATCAGAAGGTACGCGGTTCGAATCCTGTCCACCACTAGCATCCTTCGGCAAGGTGTCAACCTGCAAATTTGCCGAACCTGACCCAAGTGAGGTGAATGGGTACCGGGAGGAAGCAATTCCTTGAATGCTGTGAGCACCTTTCGGGGCAGCCTAGCTAAGCCGGGTAATAATTAGTTAACACTATAAGCGCTTCGAAAAACCAAGGTGGATATATGTATTAAGCGCTATATAAATGTAACTATTATTATTATTATTATTTAAAATATCAAGAAGTTCACAAGCCTAAAATCACAACTATCGGACCAATTTTCAGATTTTAAACTTTTTGCACGACAGTATGTACGCAAAACGTGCTTTAAAACATATGGAAAGAAACTTTGACTAAAATTTCACGGTTGAGAGAGCATTCACCAAAAAATTGTCCAAACTGCGATTTTTACTTCTTTTCCATGTTAAAATTGATCAAATATGATGGGATTCATGTCTGAGAAGAGTGTTTTTAACTTTTTTGAATGAACACAATAAAATACCATGTAAAAATCACTTAGTAATTATTATTTCCATTTTTACACTAAAAATCATGTAATTATCCGTTTTTGTGTTATTCTTATTACCGGTGTACGTGTACACATGATCCTATTGCATTTATTTAAAAATTCATGCTTCAATGAGCCCGTGGCCCTGGAGAAGCTGTTATTTTTTATTTAGAGACTTAAATTCAATTTCTTACTTAACCATAACAATTCTTTTGAAGGCATTCATTTGATTTCATCTTTGCAAAAATCCCGATTTTCCATGCTTCAGTGAACACAAGATATGAGAAAAACATGGAAAAGGGAAGAAAGTTTGCACCTGGCACGGCTCAATGGCACGTCCGATTCTTAATTTGACCTAAATTTTTGTTAGTTAAGGACCTCTTAAATATTTGTGACAAGTTTCAAGAATGAACTCACAGTATAACAAACAAAAGATTAACTATGAAAATGGGCAATGCTTGACTCTTGATGTATCGATTTCCTCCCCCATTGACTTTATGTACAGAGTTTGAACAAAAGGGAAAATTTGCATACCCCTTAAAGAAACATTAGTATTTTTTTACCAGAAAGAATTGGGGAAATCAGGCGCGTATCCAGGATTTGGCACCCCGGGGGGCCCGATGGTGATTTGGATTTTGGCGCCCCCCCATGGTGACTAAAAGAAAGGTACATCCTATTTTTTTCTTCGCTCCGTTACATACACAAACGGCGAGCCAAAAGGTCTACCTCGATTTTTTCACGTCACGGATCTTCGGCCCGAGCGATAAGGGGGGGGGGGGGGGGGGGTAGGTGTTGGAAAATTTTCGCCTTTGGCCAACCACAAATGGGGGGGGGGGGTAGGTTTTGGAAAAAATTTCGGCCTTTGGCCAACTCAAATGGTCATACATGTCAGCTGTAGGGGTAGGTTTCAGAAAGTAAGTCGGCTCAAATCATGTAGATTTTTTTCGTTTTTTTTTTTTTTTTTTTTGTTTTTTTTTTTTTTGCGATTTGGCGCCCCCCTTGAGGTCAATTTGGCGCCCCTTTTAGGTCATTTTGGCGCCCTTGTCGGGTGCCCACCCGGGACGACCCGGGCCCGTAAGCCCCCCCCCCAGAATAGCGCATGGAAATGGTATTAATTGTGTTCATTTCAACCGTAAATTGATTTTAATAGTTTGCAAAATTTGAAAACACTCTTCTTAGACATGACTCCTATCATATTTGATTAATTTTTCCATGACAAAGAAGTAAACATATCAGTTTGGGCAATTTTTGGTGCATGCTTACTCAACCGTAAAATTTTACGCAAATTTCCTTTTCCATATGTTTTGAAGCACGTTTTTCGTACACTCTGCCGTGTGAACTGTTTAAAAAAATGAAAATGGGTCCGATATCATGGGATCAAAGTTGTAATTTAAGGCTTGTGAACTTCAAAAAATGATATTTTTTGCATTCAACCATTGGTTACTGAAACATGACTTGATTTTTCCTGAAATTCGCCCCCGGTAGCTAATTAAATTGCCTACATGGACCTATGACTAGATTTTTTTTCAACTCATCCTGGTTTAAAATTATTGATATTTGAAATAGGGGAACTTTTATTTGTTTTGTGTTTAGTTACTTATGCCCTTTTCAAATATTATACTGAAATGACGGCTTATTTAGATTTTTAAAAATGCGAAATCATAAAAGCCTATATCTTCAACAATCAAATAGTGACGTACTAGCTTAAAACTTAAAATAATGACTTTGTGTGCTTTTTCCCCATTTTGTTTCTTTTCTTTTATTCTTTTTTTCCCCCGGAAATGTCTAGGCCTACTTGAACTTAGTTTTTAAATTTGGCAACCCTAAACAATCAGCAAGAATGTCATCATAGTGGAACTGAATTGAAATTAAGAACAAATTCATTGTATATAACTGCAGTGTTTTCCAGACTTTTAATTCAGGTGCTTAATATGAATGAAAATAAATCGGACTGGGGATCTGAAAGTTCAGGAAGGAGAATTGAGAGATCTGGGTTATTGGTTTCTAATACGTTCTAGCCTCCTCCATGGGCCTGAGATAACCTGGCGCAGGCGGTGTAGCCATGCGCTTGCCGAGAAGAAGTCCTTGTTGTGATTCGATTTCGTACTGATGTCAAGATTCATTTAATTTTCAACCAGATACAGATCCTGCTGCCGATCTATTACGATAAGATTTTCTGTTTTCTAAACAACCTTCAACGAACATGAAGAAGTTATTAACATTCATCAAACAGTTAGATAAAAAGCTTATCGTAGCTTATTTGATCCCTCTTCTTGTATCAATGAAGGTCAATATTTCAGATACGAATGTTGCTGAGGTTGGTGAGCAGGTCAGAGTGGTGACGATTAACACTCCTGACATTACATCTGATGACATAGCTTCGGTTGCACAAGTAACAGCACGACTCGAGGAGGTTGACCAAGGAAACGACAGTACAAAGGTATCAAGCTTATTTTTTCATCAACAAAACACAGTTTAAAATTGCTTGCTAAAAATGCTTGGATTGAAATGTATCAAAATTGTTTCATCATATAAAACTGCAATAAACAATAGTAAAAACTGTAAAGGGTGACATGCGATTTTTCCCCCGGAGCAAGGCAATGCCGAACACTTGCTATTTTGGGCGAAACGTAGAAGGCTTCAGCACGTAATTGAAAACGAATCTTGCAGAAACTGATAAAGGTTCATATTCATACATTACGTTCAAACTCTACAAGATACACTGTATCTGCTCGTAAGACATGTCGCCGCTTTTGATTTACAAATTGAAAATGTTTTCTATGCATATTTAAAATCCTGTTATTGTGGTACCGTTTAATTTTAGAATTAATTATTTTCTTACAGTGGCGGACACAGCCTGACGTCACACAATAAAAGTATCGGGCCCATGGAAGGGATGTTGACATTAATACTGAGTCCTATCCTATCCTTCCTAACCTATCCTAATATTATAACCTATGCTGTCCTACACAAAGGCCCTATTATACTGGCAGTGTGTCCGGTTCCTGCTATATAAAGTCTACAGACCAATGTTTGAAGAAAGACAGTTACTTATTATTAATTACACTTTTGTTAATGAAATATGAAGAATTGTCATTATGAAGCACCTTTGAAATTGTGTATACAAATATATGATAATAATTTAAAACAATTTGATTATGTCAATAAGCCAAATGCCGGTTACATGGCTTAAAAATTGCATATTTCTATTCATTTTCCCCTTTTTTCAAATCTCAGAATACTCCTATGAATATTCATGACCAACAGAAACATTGTATTTTGGTCAAAATGAAAGCAAAAAGTTGTCTTATAGACGTTTTAAAGACGTCTTAAAGATTCGTATTTTGGTCAAAAAATGACAAGAAAAGTGGTTCTTATAGACGTCGTAAAGACATCAAAAAGTTGTCTTATAGACGTTTTAAAGACGTCTTAAAGATGTCCGTATTTTGGTCAAAAAATGACAAGAAAAGTGGTCTTATAAACGTCGTAAAGCGTCTTAAAGATATCGTATTGGGTAAAAAATAGACAAAAAAGTTGTCTTATAGACGTTTTAAAGACGTCTTAGATGTCGTATTTTGGTCAAAAACTGACAAGAAAAGTGTCTTATAGACGTCGTAAAGAACATCAAAAAGTTGTCTATAGACGTTTTAAAGACGTCTTAAAGATGTCGTATTTTTGGTAAAAAATGACAAGGAAGTGATTCTTATAAACGTCGTAAGACTCTTAAAGATATCATATTTGGGTAAAAAATAGACAAAAAAATTGTTCTTATAGACGTTTTTAAAGACGTCTTAAAGATGTCGTATTTTTGTCAAAAAATGACAAGAAAAGTGGTCTTATAGACGTTGAAAGACATCAAAAAGTTGTCTTATAGACGTTTTAAAAGACGTCTTAAAGATGTCGTATTTTGGTCAAAAAAATGACAAGAAAAGTGTCTTATAGACGTCGTAAAGACATCATAAAGACGTCATATTACTGTCATAATTTTTTGTCCAAAAATAGAAATTAACGTCTTTGAAAGTCATTACCAAGAAGACATAATGAATCGCATAGAAACATGTAAAGTATTTAAATATCAGATTCTATTAATCGTTTGGAAGACGTCGTTAAGACATCATAAAGATGTCGTGTTACGACGGTATGACGAGTTGACCAGTTTTGACCAGTTTAAGACGTCTTTAAGACGTCAGTCTGCTATCAGGGATGGTTAGTACAGATAATTGTCATTTTTGCAAGGACAAGTCAGTTAAGCCATGTCCAGCACAATCGATTGATATCCAAAGAAAAATATGACATTTTTTATTGCAATTTGGAAAAAGGAATTGATAAAATATTGACGATGTGCAAGAATTTTAAATTGCCATCATTCTTTTTAGGGCATTTTTATTTACAACTTTCTAATGCACTACATTTAATTAAATTAATAAGATGAATTTTTAGTCACTTTTGAAGTAAACATTGAAATTCAGAAGAATATTCAGACTGTAAATACCTTTTGGAAAGTACACTTTCAGTATTTATCTTATTCTAAAGAACAAATTAACAAGTAAATTCGTTTGTGCTTTTATTAAAATGAGAT
>CALNVZ010003426.1:14776555-14810869 GCA_940671915.1 Paracentrotus lividus
AGCCCCGTTATCCATTTAGATTATCTCTTTCTGGACGCGTTTATCCACTGTTACACAATCCGTCCCATAAAAGTGTTGGAATGTTTTTTTTTTTTGCCGCCATAAGCGGCATGATTGATGCTCCAGCCTTTAATTCTTAATATGTTACTTTGTCCTTGCTTTTACTTTTCGGGCCTGGCTACATCTTTGAACATTTCTCCAACCCTTTCACGGATATTTTTCCCAAATCAAAGGTTTTGTCAACCCCCATGATGCCCATTTTTGTCATTTTTTCTCATTTAGGGGGCCCTTTTGTTTTACCCGGCCGATCCAGGCCCCCTTTAGTTCCTACGCCCAGGAAACCGGCGTCTGAGTTGTTACTGTTGTATATTGGTTTTAAGTTTAAATCTAGAATTTATGGGGAAAGGGCTAGGTTTTTGTCTAGGGGAGGGGGTTGAAATAAAAAAGTGATGTTTGGTGAAAATTGCTGAATATTTTATTCCACCTTTGATGCTAAAATCAAAAGAAATTAAAAAACAACCTTTAACCCTAATTATTATAATTTCCCTAATTTTCTTTTCTAGCCTTGATGACAAGATTGTAAAAATAATATTGATGAGAAATTTATTGTATTCATGTTTGCGCTGATATCTTACAATTCTATTTAGGGAAGATAAAATTTCCATTGTATAAAATGGACAAATCGATATTGAAACCCCCTTCAAATAAATTTTAGAACCCCTTCCCCCAGCAAACGAGTCGAGCCATGTAACCAATATAACTACATTTAAACTTTAAGAACAGTAACTAACTGATCCCTCAAACGTGTTTCCTCTGGGGTGGATTGAAGCGCCTTTTGGGGTCGCGGAAACAAAACAAAAAAGCCCGCCAAAATAAGAAAGAATTGACGAAAATGGGCCACTTCTGGGAGGTTGCAAAGTTGTTGGAATTAAATCCCAGGAAGGATTGAGGGAACGTTTCAAAGATATTTAAGCCAGGAATCCCGGAAAGTGAAAGCATGTTGACCTAACACTATTCAGAGAAGGATTAAGAGCCGAAAACAACATAACATCTTTGGAGCCAGAAAAAAATATTCCACCGTTTATGCGAACAGTTTGTATTTAGCATTGAGGAGTGATATTCCACTATCCTTTTTCTTTTACCGAAAAATTCTTAGATCATTAGAGCACTACAGAGAAAATTTGGTCTACTTCCTCGATTCCAGAGCGCTTGATTCTTATCACACCTGTGCGCTGGTTCATCCCGTCCCCCTTTTCGAATCCTTTTAAGCCACAACCAGAGGTGTCTGAACGCTGTCTCAACTTTTCCTCAGCAGCAACTTGTATGATGGTATGGAACTCTTCGTGGTCATGGCGGACATGGACATGCTATGTGGAGCCACTGTTTGTTGCATCTTCGTTTCCTGAAAGCATCGAAACAGGGTCCAGTCCCCACTGCTTACGAACCATGGGTTTACGGACACAGTAGAGCAGCGAAGTGAAGAGTCCTGGAAGAGTTCAGAACAATGAGAGATGCGGCTCAAACACCTATTATGTGAAGAAAAAAGAGAAATTACACACAAAATCGGAACATACAAATTTCACTACGTTTCGATGGAAATACCAGTTTAATAGTTGTCATGTCGTCGATATTGCGCTATGACCAAATAAATTAAATATAGGCCTACAATAGATATAAATACATGATTGTGTCATCTCCGAAAGGTGATAAATTTAGGTGGTTTGATCACCTCCGAAATAGGACACAAATTTGCATTTCTTTGTTCTCCTCCAAAAGAAGATACAATTTAGGTATTTTGATTCCACTCCGGAAGTAAATAAAATGTATGTATTTTCAACTCGAAAGTTGATAAAGTTAGGTACTTTTGGTCGACCCCAAAAGTAGGATAAAAATAATAAACAATTTGTCATACCGAGAGTAGATTTACAAAAAATAGGTACTTGCTCCCATGGAATCAGGGAATTCATTACTGAAAGACCACGGTTGAGGCATTTTTGTTTAATTATTATTGATTATACAAAAGGCATTCTGAAGTTATGCCTTATTAAATATAAATCAAGTTCAAATCAATTCAAGTTGACTTATATCACCATAAATTAATTCTCAACTGATTTTTTTGAATTAATGTTGTCTCATTACAACATTGTTTTATTCCAATTTTCTGCATTAATCCTTGCCGGTTATGACATAAGAAAAAAAAAAAACTTTTCTGTTCATTGTCAGAACACATATAGTCATTGTCATTTACCCATTTTGGATAGCTGTAAGCGTATTTTTTTAGTGGAACAAATTTAAGATTCAAGATAGTGATGTATGGCTACTGCACCTGATAGAATGGTTTGATCATCAGTAAGTACCGACTTGACCATGTAAGACCAAAGCAGTAGCAGAATACAACTGCATTCTGGAACTCGTTCGATCTCTCTCGACGTTCGAACCTTCGCGCTCCTCTCGGACTCGACCAGTATGTTGGAAGGACTTCACCAGTGACGGACGACGAGGGTAAAGATGACGCGTTGAAGATGGAGGATGATTGCCATGGGGATAAGAAGACCACCCACTTAGACCAGATGTGGAGAAAGCATCTAGAGATTTAGGAAAGTCATTATATCGAAGTGAAGATTGATGTAAAGAGTGGAACACACGTAAAGGTGATTCAAAGTAATTTAGATTTTAAAAATACTTACAAATTGAGAGCATGAAAATATTCTATTTATATTTGAGGAATAAAAGAAAGGTTCGCGTGAAACCTTAACGATCCAAATCGCAGAAGGTTCATCATGAAGGTAAAATTTTTAAGTAGGCTTACATTCGAACAGAAATATGATTGACATCGTATTATGTTCTTTTGTCCCGTTTATACGCAGGCATTTGGTTAGGTTAGCGAGGACATAATTATTGAATCAATGTGATCCATGTGAGCGTCAAGTATTCCGGCAATAGAATCTATAAAAATCTTGAAATTTTCTAATATTTTGAAGAAATTTAATTCAAAATGTTGACACAACTTTCTGTTTGAAACAACAATGTTGACGGATGACTTACATGTCTTCGCTGCACGTATTTTTCCTCTGGCTACGGACTGCAGTCATAATGACAATAGTGCAGGCATGATACCTGTGTGAAAAAAGTTACGAAAAACATGTATTTATGTGATACCTTTTATCATTTTCAATATTCACAAAACTTACATTCTATTTTAAAAGCCAAAGTAGAACATTAAATCTAGCTTATTTAGAAGGAAAATACGGTTCTTATGATTCCTGTTCGCAATTAACTTTGATTGTTGCTACAAAGGAATAGATTCACTTGTCCCATTCGTTTAGAATTTAATAAATTTAATTAATTAATATAATTTAATTTTTTTTTTGTTAGTTTGTTAATATTTTTTTTTTTTTTGTTTGTTTGTTGTTGTTTTTTGTTTTTTTGCATTTCACACTGCTTTAATGTTTTTATGGACTTATTTACTTGTTTATTATTTTTTTATTTATTTACATTTTTCACAGAATTTATATCATTTTATTACCATAACCTATTTCCAGATACTTAAGAACTCACAAAACAAAATGAATTCTCTCCCATTTCAACATACTTTATTTGTATTTACATGTACAAACAATTATATATGTGACCGCATCACACCGAAATCAGACACAAGTTGCCGAGCAAATTCAGCACAGTGTTGAGGGAAATCGGCAAAATAATCCAAATTGTCTTATTTGGGGGGGGGGGGGAATATCTTTTTGATTTTCGTAATTGTCAATTTTCTTGTATGCTCTTGCCAAAAATTGAGTAGAAATGATTAGGGAAAGCTTTGATTAGGGGAAATGGATTGTTTTGTGGCAATCTTTTGACTCTTTTCGTGGCGACTTTTGTGTCTGATTTCGATATGATGAGTCACATATTTGTTTTATCATGCTTGTTATTTCAAAATAAATAATGCTAAATTATATGATGGATACAGTGAGAAAGCATTGTGTTTGGCGTTACCCCATGCAACAGCACCAAATTTGAGCATGAATTTTGGGATGTAGGCATCAAATATCTTGACGATGATAAGATAGGTATTGTATCCTTCCACACCCATCACGAGATGGAGGATAAGATGAAGTAGTGGATGAGAGCAGTGATGAGAAGCTACATGACACTGACGAGTCTTCACACGGGTCTCTGGCCGTATCCAATGACATCATTACAATGAAGGATATGTAGAGACTGAGTAAGGTCAGCAGAGACACACGAAGATCTGGTTGGTCTGTTTTTCTCTCAGGAACTCTTAAAAGAAAAGAAAAAAAAACAATATTATGTATATGATATATATTATATTATATATATATATATATATATATATATATATATATATATATTATATATATATATAAACACAACACAAAAGAAAAGTTCCCCCTATTTCAGATATCAATATTTTTTGAACCAGGAGGAATTTAAAAAATCTAATTATAATTATATATCCATGTAGGAATTTAATTAGCCACCAATGGGAGCGAATTTTAGGAAAAATCATCAAGTCATGCTTCAGTGAGTAATGGTGAATGCAAAATGTCATTTTTTGAAGTTCCCATGCTTAAAATGGCAACTTGATTCAATGATAACGGACCCATTTTCAGATTTTTAAATAGTTTACTCGTCAGAATGTATTCCAAACGTGCTTCCCAATATACGGACAAGAAATTTGCGTCAAATTTCACGGTTGAGTGAGCATGCAGCAAAAATTGCCCCAAAACTGCCATTTTGACTTCTTTGCCATGGTATAATCATCAAATATGATGGAATTCCTGTTTTGGAAGGGTATACAACCAATATCCATTCATTCACGGTTGAATGAACCCATCAAACAACCAAAAATAGGCCATTTTAGAATTACGAAAATGCATTCTCAGTAATTGTATGCACTAGAAAGCACCTCATAACATTTTTGGGGTTGTATTATGTTCTTTGGAACATGCCAATGATCCTATGGCATTTATTTACAAATTCAGCTTCAGTGAGCACTGAGACTGGAAAAGCCCTTTTCTAACATATGGACTAACATCAAATTCTACTTTGATTTCAATATAACAATTCTATTTGGGGAGTACTTTTGATTCTATTTTCACAAAAATCAAGATATGTTCACGCCTCAGTGGGCACAAGATACAAGAAAATCATGAAAATGAGAAAAAATTTTGAGGGGCTTCGTCATGGTTCAGTGACTTTTCGAATACGTAATGAATCAAGATCATGTTAGCTAGAGGTCAGTTGAAGCTGTGTGCCAAGTTTCGTGACATTACTCACAGTAGAATTAACAATAATCATCAATGAAATTGCCGAATTTCACATTTTGTCAGGTATTGATTTCCTCCTCCATTGACTTTATGTACAGAGGTTTAACAAAAGTTTAACAAAAGTGAAATTGGCATATTTCAATTCGTAGTATTTGTCCATTTGACTGTGAATTTTTTTGAAACTTTGCACATAGCTTCAACTGGTCTCTACACTAACGAATCTTTATTCAAATTACGTATTCGAATAGTCACTTAACCATCACGAACCCTAAATTTCTTCTCATTTCATGATTTTCTTGTATCTTGTGTCACTGAGGCGTGAAACATCGGGATTTTTATGAAAATAAAATCAAAGGTATCCCCCGAAAAGAATTGTTACATTCAATTAAAGTAAGAATTCGAATTCTATGTCCATACGTGAGAAAAGGGATTTTCAGTTTCACGTGCTCACTGAAGCATGAATTTGTAAATAAATGCCATAGGATCATTGAGACGTGCCCAAAGAATATAAATACAACCCAAAAAATGTTATTGAGATGCTTTTTAGTGCATAAATTTACTGCAATGCATTTTCTTAATTCTAAAATAATCTATTTTTTGGTTGTTTTGGTGGGTTCATTCAACCGTGAATGAATGGATAATGGCTGCATACATTTCCACAACAGCGAATTCCAATTTCATATTTTGAATCCGATATACCATGGCCAAAGAAGAAAATGGCAGTTTTGGGCAATTTTTGCTGCCATGCTCACTCACCGTGAATTTTGACGCAAATTTCTTGTCCGTATATTGGGAAGCACGTTTTGCATACATTCTACGTGTAAAATGTTTAAAAATCTAAGAATGGGTCCCGTTGTCATTGAATCAAAGTTGCTATTTTAGGCTTGCGAACTTCAAAAACTGACATTTTTGCATTCAACCATTACTCACTGAAGCATGACTTGATGATTTTCCTAAAAATTCATTCCCGTTGTAGTTAATTAAATTCCCTACATGACATATATATAGATTTTTTAAATTCCTCCTGGTTGAAAAAATTATTGACATTCTGAAAATAGGGGAACTTTCTTTGTGTTGTGTTTATATATATATAAATATATATATATATATACCTATTTTTCGTCCTTAAGGCGAATTTCTTTGTTTCCTCCTTTTATATCGCCCCACCGAACCCTATCCCTAACCCTATTGAATTGGCGTTAAGGGAATTTTTCGCCTATAGAAAGTCGCTAATGGGAATCGTGACTGAATAGAGCCAATTCTTCTCAGTTCCCCTTTAAGGCCCGTTTAGTAAGAGATATATATATATATATTATATTATATTATATATAATATATATATATATATATATATATATATATATAATATAAATATATATAATATAAATATATATATATATAATATATTATATATATATATATATAAATATTTTATTGGATATTTACAGTGTTGGATCATGACTATTTAGCTGAAATCGGAATTTCAGAGTTTCGTATAGTCCAAACTATCTTTTTTACGTCACGTATGTCCCATCTATTAGTGGCTGGGATGGGGATGGGGTGGGGGAACAAGCTTAATCACCGGGTCAGTCATCCATTAAGATTTTTTCCCCTTTGGCGAAGGCGGGGGGGGGCGCCTGTTTCAGAGCATAAATATACGATAACACGAATAAATATAGAGGAATTTTGACAATCTACGATATTTTTGGGGTTTCGAGAAAGAACGTTTCAATGTGGAATTTTGCAGATTAATGAAATATATAGAGGGGAAAAGTTATATTTCAGTATTTAGACAATAGTGTAAACTTAGAGTGAAGAATCTTACTGTTTTGATAAGTGCCCAACGTGACAAGAAGGCTAAGAATGGAAATGCTACATCCTATGTAGGTTAAAATCTGTATGCTTCATCAGATTCTTGCTCTTCTCTGTGAACATCCTAAATATTAAAATGATTTATATTTTAACTTTCATGAGTTGTTCTAGCAGATGGAGTTAAATCTATTCACACAGAAATGTGCTTGATAGATTTAGATAAGATTAAATTATATTAGCGCAGTCACTATATTAATATACTCTACTGCGCTTTCTTACTCCTAATGCTTATGATACATGAGCAACAATCAATCGCAATCTACTTAAATGCTTCCCTACACAGAGGTGTCTTTAATAAATGATTTAAAGACAGGAACAGACTGGGCCATTCTAATTGTAATTGGAAGTTGATTCCACCAGTTTAGGAGCTGCATAGCTGAATGCACAGTTCCAAGAGTTGCCTTTGTTCTTCGAGTCAGGTATTTCAAAAGGGAATCTATCCTTAGAACTTCGCAGGTTATGTGAAGTTGATTGTACTCTTAACGAAAGCAATTCTGAAAGATAACTAGGTTCCTGTTTGAAGATAAGTGCTACCTAGAATATACCATCTGAAGAAGCACCAGGGCACAGGCACACGTTTACAACATATTTCACAAGAAATTGGCCATGCTATTGTACACCAGTCTTCTAGGCACCTTGATATCTCAATTATGAGTTACGCGAGACTCAAATCCACTTTTATTACTATAATTACCTACAGTCACTTTAAATCTTATTCCTAAAATCACATTCAATTTAAATGATTAATTGACTTTGTTAGTATATTTCACTGTTTTACACTTTAAATGTGTTATCTAATTGTAAGTAGGGAAATCAAATTCAACTCATATAGACCAAACTGCCGATTAATTTTTTAGTACCATTAAGACAGCAAAGCTGGTAAGATGATTGCAACTCCACACACAATTGTTTAGCAGGTACGTCAGAGGAAGGAGATGAATCACAGCTAGTACTGTCACGTTATCTTAACCCGATACTGGCCATTCTGAGAGGAGATAGCATCCCTTTTTCGACCACATCACCGTTTCCCTCACGATACTCATATCCAGATGAACATATTTGATTCGTATGGTCGGACTGTAGGTAAGAAAAGACAAGTGGTAAAGAACATTCTTCCTCTATCCCTATTGTCCCATGATATCAGCGCCTGAAATTTTATGCTTACATTATTTTGTTTAAGGTGATACTATGTATCACAATCATTTTGACTTCCTTTGTTTTACGTAGAGCCACTACTACAAATTTAAACCGCCGAACTGAAAATTCCGTCTTTTGATGCATTTTAACTCGTTCGGTTTTACACAACCTCCTTCGGCCCAAAGTTTTCATTCGTTAACAATGTTAAGTTCCCGTATACCAACTCGAAATGGGGTTCTGGAAGATAACCCATACTGCACGAGTGAAGACCGCTAAATCGTACATAATATGATAATATCACCGTTTTGATCATCAGTGAGGGATTATTTGTATATTGGATCAGGTACACAAAGTTTCGTCGGCTTAACAATACTTATTCGACCAAACCCATGCATCGACCGTACATCGTATCGTAAATTCGTACCTCAGCTGAGTGAAAGTGAAGTTGATGTATTCTGTCAAATGTTCTACTTTTTCTTTTTCTGTGCCAATACTCAAGGATATCACATGAGTATTGACAGATCTGTTGGTTCCATAACTCGAATGATTCTGCAACGATTTTGATATGTAGAGGGCTGGGGAAAGAATGTTGCAGGTAACACGGTATTGTAGAGTTGTTAGACGAAGCAATCGAAGACACAGCAGACGCAACTGACGGCGCGTAATGTCAACACGCGAGATGCATATGCGGACCTTGTAGCTTCAGCATCATTGTTTTCGGACGGTTGGATGTAGGTTTGGAACTGTCAGATCTGAACTGTCCCCTGCTACGGTGACAACAAGTCCATTTGAAATTTCATCAGGAGGTACACTTTGGACCTGAAACATTAATATAATAATAATAAATAATAATTTGATTTGTAATTGCGCACGTATCCACTCTGTAGATTCTCAAGGCGCATCATAATGTTATTAAGCGGCTTAGCTAGGCTACCCGAAGGGCGCTCAAACAGCGTTCAAGGTAATTTCTTTTCTACCGGTATCCAATTCACCTCACTAGCGTGTTTTCGATGGAAGATCGGAGACCTTATCTAAAATGTTAGCATATGAAGGGCTTTATTTTACAATAACCCAAACCCCAAACCCCTGCATACTGATAGTACAGGAAAAAGAGGGTTGTAAACTGGTATTCATAGAAACGGCTGGCAAGCGTTTAAATTTGAGATCACGTGTACACAATCGAGGGGTTTTCCCTAGTTTCAAGTGTGTAGCTCCCCGTTCTCATACAACGCTATTTTGGGGGCAATGGCCGTTCTCCACGAATGCAAAACGTAAGTTCTCAGCGGAGAAACGCTAGGTCAGTTATCAGCCAAGCAGAGAAGCGCTTCAATGGGAATGTATACAGGCGCGGTTTTAGAGGGGCCGACAGGCATTTCCCCCTTTGTTAAAACATGAAGAAGCATATTTGATTTGACTAATCATAAATGCTGGGCGTAGTTATTTCTTTTCATATCAGCAATGTTTTAGGTCAGTTGTCATGCACATAGACGCATATGAACGTTAAAAATCTTAGTGCTATCTCACTTCGCGGAGACGTTCTCCGCGACAGAATAAAATTCAGTCTCCGCGATAGATAAAAAGTATTAGAGACGTCTTGGAGAGTCTCCGCGATTAATTCATGAAAAAAGGTCTGAAGTAGTCCCAAATCCGTCTCCGAAAATCAGGAGAACGTCTCCGAGACGTCTCCGAGACGTCTCCGCGACAATTTATATATAAGAATAAATCTGAAGAGTCCCAAATCCGTCTCCGATATTAAGGAAGACGTCACCCGAGACGTCTCCGAGACGTCTCGAGACGGATTTTGGGACTACTTCAGATATTTTTTTTTTCATCAATAGTCGCGGAGACGTCTCCTTAATATCGGAGACGGATTGGACTACTTCAGATTTATTCTTATATATAAATTGCCGCGGAGACGTCTCAGAGACGTCTCCTGATTTCAGAGAGACGGATTTGGAACTACTACAGACTTTTTCATAAACTGTCGCGGAGACGTCTCCGATCGTCTCCAAAATTTGGAGACGGTATTTTAAAAATAAATTGTCGGGACGTCTCGCGACAATTATTTTTTAAAAATCCGTCTCCAAAATTCAGGAGACGCGTCCTGAGACGTTTCTAATTACTTTTTATCCCCGCGGAGACGATTTTTCTATTCTGTCCCGGAGACTCCGCGAAGTGAGATAGCCACCCTTAGTATGAAAAAAAAACTATGTATGCCCGGTATGTAGCCTGAGGATTGAATCTCTATTGCAACAAATAGACGTTGAAAATCAGCCACTTTCGTCATTGAAATCCTTTATGCAAGATGACAAAAGCGGGGTTTGAGCATTTGATGCCATTCCGCATACTACGTATTGTCTCTTATACATTGCGTCCCAAGAAAGAGTAAACCCAACTTTGAGAGCGTATTAAGATTTAATGTCTGATGTGTTTAATGAAAGGGATATTGTATTTATCAATTTTATTATCTATGACGAAGAGTAAGGGTGGTATCTCACTTCGCGGAAACTACTTTTAAACTACTTTGAGACGGATTTGGCCCTACTTTGAGACGGTTTTGAAAGTACTTGGAGACGATTATGAAAAACTATTGCGGAGACATCTTCCTTAGTCCTTGCAGCGTTTCATGAGTCGCGGAAAGTACTTGACCAAAGTTTATGAAAATTGTCACGGAGACGTCTCCGCGACGGAAAAAAGTATCGGAGACGTCTCTAATGCTTTTTATTCCGTCGCGGAGACGAAGTGAGATACCACAGTATACCAAACTTGTACCTGTTCTATCATGGATGACTGAAAACTTGAATTTTTGATAACTTTGGTGAGAAACACCTTCTTTCAATTTTTGTCAAAACCCTGGCTTCTGATCTTTCATCTTTGTTTTAGGTCAGTCCTCTGGGTCTATTCATAAGGGACAAAAAATATTTTTAAAAAAGAACTAATCAATTGTAAGTTGCTTTTGCTCAAACTTGGTTTATATGCTATAGACAAATTTTTACGATTTTTTAAAGCCTAAGTGCTCATTGCAACACACTTTACTTTTGGTATAATTGAATATAGAGTGACTCTTTTATGATGAAATAAACGTCAAAGTCACAAAAACTCTAACATTTTCAATATGACAGATGCTTTGAATTTTTTTTTCTGTGTCGCCACTGTATATAAAAGCCCTATATACTGATTGAATCTATCTTGCAACAATATACGTTACAATGTCTCACGAGCCAAAAAGTACATGTGCGGTTACCATTGGAAACTTTATTCAAAGTTTTTAAGATAGAAAACGAGGGTTTGCAGGTATTTTTGAAAATAGTTGCCCTTTTTATGCTAACGTTCTAGATAAGCTCCTCCGTTGTCCACGGAAACACCCCACTTGTGCCAAGTACGGCAAATTGTAGATTGACATCTTGCGAAGGATGCTAATGGAATGGACGGGATTCGAACCGCGTACCTTGTGATCGTCTGTCTGCTGACTTATCCACTCGACACTGGATAACATCCCTGATAGCAGAGTGACGTCTTAAAGACGTCTAAAGACGTCACGTCAGACGTCTAAAGACGTCAGGAAAAGACATCTTTATGACGTAAATTTGCACCCACGTTTGACGTCTTAAAGACATCGTATTTTACGTCATTATTACCTCTAAAACTGACATCTTTATGACGTAAAAAAACGCGTCTTTAAGACGTTAAACGCGGGTGCAAATTTACGTCATAAAATTTTTTTCTGACGTCTTTTAAGACGTCACTTTGTGCTATCAGGGATGTTGACATTAATACTGAGTCCATCCTATCCTATCCTAACCTATCCTAATATTATAACCTATGCTGTCCTACACAAAGGCCCTATTATACTGGCAGTGTGTCCGGTTCCTGCTATATAAAGTGCTACAGACCAATGTTTGAAGAAAGACAGTTACTTATTATTAAATTACACTTTTTGTTAATGAAATATGAAGAATTGTCATTATGAAGCACCTTGAAATTGTGTATACATAATTATGATAATAATTTAAAACAATTTGATTATGTCAATAAGCCAAATGCCGGTTACATGGCTTAAAAGCATTATTTCTATTCATTTTCCCCTTTTTTCAAATCTCAGAATACTCCTATGAATATTCATGACCAACAGAAACATTGTTATTTTGGTCAAAATGAAAGCAAAAAGTTTCTTATAGACGTTTTAAGACGTCTTAAAGATGTCGTATTTTGCGTCAAAAAATGACAAGAAAAGTGGTGCTTATAGACGTTCGATAAAGACATCAAAAAGTTGTCTTAATAGACGTTTTAAAGACGTCTTAAAGATGTCGTATTTTGGTCAAAAAATTGCAAGAAAAGTGGTCTTATAAACGTCGTAAGACGTCTTAAAGATATCGTATTGGGTAAAAAATAGACAAAAAAGTTGTCTTATAGACGTTTTAAAGACGTCTTTAAAGATGTCGTATTTTGGTCAAAAACTGACAAGAAAAGTGGTCTTATAGACGTCGTAAAGACATCAAAAAGTTGGTCTTATAGACGTTTTAAAGACGTCTTAAAGATGTCGTATTTTTGGTCAAAAAATGACAAGGAAGTGATCTTTAAAACGTCGTAAGACGTCTTAAAGAATATCATATTTGGGTAAAAAATAGACAAAAAAATTGTCTTATAGACGTTTTAAAGACGTCTTAAAGATGTCGTATTTTGTCAAAAAATGACAAGAAAAGTGGTCTATATAGACGTCGTAAAGACATCAAAAAGTTGTCTTATAGACGTTTTAAAGACGTCTTAAAGATGTTCTATTTGGTCAAAAAAATGACAAGAAAAGTGTCTTATAGACGTCGTAAAGACATCATAAAGACGTCATATTACTGTCATAATTTTTTGCTCCAAAAATAGAAATTAACGCTTTGAAAGTCATTACCAAGAAGACATAATGACATCGCATAGAAACATGTAAAGATATTTAAATATCAGATTCTATTAATCGTTTGGGAGACGTCGTTAAGACATCATAAAAATGTCGTGGTTACGACGGTATGACGAGTTTGACCAGTTTTGACCAGTTTAAGACGTCTTTAAGACGTCAGTCTGCTATCAGGAGATGGTTAGTACAGATAATTGTCATTTTTGCAGGACAAGTCAGTTAAGCCATGTCCAGCACAATCGATTGATATCCAAAAAAATATAGACATTTTTATTGCAAATTTGAAAAAAGGAATTGATAAAATATTGACGATGTGCAAGAATTTTAAATTGCCATCATTCTTTTTAGGGCATTTTTATTTACAACTTTTCTAATGCCACATTTAATTAAATTAATAAGATGAATTTTTATCACTTTGAAGTAAACATTGAAATTCAGAAGAATATTCAGACTGTAATACCTTTGGAAAGTAATATTCAGTATTTATCTTCATTCTAAAGAACAAATTAACAAGTAAATTCGTTTGTGCATTATACAAAAATGAGCATCGGGACTGCATAATCGGTAAACTCATTGGCCAGCCTACCGTAACAGCAATATTTGGTTTCGAATGCTCAACGGTTCACCCTCGTGTACAGGTATCTTGTCGATCTTGTTTCTCAAAACCACAACAATCCACTGACTGAGCCGGTTTCCTGTTCAGCTGATTCAGTATCCTGCGTCCGCCTCAGCGATGTGCTTACAATGGCCACAATTGATTCAGTCACCTGTAATTTAAACATCGTAAAGCAATGTATAAGAACAGGCGCGGATCCAATATATTCGAATGAATACATTTGTCGCGGCCCAATTGTCTGGGGACAATAGCCTGCTTTATTATTGTTAACCCCTGATAGCACAGTGACGTCTTAAAGACGTCAGAAAAAAAATTTTATGACGTAAATTTGCACCCGCGTTTAACGTCTTAAAGACGTCGTTTTTTTACGTCATAAAGATGTCAGTTTTAGAGGTAATAATGACGTAAAAATACGATGTCTTTAAGACGTCAAACGTGGGTGCAAATTTACGTCATAAAGATGTCTTTTCCTGACGTCTTTAAGACGTCTGACGTGACGTCTTTAAGACGTCTTTAAGACGTCACTCTGCTATCAGGGATGTTATCCAGTGGTCGAGTGGATAAGTCAGCAGACAGACGATCACAAGGTACGCGGTTCGAATCCCGTCCATTCCATTAGCATCCTTCGGCAAGATGTCAATCTACAATTTGCCGTACTTGGCACAAGTGGGGTGTTTTCGCTGGACAACGGAGGAGCTTATCTAGAACGTTAGCATAAAAAGGGCACTATTTTCAAAATACCTGCAAACCCTCGTTTTCTATCTTCAATAACTTTGAATAAAAGTTTCCAATGGTAACCGCACATGTACTTTTTGGCTCGTGAGACATTGTAACGTATATTGTTGCAAGATAGATTCAATCAGTATATAGGGCTTTGATATACAGTGCGACACAGAAAAAAAAATTCAAAGCATCTGTCATATTGAAATGTTAGAGTTTTGTGACTTTGACGTTTATTTCATCATAAAGAGTCACTCTATATTCAATTATACCAAAAGTATAAGTGTGTTGCAATGAGCACTTAGGCTTTAAAAAATCGTAAAAATTTGTCTTATAGCATATAAACCAAGTTTGAGCAAAAGCAACCCTTACAATTGATTAGTCTTTTTTAAAAATATTTTGTCCCTTATGAATAGACCCAGGAGGACTGACCTAAAACAACGAATGAACGATCAGAAGCCAGGGTTTTGACAAAAATTGAAAGAAGGTGTTTCTCACCAAAGTTATCAAAAATTCAAGTTTTCAGTCATCCATGATAGAACAGGTACAAGTTTGGTATTACTGTGGTATCTCACTTCGTCTCCGCGACGGATAAAAAGCATTAGAGACGTCTCCGATACTTTATTCCGTCGCGGAGACGTCTCCGTGACAATTTTCATAAACTTTGTCAAAGTACTTTCCGCGACTCATGAAACGCTGCAAGGACTAAGGAGATGTCTCCGCAATAGTTTTCATAATCGTCTCCAAGTACTTTCAAAACCGTCTCAAAGTAGGGCCAAATCCGTCTCAAAGTAGTTTAAAAGTAGTTTCCGCGAAGTGAGATACCACCCTTACTCTTCGTCATGATAATAAAATTGATAAATACATATCCCTTTTCATTAAACACATCAGACATTAAATCTTAATACGCTCTCAAAGTTGGGTTTACTCTTTCTTGGGACGCAATGTATAAGAGACAATACGTAGTATGCGGAATGCGATCAAATGCTCAAACCCCGCTTTTGTCATCTTGCATAAAGGATTTCAATGACGAAAGTGGCTGTATTTTCAACGTCTATTGTTGCAATAGGAATTCAATCCTCAGGCTACATACCGGGCATACATAGTTTTTTTTTTCATACTAAGGGTGCTATCTCACTTCGCGGAGTCTCCGGGACAGAATAGAAAAATCGTCTCCGCGGCGGATAAAAAGTATTAGAAACGTCTCCGAGACGTCTCCTGAATTTTGGAGACGGGATTTTATAAAAATAAATTTCGCGGGACCGTCCGACAATTTATTTTTAAAAAATCCGTCTCAAATTTTGAGACGACTCGGAGACATCTCCCGACGAGTTTATGAAAAAGTCTGTAGTAGTTCCAAATCCGTCCTCTGAAATCAGGAGACGTCTCTGAGACGTCTCCGCGGCAATTTATATATAAGAATAAATCTGAAGTAGTCCAATCCGTCTCCGATATTAAGGAGACGTCTCCGCGACTATTGAATGAAAAAAAAATATCTGGAAGTAGTCCCAAAATCCGCTCGAGACGTCTCGGAGACGTCTCGGGGACGTCTTCTTAATATCGAGACGGATTTGGGACGTTCAGATTTATTCTTAATTATAAATTGTCGCGGAGACGTCTCGGAGACGTCTCGGAGACGTCTCCTGATTTTCGGAGACGGATTTGGGACTACTTCAGACCTTTTTTCATGAATTATCGCGGAGACCTCTCCAAGACGTCTCTAATACTTTTTATCTATCGCGGAGACTGAATTTTATTCTGTCGCGGAGACGTCTCCGCGAAGTGAGATAGCACCCTAAGATTTTTAACGTGTCATATGCGTCTATGTGCATGACAACTGACCTAAAACATTGCTGATATGAAAAGAAATAACCTACCGCCCAGCATTTATGATTAGTCAAATCAAATATGCTTCTTCATGTTTTTAACAAAGGGGGAAATGCCTGTCGGCCCCTCTAAAACCGCGCCTGTATACATTCCCATTGAAGCGCTCTCTGCTTGGCTGATAACTGACCTACGTTCTCCGCTGAGAACTTACGTTTTGCATTCGTGGAGAACGGCCATTGCCCCCAAAATAGCGTTGTATGAGAACGGGGAGCTACACACTTGAAACTAGGGAAAACCCCTCGATTGTGTACACGTGATCTCGAAATTTAAACGCTTGCCAGCCGTTTCTATGAAATACCAGTTTTACACCCTCTTTTTCCTGTACTATCAGTATGCAGGGGTTTGGGGTTTGGGTTATTGTAAAAATAAAGCCCTTCATATGCTAACATTTTAGATAAGGTCCTCCGTCTTCCATCGAAAACACGCTAGTGAGGTGAATGGATACCGGTAGAAAGAAATTCCTTGAACGCTGTGAGCGCCCTTCGGGGTAGCCTAGCTAAGCCGCTTAATAACATTATGATGCGCCTTGAGAACTCTACAGAGTGGATACGTGCGCAATACAAATCAAATTATTATTATTATTATTATTATTAATGTTATCAGGTCCAAAGTGTACCTCCTGATGAAATTTCAAATGGACTTGTTGTCACCGTAGCAGGGGACAGTTCAGATCTGACCAGTTCCAACACTACCATCCAACCGTCCGAAAACAATGATGCTGAAGCTACAAGGTCCCATATCATCTCGCGTGTTGACATACCGCCGTCAGTTGCGTCTGCTGTGTCTTCGATTGCTTCGTCTAACACTACCAATACCCGTGTTACCTGCAACATTCTTTCCCCAGCCCTCTACATATCAAAATCGTTGCAGAATCATTCGAGTTATGGAACCAACAGATCTGTCAATACTCATGTGATATCCTTGAGTATTGGCACAGAAAAAGAAAAAGTAGAACATTTGACAGAATACATCAACTTCACTTTCACTCAGCTGGAGGTACGAATTTACGATACGATGTACGGTACGATGCATGGGTTGGTCGAATAAAGTATTGTTAAGCCGACGAAACTTTGTTGTACCTGATCCCAATATACAAATAATCCCTCACTGATTGATCAAAACGGTGATATTATCATATTATGTACGATTTAGCGGTCTTCACTCGTTGCAGTATGGGTTATCTTTCCAGAACCCCATTTCGAGTTATGTATAGGAACTTAACATTGTTAACGAATGAAAACTTTGGGCCGAAGGAGGGTTGTGTAAAACCGAACGAGTTAAAATGCATCAAAAGACGGATATTTTCAGTTCGCGGTTTAAATTTGTAGTAGTGGCTCTACGTAAAACAAAGGAAGTTCAAAATGATTGTGATACATAGTATCACCTTAAACAAAATAATGTAAGCATAAAATTTCAGGCGCTGATATCATGGGACAATAGGGATAGAGGAAGAATGTTCTTTACCACTTGTCTTTTACTTACCTACAGTCCGACCATACGAATCCAATATGTTCATTCTGGGATGAGTATCGTGAGGGAAACGGTGATTGGTCGAAAAAGGGATGCTATCTCCTCTCAGAATGGCCAGTATCCGGGTTAAGATCACGTGACAGTACTAGCTGTGATTCATCTCCTTCCTCTGACGTACCTGCTAAAACAATTGTGTGTGGATGCAATCATCTTACCAGCTTTGCTGTCTTAATGGTAACTAAAAAATTAATCGGCAGTTTGGTCTATATGAGTTGAATTTGATTTCCTACTTACAATTAGATAACACATTTAAAGTGTAAAACAGTGAAATATACTAACAAAGTCAATTAATCATTTAAATTGAATGATGGTATTTTAGGAATAAGATTTAAAGTGACTGTAGGTAATTATAGGTAATAAAAGTGGACTTGAGTCTCGCGTAACTCAATAATTGAGATATCAAGGTGCCTAGAAGACTGGTGGTACATAAGCATGGCCAATTTCTTGTGAAATATGTTGTATACGTGTGCCCTGTGCCCTGTGCTTCTTCAGATGGTATTCTAGGTAGCACTTATCTTTCAAACAGGCACCTAGTTATCTTTCAGAATTGCTTTCGTTAAGAGTACAATCAACTTCACATAACCTGCGAAGTTCTAAGGATAGATTCCTTTTGAAAATACCTGACTCGAGAACAAAGGCAACTCTTGGAGACTGTGCATTCAGCTATGCAGCTCCTAAACTGTGGAATCAACTTCCAATTACAATTAGAATGGCCCAGTCTGTTCCTGTCTTTAAATCATTATTAAAGACACCTCTGTGTAGGGAAGCATTTAAGTAGATTGCGATTGATTGTTGCTCATGTATCATAAGCATTAGGAGTAAGAAAGCGCAGTAGAGTATATTAATATAGTGACTGCGCTATATAAATTAATCTTATCTAATCTATCAAGCACATTTCTGTGTGAATAGATTTAACTCCATCTGCTAGAACAACTCATCGAAAGTTAAAATATAAATCATTTTATATTATAGGATGTTCACAGAGAAGAGCAAGCATCTGATGAAGCATACAAGATTTTAACCTACATAGGATGTAGCATTTCCATTCTTAGCCTTCTTGTCACGTTGGGCACTTATCTTTCAAACAGGTAAGATTCTTTCACTCTAAGTTTACACTATTGTCTAAATACTGAAATATAACTTTTCCCCTCTATATATTTCATTAATCTGCAAAATTCCACATTGAAACGTTCTTTCTCGAAACCCCAAAATATCGTAGATTGTCAAAATTCCTCTATATTTATTCGTGTTATCGTATATTTATGCTCTGAAACAGGCGCCCCCCCCCCCGCCTTTCGCCAAAGGGAAAAATCTTAATGGATGACTGACCCGGTGATTAAGCTTGTTCCCCCACCCCATCCCCATCCCAGCCACTAATCGATGGGAACAACGTGACGTAAAAAAGATAGTTTGGACTATACGAAACTCTGAAATTCCGATTTCAGCTAAATGAGTCATGGACCAACACTGTAAATATCCAAAAAATATGTATATATATATATATATATATATATATTTATATATATATATATTTATATATAATATATTTATATATATATATATATATATATATATATATAATATATATATATATATATATATATATATATATATCTCTTACTAAAACGGGCCTTAAGGGGAACTGAGAAGAATGGCTCTATTCAGTCACGATTCCCCTTAGCGACTTTCTATAGGCGAAAAATTCCCTTAACGCCAATTCAATAGGGTTAGGATGGGTTCGGTGGGGCGATATAAAAGGAGGAAACAAAGAAATTCGCCTTAAGGACGAAAATAGGTATATATATATATATATTTATATATATATAAACACAACACAAAAAGAAAGTTCCCCCTATTTCAGATGTCAATAATTTTTCAACCAGGAGGAATTTAAAAAATCTAATTATATGTCCATGTAGGGAATTTAATTAACTACAACGGGAATGAATTTTAGGAAAAATCATCAAGTCATGCTTCAGTGAGTAATGGTTGAATGCAAAAATGTCAGTTTTTGAAGTTCGCAAGCCTAAAATAGCAACTTTGATTCAATGACAACGGACCCATTCTTAGATTTTAAACATTTTACACGTCAGAATGTATGCAAAACGTGCTTCCCAATATACGGACAAGAAATTTGCGTCAAAATTCACGGTTGAGTGAGCATGCAGCAAAAATTGCCCAAACTGCCATTTTTCCTTCTTTGCCATGGTATAATCGATCAAATATGATGGAATTCCTGTTGTGGAAATGTATGCAGCCATTATCCATTCATTCACGGTTGAATGAACCCACCAAACAACCAAAAAATAGATTATTTTAGAATTAAGAAAATGCATTGCAGTAAATTTATGCACTAAAAAGCATCTCAATAACATTTTTGGGGTTGTATTTATATTCTTTGGGCACGTCTCAATGATCCTATGGCATTTATTTACAAATTCATGCTTCAGTGAGCACGTGAAACTGGAAAATCCCTTTTCTCACGTACGGACTAGAATTCGAATTCTTACTTTAATTGAATGTAACAATTCTTTTCGGGGAGTACCTTTGATTTTATTTTCATAAAAATCCCGATGTTTCACGCCTCAGTGGACACAAGATACAAGAAAATCATGAAAATGAGAAGAAAGTTTAGGGCTTCGTCATGGTTCAGTGACTATTCGAATACGTAATTTGAATAAAGATCATGTTAGTTAGAGACCAGTTGAAGCTATGTGCAAAGTTTCAAAAAATAATTCACAGTCAAATGGACAAATACTGACAATTGAAATATGCCAAATTTCACTTTTGTTAAACTTTTGTTAAACCTCTGTACATAAAGTCAATGGAGGAGGAAATCAATACCTGACAAATGTGAAATTCGGCCAATTTCATTGATGATTATTGTTAATTCTACTGTGAGTAATGTCACGAAACTTGGCACACAGCTTCAACTGACCTCTAGCTAACATGATCTTGATTCAAATTACGTATTCGAAAAGTCACTGAACCATGACGAAGCCCCAAAATTTCTTCTCATTTTCATGATTTTCTTGTATCTTGTGCCCACTGAGGCGTGAAACATCTTGATTTTTGTGAAAATAGAATCAAAAGTACTCCCCAAATAGAATTGTTATATTGAATCAAAGTAAGAATTTGAATGTTAGTCCATATGTTAGAAAAGGGCTTTTCCAGTCTCACGTGCTCACTGAAGCATGAATTTGTAAATAAATGCCATAGGATCATTGGCATGTTCCCAAAGAACATAAATACAACCCCAAAAATGTTATTGAGGTGCTTTCTAGTGCATACAATTACTGTAATGCATTTTCGTAATTCTAAAATGGCCTATTTTTTGGTTGTTTGATGGGTTCATTCAACCGTGAATGAATGGATATTGGTTGTATACCCTTCCAAAACAGGAATTCCATCATATTTGATCGATTATACCATGGCAAAGAAGTCAAAATGGCAGTTTGGGCAATTTTTGCTGCATGCTCACTCAACCGTGAAATTTGACGCAAATTTCTTGTCCGTATATTGGGAAGCACGTTTGAATACATTCTGACGAGTAAACTATTTAAAATCTGAAAATGGGTCCGTTATCATTGAATCAAAGTTGCCATTTTAGGCATGCGAACTTCAAAAAATGACATTTTTGCATTCAACCATTACTCACTGAAGCATGACTTGATGATTTTTCCTAAAATTCGCTCCCATTGTGGCTAATTAAATTCCCTACATGGATATATAATTATAATTAGATTTTTTAAATTCCTCCTGGTTCAAAAAATATTGATATCTGAAATAGGGGGAACTTTCTTTTTGTGTTGTGTTTATATATATATATATATATATATATATATATATATATATATATATATATATACTATCTATACATATATTGTTTTTTTTTCTTTTCTTTTAAGAGTTCTGAGAGAAAAACAGACCAACCAGATCTTCGTGTGTCTCTGCCTGACCTTACTCAGTCTCTACATATCCTTCATTGTAATGATGTCATTGGATACGGCCAGAGACCCGTGTGAAGACTCGTCAGTGTCATGTAGCTTCATCACTGCTCTCATCCACTACTTCATCTTATCCTCCATCTCGTGGATGGGTGTGGAAGGATACAATACCTATCTTATCATCGTCAAGATATTTGATGCCTACATCCCAAAATTCATGCTCAAATCTGGTGCTGTTGCATGGGGTAACGCCAAACACAATGCTTTCTCACTGTATCCATCATATAATTTAGCATTATTTATTTTGAAATAACAAGCATGATAAAACAAATATGTGACTCATCATATCGAAATCAGACACAAGTCGCCAGAAAAGAGTCAAAGATTGCCACAAAACAATCCATTTCCCCTAATCAAAAGCTTTCCCCTAATCATTTCTACTCAATTTTTGGCAGAGCATACAAGAAAAATTGACAATTACGAAAATCAAAAAGATATTCCCCCCCCCCCCCAAATAAGACAATTTTGATTATTTTGCCGATTTCCTCAACACTGTGCTGAATTTGCTCGGCAACTTGTGTCTGATTTCGGTGTGATGCGTCACATATATAATTTGTTTGTACAATGTAAATACAAATAAAGATAAGTTGAAATGGGAGAGAATTCATTTGTTTTGTGAGTTCTTAAGTATCTGGAAATAGGGTTATGGTAATAAAAATGATATAAATTCTGTGAAAAAATGTAAATAAATAAAAAAAATAATAAACAAGTAAATAAGTCCATAAAAAACATTAAAGCAGTGTGAAATGCAAAAAAACAAAAACAACAACAAACAAACAAAAAAAAACAAAAAATATAACAAACTAACAAAAAAAAAATTAAATTATATTAATTAAATTAAATTAATTAAATTCTAAACGAATGGGACAAGTGAATCTATTCTTTGTACAACAATCAAAGTTAATTGCGAAAGGAATCATAGAACGTATTTTCCTTTCTAATAAGCTATGATTTAATGTTCTACTTTGGCTTTTAAAATGAAATGTAGTTTTGTGAATATTGAAATGTAAAAAGGTATCACATAAAATACATGTTTTTCGTAACTTTTTCAAACAGGTATTCCTGCACTAATTGTCATTATGACTGCAGTCGTAGCCAGAGGAAAATACGTGCACGAAGACATGTAAGTCATCCGTCAACCATTGTTGTTCAAACAAGAAAGTTGTGTCAACATTTGAATTAAATTTCTTCAAATATTAGAAATTTCAAGATTTTATAGATTTATTGCCGGGAATACTTACCTCACAATGGATCACATTGATTCAATAAATTATGTCTCGCTAACCTACCAAATGCCTGCCGTATAACGGGACAAAAGAACATAATACGATGTCAATATATTTCTGTTCGAATGTAAGCCTACCTTACACAATTTTACCTTCATGATGAACTTCTGCGAATTTGGATCGTTAGGTTCACCGAACCTTTCTTTTATTCCTCAATATTAAATAGAATTAATTTTCATCTCTCATTTGTAGTATTTTTTAAAATCTAAATTACTTTGAATCACCTTTACGTGTGTTCCACTCTTTTACATCAATCTTCACTTCGATATAATGACTTCCTAATCTCTAGATGCTTTCTCCACATCTGGTCTCAAGTGGGTGGTCTTCTTATCCCCATGGCAATCATCCTCATCTTCAACGTCGTCATCTTTACCCTCGTCGTCCGTCAACTGGTGAAGTCTTCCAACATCACTGGTCGAGTCCAGAGGGAGGCGAAGGTCGAACGTCGAGAGAGAATCGAACGAGTCCAGAATGCAGTCTGTATTCTGCTACTGCTTGGTCTTACATGGATCGTCGGGTACTTACTGATGATCAAACAATTCTATCAGGTGCAGTAGCCATAACATCATAATCTTGAATCTTAAATTTGTTCCACCTAAAAAAATACGCTTACAGCTATCCAAAATGGAGTAATGACAATGACTATATGTGTTCTGACAATGACAGAAAAGTTTTTTTTTTTCTCTTATGTCATCACCGGCAAAGGATTAATGCAGAAAATTGGAATAAAACAATGTGTTAATGAAAGACAACATTAAATTCAAAGAAAATCGTTGCAAATTAATTTATAGGTGATATAAGTCAACTTGAATTGAATTGAATTGATTTATATTTACATAAGGGCATAATTCAGATGCTTTTGTATAATAATAATAATTAAACAAAAATGCCTCAACCGTGGTCTATTCAGTAATGAATTCCCTGATTCCATGGGAGCAAAGTACCTATTTTTTTAAAATCTACTCTCGGTAGTGACCAAATTGTTTATTAATTTTATCTACTTTTGGAGTCGACCAAAGTACCTAAACTTTATCAACTTTCGGAGTTGAAAATACATACATTTTATTTACTTCCGGAGTGGATCAAAATACCTAAATTGTATCTTCTTTTGGAGGAGAACAAAGAATCAAATTTGTGTCTACTTTCGGAGGTGATCAAACCACCTAAATTTATCCACCTTTCGGAGATGACAACAATCATGTATTTAATCTATTGTAGGCCTATATTTATTTATTTGGTCATAGCGCAATATCGACGACATGACACTATTAAACTGTATTTCATCGAAACGTAGTGAAATTTGTATGTTCCGATTTTGTGTGTAATTTCTCTTTTTTCTTCACATATAGGTTGTTGAGCCCATCTTCATTGTTCTGAACTCCTTCCAAGGACTCTTCATCTTCCTGCTCTACTGTGTCCGTAAACCCATGGTTCGTAAGCAGTGGGGACTGACCTGTTTCGATGCTTTCAGGAAACGAGATGCAACCACAACCAGTGGCTCACATAGCATGTCCATGTCCGCCATGACCACGAAGAGTTCCATACCATCATCAAGTGCTGCTGAGGAAAACGTTGAGACAAGCGTTCAGACACCTCTGGTTAAGGGGCTTAAAAAGGATTCGAAAAGGGGACGGGATGAACCACCAGCAGGTGTGATAAGATCAAAGCGCTCTGGAATCGAGGAAGTACCAAATTTTCTCTTGTAGTGGCTCTAATGGAATCTAAGAATTTTCGGTAAAAAAAAAAAGGATAGTGGAATATCACCTCCTCAATGCAAATACACTGTTCGCCATAAAGGTGGAATATTTTTTTCTGGCTCCAAAGATGTTATGTTGTTTCGGCTTTAATTTCTTGAATGTGTTGGTCACTGCTTTCACTTTCCGGGATCCTGGCTATATCTTGAACGTTCCCTCAATCCTTCCCTGGGATTTTAATTCCAAAAACTTTGCCACCCCCAGAAGATGGCCATTTTCGTCATTTTTTCTTATTTTGGGGGCTTTTTTGTTTTGTTTCCGCGACCCACCAAGGCGCCTTCAGTCCCACCCCAAGGAAACACGTTTGAGGGATACAGTTATTACTGTTCATTAAGTTAAATGTAGTTATATGGTTACAGGCTCGACTCGTTTGTCTGGGGGAGGGGTCTAAATTTATTTTGACAGGGGTTCAATATCGATTTTGTCCATTTTTATACAATGGAAATTTTTATCTTCCCTAAATAGAATTGTAAAATATCAGCCAAACATGAATCAAATAAATTCTCATCAATAGTTATTTTTTACAATCTTGTCATCAAGGCTAAAAAGAAAATTAGGGAAAAATTATAATAATTAAGGGTTAAAGGTTGTTTTTTATTTCTTTTGATTTTAGCATAAAGGTGGAATAAAATATTCAGAATTTTCACCAAACACACTTTTTATTTCAACCCCTCCCCTAGACAAGAAACCCTAGCCTTTCCCCATAAATCTAGATTTAACTTAAAAACCAATATAAACAGTACACCTCAGACGCGTTTCCTGGGCGTAGGACTAAGGGGGGCCTGATCGGCCGGGTAAAGAAAAAGGGGCCCCTAAATGAGAAAAAAATGACAAAAATGGGCATCATGGGGGTTGACAAAACTTTATTTGGGAAAAATATCCGTGAAGGGTTGGGAGAATGTTCAAAATGTAGCCAGGGTCCCGAAAAGTAAAAGCAAGGACAAAGTAACATATTCAAGAAATTAAAGCTGGAGCATAATCATGCCGCTATAGCGGCAAAAAAAAACATTCCACCTTTATGACGGACAGTGGATAACGCCAGAAAGAGATAATCAATGATAGGGTGCATGCAGGTAATATGGGCCTTCTAAACACATTTCCATAATTTGCATAAAATTACAAAATGACACACAGCCTGATATTTGTTTATATTGATCAATAACTACTGCTCTAACTGTTATTGTGAAGAAAAACAATAATCACCACCCCCCCCCCCTGTCTGCAATATTCAAATGTTGACGTCATCACCAAAGTGCCGATATTACCTGCATGTGCAGGTAATATGAGCACATGTATTTAATGTATTTATTTTTTAATTACAATGACTCTACTATGTGTGGAATTTGCTTAAAATGTTGAAAATCATTAACTTCAAGATATCATTTGAAATTATAAGACCCTTCATTAAATACTTTGACTAGATATTCAATTTAAATTTTTGCCTGTTTGAATTATAGATATTACATTTTTTTCATTATACAAATCAATGTAGGCCTACAATAAGTTATTTTTATTATTAATATACTGTAAATATAAAAAAAAAAATTCTTAGCGAAGAGATTGATGCCTCATCCCGATACCGAGTACTACACTGTTCGTCATAAAGGTGGAATATTTTTTTTCTGGCTCAAGCGACATTATGTTGCTCCGTTATTAATTTCTTGAATGTGTTTGTCACCGCTTTCACTTTCTGGGATCCTGGGTGTATCTCGGACGTCCCTCAACCCTTCCCGGGGACTTTTCTTCAAAATTTTTTGTCACCCCCAGAAGATGGCCATTTTCGTAATTTTTTCTTATTTTTGGGGCCCTTTTTTGTTCACGCGACCCACCAAGGCCCCCTCAGTCCTACCCCAAGGAAACACGTCTGAGGTGGTGATTTGTTATTGTTCTTCAAATCAAATCTAGATTATTGGTTACAGGCTCGACCCTTTTGTCTAGGGGAGGGGTCTAAATTTATTTTGATTGGTGTTCAACATTCATTTTATTCATTTTTACACAATGGAAATTTCTATCTTCCCTAAATTGTATTGTAAAATCTCATCCAAACATAAATCAAATAAAATGTTATCAATAATGACTATTTACAGCCTTGTCATCAAGGCTAAACAAAATCTAAGGGGAAAATGATGATATTTAAGGGTTAAAGGTGGTTTTTCATTTCTTTTGTTTTCAGCATAAAGATGGAATAAAATATTCCGGATTTTTTACTTCAACCCCTCCCCTACACAAGAGACCTTAACCTGTCCCCAGAAATATAGATTTAACTTAAAGAACAATATAAAACAATACACCTCAGTCGCGTTTCCTGGGCGTAGGACGGAGGGCTTGATCGGCCGGGAAAACAATAAAGGGCCCTAAAATGAGAAAAAATGACAAAAATGGGCATCACGGGGGTTGACAAAACTTGTTTAGAAAAAGGGCCACGTGAAGAGTTTGGAGAATGTCCAAGATATAGCCAGGGTTCCAAAAAGTAAAAGCAGGGACAAACATATTCAAGAAATTAAAGCCAGAGCAAATCATGTCGCTATAGCGGCAAAAAAATATTCCACCTTTATGACGAACAGTGTAGAATCATTCCGCCATTTTGGACTGCCCATATTACCTGCACTAATTGTTGCATGTCAGGCAAGCATTCAATGCCACATTACACCCCTTCATTACAACAAATTGACCTTCACATGCTATTATGGTCAAAATGAAGCTATAAGCTTACTAAATATCCAAACAACTTAGGTTACCTCCTCTAACACTTTTTTTCAGCCTCACATTTTGTAAAATATCAAATTTCACATCAGGGTAATAAAAAATGCCGTAATTTTTACCTACCTTGTTGGTTTTCAGCAATTTTCTCAGATAAATTTCGGCATCAGATGCTCTCACGACAATAGATTTTCGTAAGCAGTTCATATGAACAACATATGGAGCTCACACCGGTTACCGGTCAAGACATGATTTGCCTCACGGTGCCCATATTACCTGCTAGCCCATATTACCTGCATGTACCCTATTAAGTTAACTTAGCTCTTTGTGCCCCCCCCCCCCTCCATATAATTCTTGGTAATAAAATCAGAAAACAGGGTTTCTTCTGCAATTCTTTTTATTGCATTTGGTGCAGTTGATTCCGAGATATGATTAGTTTTATACAATCAAGAGAAATACATTTTGCGCATGTCGTGTCTATACCTTTGCGTAGGTTTTGCACATCATATGCCTTGAACTGGGCGCTGCTAATTTGTATAAATCCAGTATAGCATAACTTTTCTACTACAAAACAAATCCTACAGTCATTAAAATCAAGAGTGTGAACAAGAAATTTTGTTTTTGCTGTTATTGTGGGCCCAGGCACTTTATGTTGTGTATAACCCTGCATTTATTTAAAAACCATTTCAAGCAGTGGGTATAGATTAGCGGCCATATTGTTAGGATACTTTAATTGAAATGTATTGATTATCGCACTCCGAGAAAAGTTGTGACCAAAATGGAACTGTTTTCTCATAATGAGCCTCCTATTACAGTTTGAAATCGGTTCTTGTAGGGTTCAAACAAGTTCCATGTTCTTTCATATTATGCTTGCCTAACAGAGCAAGAGAGCCCAAGTTGGGCAATCCTTGTATTAAAGGGCTTTAATCTCGTTTACCGAAGTTATCGTTGTTGATGTTAAGTGAATTGAATATTTTTGCCAAAGATTATGTGTTTTATTAGTACTATACAAGATTTGTGATTTTATTTTTTTAAAGGTAAATGCATATTAAAATGATGTGATAATATAGGGCGGGTCCAACGTGGAACCCAGCTGAGCTTGGTTGCTTCCACTCCCATCAATACCCATTGCAAATTTATATTTTAAAAGCGAAACAGAAAAGCGAGAAAAAAGCTCATAAAACACCCTCACCCCCCCCCCAATAAAATTAAAAGAGCCTATATTATTTCAGTTATCGAAACTGTTAGTCAGGAAAAAATCTTGTCGAACAATAAGTCCACCCCCCCCCCCTCGAACATGAGTCATACGTGCAGAAATCATATTAATGTCGTAATCGAAAACTGTAGATATTAAATGTATTTTTATGAGCATAAAGATTATTCTAAATGTTACTCAGATTCCTTAGTGATATATTTCTAGATGTAACGTTAAAGATACATGCCTGATATTATGCGTGAATTATCTATGTATATAAGTATTCTTAATCAAATAAACGATGTTATATTTCCAATATTACTTTTCCTTGATAATGTAAACGTGTACAAACACGGTTATATTATTTATTTGTATTCCATGAATCTATTTTCCATAAACATAAATATTACCAAGCATGTAGTATAAACATAAGAAGGAATTAATGTTCAAGGGAGAGAATAAAAATAGAAACTCTTTATCATGTTTATCGTTTCAATCATAACTTGTGTTTTATAATTGCAATGTCTGTCTATTGGTCTGTTTTTTTTTCCTAACGTCTATACATCTCTCTCTCCCTCCCCTTCTTTATCTCTCTCTCCCTCTCTTCATCTCCCTGTTCCTCTGTCTTCCTTTCTCTCACTCCATTTCTTCCCTATTTTTTTTCATCACTATCTCTTTTATTCCTCATCTATTTCGTAATGTTCATGTAGCGCTCCTACATGTCCTAGTTTTATCTTAATTTTTGCTTGTTATCGTCTTCTCACACCTATTTTGTGAATGTGGTTAATGATGTGTGTGTGTATGTGTGTGTGTGTGTGTGCATGTGTGCGGGGGCGAGGGTTTGTGTATGTGGGTGAGTGTGTGTGTCTATCTCTCTTTTTCCGTCTGTCCCGTAGATTTTTCACTGTCTATTCTCCGTTCATGTTCATCTATACCTCTTTCTCATGTTTTGATATATCTTCTCTCTTAATTTTATTGTATAAATAATGACTTTTACCTCTCCTTTATGAAAAGAAATTATTTAAACATGAACAAAAAGTTCATAGATGTTGCCCAGCATTAACACGAAGTGCCTTCGAAACCCCATCGACTCCCTTATTATTAGACAAAAATAAAAATAGACGAATTAGCAATTCCAACGAGTGGTTATTACACCAAGTAAGAATTTGACCAAGTATGTATTACATCAACGGAAATTAAACCAAAACATTTGTAGAATAAATGGGTATTTAGCCCATGCGGTATTAGAAAATCAGAGAATTGGACCAACTCTTGTCAGACCAAGCGGATATAAACCAGAAACATATATACAGTTGTGCTCCTAAGTATTCATACCTCTGTCAGTCATTTTTAAAGTTTTTAGTCGTGCTGCTGTCGTGATGTGACGCCAATTTCCAGGACTGTTGATCGTGTCCGAGATCGAAATGATTTTATTTTTAGACGCAAGTTTTGCAACCATGAATTCAAAATGTATACTTGGAATGCAAATTCACCTTACATCGAAAGTATACTGCACGGCCACATCCATCTTTTATTGTAAATCATGTATACCATTAGCAATTTCCTTGTGTAAAAATGTCTCTATGGTATATGGTACTTTACATATAAAACGAAAGCTAATACGTTACATAATACAACAATTCCAAATTTAAGCGTTTTTATTGTCCATCTAGAAAGTATTTCATTAAAAGATGATCGAACCTCAACCATGCCACCCCTCCCAAATACTCGAATAATTACCCCTATTTTAATGGCGCGGCTGACGACGTCAAAAGATGTTAACGGAATGTTACAGCCACCTGGCAGCCAGGCATGAATGAATTTGCCCTTTTATTTCATAACAATATAATTCTAGCACACATGGGGTCTATTGTTCTGACATAGTAATACAAACGTGCCTGGCCGTAGCATTCCCTTAACATCCTTTGACGTCATCACCCGCGCCATTTGAATAGGGGTAACCTTTCGAGTATTTTGGAGGGGTAACCTGGTTGAGGTTCGATCATATTTTTATGAATACTGTTATGAAAATTGAATTTCATTTTTGTGTACAGTAGCAAATGCAGCCTGATTTCATACAATGAACTTATCGGGCCCATGCGTAAACATAATAGAGCCGATTTTGTCCCCAGACAATTGGGCCCGAGGAATGTAGTCAATTCGATTTTCTTGGATCCGCGCCTTGTGCATTTATGTTATACGCCTACCTAGCTTTCAATCGCTGTAGGGTTGTATTTACTCCGTCCACGATCTTTAAATACTCATAATATTTGAACTACAGTTACTTGATCAGAGAGGGCTTGCAACGATCGTCTGCGTTCGCGGAGAGGGGGTGGAGCGGGGATGGCCGCACCCGTTTGGGAACACCGGGGGGGGGGGGGGGGCTTTTCTCGAAAGGCCGTGCTTAGTAGTTTTCTGAACCAGTCGTTTTTATGAAAATGATTCATTAAATAATAATATAATATTAATAGATTATAATAATAATAATAATAATAATAATAATAATAATAATGATAATACCCAATATTTCTATCGCGCCTTTCCCAAATATAATAGGAGAAATAGAGGAGAGCTTGCACTTTTGTTGATTTTGAAGTTCATAATTCTAGAGAGATAGAGAAATAGCGTGTTTTCTATTCTGAATAAATTTCCATTTGCAGCTCCGTCCAACAATCCAGCCTTAAAAAGAAAAATAGTATTTTTGTTGATTTTTTAGCTGTGAGGCACGGACGCTTAGTTGGACACAGACACAAATACTTGACCCCTTTTTTATATTTTGATAACCGAGCGGTTATCAAAAATCATGGACGAATGTGACCAGAGTATAGACTCGGGGGCGCGCCCCCTCCACTCCAGTCTCATGCAAAGTCTTTCGTGCAATCTGGCAATACATAGAAGGGAACCAAACAAAGTCCAAACAATCGTCGAAGAATGGAGGGGTGGGAGTAGGGAAAACATTGCTTCTCGAACGGAATCCATGATGAGAATGATTATATTTCAGACACAATTCTTCCGCAAATCAGATGCAAGTTTTAAGTATACGCGTGGGAAAGTGTGTTACGCTTTGATGTTGAAGATTAAGAACAAAAGAGACCGCGTTTCTATGATAATTGCCGACATGCGCGCGTATGACATATTTATGTAGATTACGCGGCGCTTTGATTAGTCGGCAAATTTGTAAACAACTCAACAGTTGTTGGCTCAGGTATACAATTTGACACAAGGGTTGCTATCTTTCATTCTCAGTTCGACATAACATATTGCAAGATGTCTAATATGACACCAACTAATTTAAACCTATATGAGCGGCCGGTATTCATGGGCATCAGGCTCCGAACTTGAGCTGGGGTGGGGGCGGGGGGGGGGTGGTACAATATGGACCTCGCCCTGGCTTTCCAGCTACTTTAAAATTCAAAATAATTTGAATAAGAATAATACGAAAAAGTGCCCCTTTATTTCTTCAATATATCTTTTAAACCCCCAACTTTTCGGTTCGCGCTTCGCGCTCGCGGAAACTATCATAATGCACAATTAACTCCAATTTTGAGTTCAAAATTTTATACCAATTAAATTCAGTAGGGTAAAAAATGCACAATAAGGGAGTTTACAGTTCATTACGAAAATTCTCGTTTAAACCAGGAAGCTATCATAGCACCCCGATTTCGACTTCCAAACCATTCTCACCACCCCTCCCCTATCCCTGATATCAGCAATCTTTTCCAGGGATGGTAATCCCTAAGTAAACAAATACACACTCGCCCAGATAAAATCCACCTTCCCCCAAGGAGAAGTGACCTTCATGGCCTGGCAGCGAGAGAGGAGAGAGAGAGAGAGAGAGAGGAGAGAGAGAGAGAGGTATTATAAACATGAGTCCTGAACTATTTTCTGTCACAATGCAGCCAGCAAGTGTGTATCCATGAAGGTCTTTATTTGAAACATTATCTGACTATAAGTTCTTCCTATGAATAATAATTTTCGCTACTTAAAACGGGAAGTTTTCATTCCATAACTAATAATTAATTACGTAGTAGTACCGCTCCGACCTTATTTCATGAAGGATTTATTTGGGTGTTTCCATTACCTGCTACCCTGCTACACTTCCAATTTCTGCTATTCACCTTTTTCAATTTGACTCGACCATTTATCCCTTTTCTGTGATTGGCTATTTTGCTCATGATATATATTCGCCACCTTTCCTGAAAATGTATTTTGCATAAGACACGTATGTTTCCAACCGCTCGTTTCCTGGGCGCATCCATGTTGAAATGTTATAATTAGCATAACCACTGAACCGGTTCCGTGAATCTCGTGAACTTTGCGAACTTTGCCGCTGTAATTAGCTCCTCCCGTTCGTTAATGAGCAGGAAACCTCTCAAAATATCTTATTTTCCAGTGTGCGCGCCCGGGTGAGCAAAATACAAAAGGATATTTATGAGAAGATATGAATCAAGCTCGTTTAATTAAAGTTACTTATTTCTCACAAACTGACCCAAAGTGACATATATTTCCACAAGAAAAAAGTTTGTAAAATTTTTGATATTTTAGATAATTATCTATTTCTCATTTTTTTTCCCTTCCGAATTTTTAACAGCTTTACCGACCTTTATATTTAAAAACTGCGATTATATTTTTTTTATATTTCCATCACTTTCGGGAGATGAATATGAAAAACGGTGATGCTAGAAGCTCCAGAAAACAGGTATTTTCAACAAATTGAAACAGTGCTTTCCGTATACCATGGAGCTACTAAGTTATGCGGTATACTGTATATGCAATGTATCAGAGGTCAGGCATAATAAAGTAAGTTATGTTAAATATAGTCAGTGTATGAACAACAGTTACTTGGAGGAACAGGTATATTTTTGTGGATGTATGTAATTTAATCATGGAAGCCTGCGCGGGTAGTTACCATGGAGCTACTAAATTAAGTAAGCCTACGGTACGTATCTAACATAATTATTGTCATTAGTTTTACAATGCAAAGTTTGACACATCTTTGTAACTATGTGCTAACTCTACCTGGCCTTATTTATATTATAATCGATCTATGATAGTATAAATGACAAATGACAAATGCTTTACTTTTTTATATCATATAAAAATATAACAAAAAAAAAAACACACAAACAAACATGCAGACAAAACAAAATGGGAAAACCTTTTCATTGCCATTGCACTTGTAATTATTTTCGAATTAATAAGCTTTCAGAATATTATAGCCTTTAGTTTAGATCTCTATTACAAAATACATCAACAAAATACAACTGTTTCTCCAAGTTGTTGTTCATATACCAAGGGCGTAAATCCTGGGGGGATACATCCCCCCAGATTTCGGGGAGGGGGATGCCCTGTACAAACATCCCCCAGTTTTCAAAAAAGAAATGAAAAAAAATTACACTAGATAATTGTGTTATTGCTTAAAA
>CALNVZ010003426.1:14810969-14822755 GCA_940671915.1 Paracentrotus lividus
TTTTTTTCTTTTTTTTTTTGCTTTAAAAAAAAATATTTTTCATGGATTTATTTACTTGTTTAGTATTTTATTATTTATTGACATTTTCTCACAGAATTTATATCATTTTTATTACCATTACCCCTTTTCCAGATAATTAAGATCTCACAAAACAAAAGAATTCTCTCCCATTTCAACTTATCTTTATTTGTACTTACATTTTACAAACAAATATAAATATAAATTTATCATGCTTGATATTTCAAAATAAATAATGCTAAATTATATGATGGATATAGTGAGAAAGCATTGTGTTTGGCGTTACCCCATGCAACAGCACCAGATTTGAGCATGAATTTTGGGATGTATGCATCGAATATCTTGACGATGATAAGATAAGTGTTGTATCCTTCCACACCCATCCACGAGATGGAGGATAAGACGAAGTAGTGGATGAGAGCAGTGATGAAGCTACATGAGACTGACGCGTCTTCACATGGGTCTCTGGTCGTATCCAATGACATCATTACAATGAATGATATGTAGAGACTGAGTAAAGTCAGGCACAGGCACACGAAGATCTGGTTTGTCTGTTTTACTCTCAGTACTCTAAAAAATAATATAAAAAAGGAACATTGTAACCATCTTTATCTTATAAGATATTTATAGTGTCGGATCCGGCATTTTGGTTTCGTAATACAGTTTTTGGCATCGTCTCATGAGTATTCAATTAGCAAACTGATCATGTCACAGTCCCTCTATTTCTTGTGTATTATAATATATGAAATCCAATTATTACACTTTTTTCGTAATACAAAAAAAAAATATATATCCCAAATAATGAAATAAGTAAAAGCACTTATGACCTACGCATTCCAAACGGAGTTATTCCTGTTTGTATGTCCTTGGGGCAGAAAATCTGGACAATTGGCGTTTCATACAATAAAACACAAAGGAAGTAGTGGGGCTCTGACATCAGACATCATCAGTTTGCTGATGATCACAATTAAACACGAATAAATATGTAGGAATTAAAAAAAGTATGACATGATTTGGGTTTCTTCGAAAATAACGTTTTGATGCGGAATTGCGCAGTTCAATGGATTAGAAGGGGCAGTCCCCTTTTGATATTCATGGTATTGAGAAAACAATGTAAACTTAAGGTATCTAGTCTCACCTGTTTGATAGATAAGTTCCCAAAGTGACAAGAAGGCTAAGAATTGAAATACTGCATCCTATGTAGGTTAGAATCTTGTATGCTTCATCTGATGCTTGTTCTTCCCTGTGAACATCCTACAAAATAAAATGATTTTTAACTGACACCCTAGTTGAACTAGAAGATAACAGCTAGATTAGCCCATATTCTGAAAAGCAGTAAAAGCTAACCCTGGGCTAAAGTTAACCTTAGGTTAACTAAACCACACCTAACCCACGCCTCTGGTCATATTGGTATTCCGCTAGCCTAGTTTATCGAAACCCAAGTTCCATATTTAAACCTGGGTTAAACACATTACGCATGCTCAGAGTGCTCATCTCCAGCTGAGCTCCCAGGTCAGGATCGCGCAGCAATACGGGTAAATATTTTCCCGTTGACTCGTGTGTTAATTTTAGATTACGAAACGTTTGTAAAGAAAAGGGTGAAAATTGGTCTAACTATTGTCTAGTAGTAATTAAAAGAGAATTTACTCATCTTCTCATTGATAGTCTCAAAACATAGGCATAGCCAGCTAGATTTTTAAATAATCAAGAAAATAGAGCGCCCTCTCGCGGACACTGTTGGATAGGACGTCGGAAGCAGTGAATTGGCTTCTACGTTCACCCTCGTCCTATAGTTCCAAAAGAACTGCCTAGATCTTTCCCATTTGTGCAAAGAGTGTCCAGGTCTCGCTTTCCTGGGAATCGGTGTCAATAAAAGAATCAAATTAATACATTTTCGTCAAGCTGGCGTTTGGAAATAGTTATTTTGTCTTTGGGTTGACTCGCACTCCCATTTTTGGTGTCTTCGAAATAATTAGGATTGTGCGGCCAGCAGTGTAACGCAGCTCATGCAACAATGCAATACGCGCCTTGCCAATCGTGCGCACCGCGCTGGTCTAGGGTGAGGCAGGTTTGGTTGATTGATTGATTTTTTATTTGATTTTTGTCAGGTAATGCATACATTTAGTATCGAGGATTTTCAACATGAGAGAGTAATCAATCTAGATTATTTTTCGTTTTTATATCGTTTTTATAATGCTCCCCCGTCCCCTTATAACAAAAGTTAACTTTAATTGTATTGTATTTAAGGTACAAATGGCTGTAGTAATCACGATGAATATGTATGCGACTTGTACAAGACTACAATAGATCCAATATGGCCACAGTTCAGCCTACAACTCAACTTGCTGTTTCATGACTGTTCTTTTGATTTCGGTGAGTTTGGAATGTGATGTGAGTTTGAAAGTGTGCCGAGGAAGTGTGTAGAGTACGTTTTTCAACCTGTTGTATGTAATATGGGGGCTTATGTCCGGGATGCGTTTTTTTTTTTTTACACCACTGTTCTGCCATTTATTCAAAATAAGCCAACAAAACTGCTCGCGAGCGAGTCTAGTCGGCGCACGCAGCGAATCTTGGAAATCTGAGTGGCTTTGCGCTAGTCTGCAAACACAAACTATATTTTGATAGCCGAACTCATTACCTGCCCAAAGCCTCGGATTAGGCAAATGTCAAGTCTCTGAGGATGTCAGCTCAGTAAAAATATGGAGGTAGAAATAAGCACAGAATACACGAGTATCTATAGTACAGTGCAGTCTCGCTTCCATAAATACTAAAGTGCATAAATACTAAGTGAGGGTTTGGACTTGCAGTCTAATTAGAAAAACTGGACTTTGGACTTGCAGACTGCGTAAATCTCCTGTCGCATAGGTCTTTTGTCAGCAACACTCTCTCTAGCTATCTCTCTATCTCTCTCTCTCACTCTCTCTTCGCCTTCTCTATCTTATCTTCTCATTACCTTGTATTTCTTCACTATCATTGCACTCCACCCCCTTCTCTCTCTCCACTCGATTATAATAGTTATTCATGTTGTTTGACATGTGTATTTCTTCGATTAACCTGGTCATCATTTGTTTAAATCATATTTCAATTGTATTTCTTTCTCTTTGGAAGTTATGATACTCAAAGTTTTGATAATGTGAAGTCGAGCATGCGAGCAGCTCGATCTCCCCTGTGATGTGTATGCAAATTCCATTTAAAAAAAATGGTTCTTGATAAATGAATGGGTCAATTTGATAGAGGCATGTATGAACATAATTTTGTTTGATGATTATATCGACCGCACAGATGAAATGATAAATAATTATTTTTCTGAAAAAGGACACTTTATTGAATTTACATTACAAAACACATAGAGGAGAGCACCTCGCAAGTTAAGTCACAGAATCAAAATTTTAAATAATCATAACTTCGTTATTCTTTTTGTCGATTTTCTTCAAGCCTTCACTATCGGATGTTTTTCGTTTATTCTTTCCGCATTTCTGAAACTAATTTAAACCCAGTGTGAATTACTTTCATATTATACACCTTATGCTGCAGTCACACAGACACTTACGTACAGATACGTTTGTGTTGTTTTAATCTTATTTCTTCTTCTATTCTATCATTTCTTATGTAGTTCTTTGTTTTACTGGATGAACGAAAATATCAATATTTCCACTGCTGACTATGACGGGTAGGCATCCGTGGGGATCCGCAGAAAAGAAAATAATTTTTGGACGCAACCGGACGTAACTCAACGTAAGTGTCTGTGTGACTGTAGCATAAAGCAGTGAATGCAATGATGTTGCGTGTAGGCCTATAGGCCTATCCCTTTTTCATATACTTTTATTTAAACAAAGGAGCATAGTACTTCAGGGGAGGATCCAGCATTCTCCAATGGGGGGGGGGGGATTTTTATTATTATTTTTTTTAATCTACATTTCCCTCGATCAGCTGCTTGACTGAGCTAAGCGTGTGGGGGAGGTAGGCCTTGAATACAGTAAATTTTAAGAACTGTTAATTTTCTTCTTTTTTTCACGATCAAGCTAATGTATTCAATTAAAAATCCGAGCGCATTTTCAAGTCGACTCGCATGATTTTGAATCAAGTGTAATATAGATTGAATTCTCAGACTTGTTTGACGTTTTTGGCGCGTTTTTGTGGTTTTCAAGCCAATTCGCAACTATTCGGGCTCCGATAGCTTAAAAACGAGGACATGGACCCCCGTTTTGAATGTTTCTACATATTTATGATGAATCCATCTACAACTTTGCAAATTTTGATCAGACTGTCATGGATTTCTAAAAAAAAGTGCACCTTAAACTATGCTTATTTTATTTTCTTGTAGATTCCAAGCCTGGCCTCTAAGATATGGTTTTTGCCATTTTACGCACCATTTTTGCCACATGAGGGCGCTGCTGGCTCGAAAATAAGTACAAATGTGCCAGTTTAAACAATGTTCCCATCTTTGGCAGTATAAACTTCGTAACAAATCGGGAAGGTTTGATAAAGTTTGATACGGTTTTGAAAAAGTAATGACGATTTTAACTCGTTTGTTGCAATCGCGAGGTCTATAACAGAGGCCAATTTCTTGAATTATGCGTATTTTACATGCCATCCAAATATGGCTAATTCAAAGTCCCGTAGCAAAAAATCAAGTACATGAACGTATATTATTTTTTGCATTTTTGGCATACATAGATAACGAAGTAGCCCCGTGCAAAATTTGGTGATAATGACATGGACTTCGTTTCAACTGCATGTGCAACGTCCGAAACCGTGCGAAGTCCATGTCATTTTCACCAAATTTTGCACAGAGTTACTTTGGTAAAAAAAAAAAACGCACTCATGTGGCAAAAATGGTGCGTAAAATGGCAAAAACCATAATAGAGGCTTGGAATCTATAAGAAAATAAAAAAGTATAGTTTAAGGTGCAGTTTGTTTTTTTTAAACCATGACAGTCTAACAAATTTTGCAAAGTTGTAGAGGGATTCATCATAAATATGTAGAAATTAAAAATAAAAAAGGGGGGTCCATGTGCTCGTTTTTTAACTATATCAGCGCCCGAATACTCGCAAATCGGCTTGAAAAGTCACAAAAACGCGCTGAAAACGTCCAAAAAGCGTGATTTTCCACTCTAAATTACACTTGATTCAAAATTATGCTCCCACACATTCAAAATCCATGTCATTGTCATGAAAATTTACAAAGTTCTAGAGGAATACATGCTCAATGGGTAGAAACATTCGAAAAAGGTGGTGTGCTCGTTTTAAGCTATCGGCAGAGCCCGAATAGTTGCGAATTGGCTTGAAAACCATGCACAAAAACGCGCTGAGAACGTCAAACGAGTCTGAGAATCCAACCTATATTATACACTTGATTCAAAATCATGCTCTCGAACATTCAAAATCCATGTCAATTTCATTTTGCCAAGTTGTAGAGGAATAAAAACTAAATGAGTAGAGGAACATTAAAAAACGGGGGTCCATGTGCTTGTTTTCAAAATATCGGCGCTGTAATAGTGGCGAGATGACTTGAAAACCACTGAAACGTGGCAAAAATACTCAAAAATGTGAAAACTATATCTAATTTTCGACTTATTCAAAATCCTGCTCCCACTACCTTTACAATTAATTTCATATCCATCGCAATCTCTAGAATAACACAAACATGCACCAACATAAATGCTTTACATATCTCTGCAGGTAGGTAAATAATGAACAAAAAGAAGGAATAAAAAAATGTATCTATATAGTTCATTTCTTGTTACTTCCCTCTAAATCACACTTGGAATACAGCAATTTATCAATACGTGTGATAAGATGTGTATCTTGTTTACTATTTTCTCTGTGTGTGTAGCTCATGTGTAGCTAGAACCTATAAGTACGTACATGTATGCAGAGGAGCTCTCGCGCGAAATGATTTGAAGTAGATTAGACTCGCTCGCGAGCAGTTTCGTTGGGATATTTTGAATAAATGGCAGAACAGTGGTGTAAAAAAAAAATACGCGTCCGGGATAGGACACAGACAAGCTGTTTTGAAAGTAAAGATTTCATCTTCGATTTCACGCTGACAGTGAATGCAATGTGTAGGTGATGCGTACATGTTATACATTGAGTGAAGCGATACGTAGACTCTATGCCTGACTGTGTGTATTAATGGTGTACTATTCGTATCGGTGGCACGTATAACGGGTCCCCCGTATAACGGTGTAGACTTGCACTGGCCCATTGAGTAAGGGTCTATAGTTGTATTATGTAGCGCATTGACCGACAGCATTGTTACGGATCTCTAGTATTGAGTTGGCCAAACTCGAAATAGAAAGGAAAGATTCGAAGTCGGAATTTGCAGCTTCAGCAAGAGTTAACACTCCGACAAATCGAATTACAACAGGTTTCTGGTGGGAAAAGGGTTGACCCTAGTCTTTCACAGGATAAGGATGGGCGGCACCGGGCCCCAGATATTGCTAAGATGGCAAATTGCATTCCACAATTTCAGGATGGAGACCTTGATTCTTTTTTCAGCTCTTTTGAGAGAATAGCTAGGAACCTTGACTGGGATGAAAGATGCTGGGCCATGGTAATCCAGCAGAAGTTGACTGGGAAAGCCCAGGCCGTGGTCATTGTCAGATAAGCTGCCAATGATTATCGTGTTGCCAAAGAGGCAGTTTTGCGTGCATATGAGCTTGTCCCAGAGGCATACCGACAGAGATTCAGGGGATACAGGAGCAGTCTGGGCAGACGTTGTAGAATTACAGAGGGAAAAGGAGATCTTGTTTGACAGGTGGTTTAGGTCATTGAAGTTGGACCCGTCTTACGAGAATTTGAGAGAGGTAGTGTTGATGGAAGAGTTCAAGAAGTCTGTTCCTCCTGGGGTTAGGACTTATCTGGAAGATCATAAGATTCAAGACGTCAGAAGTGCCGCAGTCACTTCTGACAGCTATGAACTGACTCATAAATCAGAAAATCCACTGAATCAAATGAAGTTTGTTCCAATACTAGTAATTCGGAAATACCTTACAGGCGACAATCGCTTGACCCAAGTAGTAGGCAAAAACTGACACACAGGAAAACAAACAGAAAACGACTGGTATCAAACAGAACAGCGAAGTGAAGTGCTACTATTGTGGCAAAAAGGGTCATGTGAAGTCGGAATGTTTCCAACTAAAAGAAGACCAGAAATCACACGATCAGAAATCAAGTAATTTCGGATCAAAAAGTGCCACGTCCGGTTTCATCCATACTCGACGGCTCGTGGTGATGCATAACGTCGTATTTATAGTGTAACTGATGAGAAATCGGGTTCTGAGAGGGATGTCCGTATGATGAGATTGATGAAAGGTACTGGGATTTTGTCTCAAGTGGAGAAGTAAGTGTTGGAAAACTGGAGTGCGAATGTAGTCGTTCTGAGAGATACAGGGTCCACGCAGACACTGATGGTTCATGATGAGGAGTCCTTGCCTCAGAATCAAGTACTGGTAGGAAAGTTCTGCTTCATGATGTGAACAGTGGAGTTGAACCTGTGCCTTTGTACAAGGTGAATCTAGACTGTGCTCTGATCTCTGGGGAGGTAACTGTTGCCATTGTCCATGTCCCGATGAAGGGTATAAGTTTCCTCTTAGGTAATGATGTTGCCGGGGGGCGTGTAGGCCTTCCAATTGTATCCAAGGAACCAGTGTTTGTAAGAAGAGACTGAAGATTTAGAGAGCGAATTTCCAGGAATATTTCCGTCTTGTGCGTTACGAAGCTCAAGCACGCCAGACCTGAGAGTCGTAAAGATAGGAGAAGACTGAAGTTTCTCTGTGTGACACCTTCTTTGCTTCATTGACTGATAAAGATGAGGATGTTAGTTCTACCAAAGAGAATTTGTTTAGTAGGTCTGCCTTGTCTAGGATCAGGGCCCATTTCTTTTGGCCAGGAATGCGAAAAGATGTTGCCCAGTATTGCCGAACATGTCATGCGTGCCAGATGGTTGGTAAACCACAGCATGTCATTAAGCCAGCTCCATTGGTACCTATTCCGGCTTTTGATGAACCATTCAGCAGAGTGTTGATTGATTGTGTAGGGCCATTGCCGAAGACAAGTTCAGGTTGTCAGTATTTGTTGACTGTGATGGACATGTCTACCCGGTTTCCAGAAGCATTCCTTTGAGAAACATAACTGCGAAGTCAGTTATTGACGCACTGTTAACTTTCTTCACCAGATAGATCTTCCTGAAGAAGTGCAGTCGGATCAGGGTACCAACTTCATGTCCAACATTCTTTCAGGAAATGATTGTATCAGCTTGGTATCCAGCAGTTGAAGTCAACTGCATACCATCCTCAGTCGCAAGGTGCTTTGGAAAGGTACCATCAAACTCTGAAGACAATGATGAAGACATATTGCCATGACAACCCCAATGACTGGGACAAGGGGATTCCCCTTTTGCTCTTTGCCACAAGGGATGTTCCAAATGAATCTACAGGATTTAGTCCTTTCGAATTGGTTTTTGGCCATGAGCCAAGAGGACCATTAAAGTTTGTGAAGGAACAATAACTTCTGTGATGAGCAAAGAGCAGACAAACATGCTAGATTATATCTCTACTTTCCGTGAGCGTTTAGCGAGAGCGTGCGAAGTCGCAGGTGAGCACCTGCTAAAGTCCCAGAACGCAATGAAAAAGCGTGCTGACAAGAAGGCAAAAGCGCGTACATTCCAAAGTGGTGATCGAGTCTTGGTATTGCTACCCCTGGAAGGAGATGCATTGAAAGCAAAGTTCTGTGGACCTTACATAGTTCGGGAAAAGTTGAAAAAATGAGAATTATGTAGTAAGTATGCCTGATCGACGAAAGGCTACAAGGTGTGTCACATTAACATGCTAAAAGAGTACCATGGACGAGAGGCAAATGTTGGCATGTGTTTTGTGCGAGAAAGTCCTGCTGAGATCGAGGTAGAAACTCCTCCGGAAGTGGAGTTCAAATCCGGAATGGTTGCTAGGGTAGAGAATTCAAGGTGCTTGCCAGTCCGGATCTTCTACTGGGCCATTTGTCAGAGTCTGAGAGGCAGGATGTTGTTGGAGTTTCTCATGAATTCCAACCAGTTTGTAGTGACGGATTGGGATGTGCTACAGAGGTAGTTCATGAAGTTGACATTGGGGAAAGTAGGCCTATCAAGCAAGCCCCGTATAGGTTGCACCCTCATAAGAAAGCACTCGTGAAAAAAGAGGTAGAATTCACGCTTGCGAACGGTATCATTGAGCCTAGCAAAAGTAATTGGAGCTCTCCCATCGTTCTTGATCCAAAATCTGATGGGTCGCAAAGGTTCTGTATCGATTATCGTAGGGTCAATGCTGTTACCAAGACGGACTCATTTCCTCTACCTCGTATTGAAGATTGCATCGACCAGGTCGGTAATGCAGCATATGTGAGTAAAATCAATCTCATGAAGGGCTATTGGCAAGTGCCATTGTCACAAGAAGCAAGAGAGATTTCTGCATTCGCTACGCGCCGCAAGGTCTTTACCAATGTCGTGTCATGCCGTTCGGCATGAAGAATGTCCCGGCTACGTTTCAGAGGATAGATGAATGGAGTTGTTGCAGGTAATGATAATTGGGTTGTGTATATTGATGTTTTGGTGTTCAGCAACACTTGGGATGATCATCTGGGTCATCTCAAGGATCTGTTTGAGAGATTGTTCAAAGCGGGATTGGTTGTGAATTTAGCGAAGTGTGAGTTTGGTAAGGCAACTGTGACATACGTAGGCCCATGAGGTAGGCCAGGGCCGCGTTGTTCCTCGACATGCCAAAGCCCAGGCTATTGTGAACTACACAACCCCGTCCAAAGAAGGAGCTCTTAAGATTTCTTGGAATGTGCGGATTCTACGGAAGTTCGTGCCCAACTTCAGCGATATCGCCTTGCCCCTCACTGATCTCTTGAAAAGAGGCGTAACCTTTCAGTGGTCGGACGCTTGTGAAGGTGCTTTTCAGAAGTTAAAGCCATTCTGCTCAGTGACGCGGTGCTTGCTGCACCAGACTTCTCTAAAAACTTTGAGCTAGCCACGGATGCCAGCGACCAAGGAGTCGGTGCTGTTCTTCTTCAACTCGATGATGAGGGTCGTCAGAAACCAATCGCGTACCTTCTCAAGAAAACTGGATCGCTACCGACGAAACTATTCTAACGGTGGAGAAAGAGTGCCTGAGCCTTGTCTTGGCAGTACAACACTTTGCAGTCTACTTGTGTAACGGCAGTGAAGTAACTGTTCATAATGATCACAATCCGCTCACCTTCCTCAGAAAGTTTCGGGACAAAAACCAACGTCTGTTTCGTTGGAGCTTGAGCTTACAACCGTATAACTTGAACATAGTGCACATTGCGGGAAAGGACAATGTTTTAGCGGATGCGCTATCGAGAGTGTGAAGGAGTATACTTTGATCAAAGGAAGATGTTAGTAGGTGCCAAGGACAATGTTTCCGCATGCCAAGGACAATGTTAGCGAGTGTCAAGGACAGTGTTAGCGGGTGCCAAGACAATGTTAGCGGGTGCCAAGGACAGTGTTAGCGGGTGCCAAGGACAATGTTTCCGCGAGCAAAGGACAATGTTAGCGGGTGCCAAGGACAATGTTAGCGGGCCAAGGAACAATGTTAGCGGGATGCAAATCGCAGCGTAAAACAAATAAACATTCGTTGCTACACTACCCACGAATATATCTCATCAGAGCGAACAGTTGATAGAAATAATGGGCTCCCTAAAGCCCTGGAATTGGAACGATCGTCATTATACCTACATATTACTTATCGATATATGTTGCAGACTAAAAATTCGTGTTTTTTTTTTTTACATTGTATTGTGAAGCTATTTATCTCAAATCTGTCTCCTTATTACTTTTGAAAATGTGCTTGGCAAAAGCGTTAATGACAGAAAAAAAGGTGTTACTAATAATCAAACACAAACTATGGTGTTTCTATGCAATGTAAATAAAGAAGCTACATGTATGATGAAAAGAACAAACAAACTCAGATAAGTTCAACGAGCAGTTCATTGTAGACAAATGGAACCTTCTAGACTGAATTATGATACAGTTATGTTATTTGTTGTTGTTTTTTTTTTGCAGTTCTATTTTTCTATAGAAGCCAAATTAACATTATTTTTAACTGGATACATTATGTCTAGAACAAAGAGTCGTTCTACTATTTTCATTGGAGAAAAAATGTTATTCTGCTAAGATTTTATGTGTGTATATATTATTGTATACTTTGTGAAGCCGAAGAGCATAATGCAGACAAGAAGAAAGCATGTTCAGGTTTGACTGTATAGAGTTGTACATTTATTACATTTACCTATCTTTGTGTGTGTATTTAGAGGAAAGAGAAACTTGTTATGCAGCATAATGCAACGTTCCTGATATTACATGTATAAAGTGCCCTTTTTTTCACCTGAGACTATTTACATGGAGATTTACTGTCAGTAATGTTTATTATTAGCTGACCATAAAGAGGACAGGGTTCAGTGATTGTTTTTCTTTTTTTCTTTTTGATTAGGTTTATTAAAGAATTGGTTAGTTCTTGTTTTCGTTGCAACTTTAAATTCTGACAGTGGTTGATAAATATATCGCAACATATCCGTTCATGGTTAATCTTGAGAATAAAAAAGTATGTGTTAATGAAGCATGTGCACATTACCATTGTTCGAAAGTTTTGCCTACAACTTTCTCATTTAATGAGGCGGAGTCGTAGAAGAATATGTATGCGACTGTACAAGCTAGAATAGATCCAATATGGCCGACAGTTCAGCCTACCATCAACTTGCTGTTTCATAGAA
>CALNVZ010003426.1:14823624-14874184 GCA_940671915.1 Paracentrotus lividus
ATGACTGTTCTTTTGATTTCGGTGAGTTTGGAATGTGATGTGAGTTTGAAAGTGTGCCGAGGAGGTGTGTAGAGTACGTTCTTCAACCTGATGTATGTAATAGTTAAGCTAAACTTTGCTATCAGAATATGAAAATTTAACCCAGGGTTGAACTGAGGAGTTAGACTAGAGTTAAACTACCATTAACCCTAAGTTAAGCTAAACCAGGCTATCAGAATATGGGCCATTACCTTCCAAATGAGTTTGATACCATCTGAAGAAGTAGGCCTACAGGGCACACGTATACAATATGTTTCACAAGAAATGGACCACCGACAAGTACCGACTTTGTGAACTGTCTTCTGGCACCTTAATCAGTTGATACCTATTTGATGACGTAATCTCAAACTGCTTTACGCGAAACTAAAAGTCCGCTCTTATTACCTATATTACCTCCAAATAGTTTAAAACATATTCCTAAAACAGGATCATTCTATTTTGATAATGAATTTACTATGTTAGTATATTTCACTGTTGTCTTCTTCTTCTCGAGTCCTTTCTTTCATTTTTTGTTGATTTTAATTCACTTTTGTACACTTTATATATTATTTAATTTGAAGCATGAAATCAAATTCAACTCATTTAAGCCAAAATTCAGACCAATTTCATACTTACCATTAAGACAGCAAAGCTGGTGAGATGATCGCATCCACACACAATTGTTTTAGCAGGTACATCCGAGGAAGGAGAGGGATCACAGCTAGTACTGTCACGTGATCTTAACCCGGATACTGGCAATTCTGAGAGGAGATAGCATCCCTTTTTCGACCAATCACCGTTTCCCTCACGATACTCATCCCAGAATGAACATATTGGATTCGTATAGTCGGACTGTAGGTAGGTAAAAGATAAGTGGTAAAGAACAATCTTCCTCTATTGTCCCATGATATCAGCGCCTGAAATGTTATGCTTACATTATTTTGTTTAAGGTGATACTATACAGGGTGTATCAATAAAAACGGGACAGTTTTGAAAAGTCTGTCAAAATTTCGTTTCAAATCATGATGTCTAGATTTTGATGTTAATAGATGCTCTGAAGTCTTATCTTTCAAGTGCCATTAAAAAAAAATAAGTTTCGTTCATGCTTGAGCGCACACAGAACGTTTTTGTCGGGGGCTCAAAAAAAAGGCTTGCGCACAAAATAGAAGACAATGAGAAATACGATCATCATACTTTTTGCTAATCAGCAGTCTTCCTCAAAACTTTTTCTTTATCTTTGCCATTATTTTCAAATTATGATTTAAAATTCATGTACGAAGCTATTTACTTATTTTAATTGTTTTGTTTTTGTTTTCATTTTAATATGTTATCTTTTTGCAATAATTATTCTTCAAACTTAATTTTTTTTTGTCAACCCAAGAAAGGAGATTTGGTTGTTTGTTAAATTGATTAATCAATTGATTGATTGATTGATTGATTGATTGATTGATTGCTTTGTTTGTTTCGTTCATGCTTGAGCGAACACGCGACCATTTTGAATGATTGGTCGTTTGATTAATTCATTTTTTCTTTGAATGATTGATTGATTGATCGATTACTTTTTGAATGATTTTTCAATGATTAATTTAAATCGTTTGAGAATCATAGGGAATATCGACCTTAAGACTAGAATAATCATTGATCAAGTGTAAAGCAACAATAATCCGAATGGGAGTTACCTGATTCAGAATATGATCAGAAAAAATATTACCGCTATGAATTTAATTATTTTTTTTTTTTAACTCCGAAAAACTTTCCGGTTCGCTCAAGCTGAAACGAAACAAACAAAGGCAATCAAATCAATCAATCAATCAATCAATCATTGATTAATCAATTTAACAAACACCAAACTCTCCTTTCATTGGGTTGACAACAAAAATTTAAGTTTGGAAAATAATTATTGCCAAAAGATAACATATAAATGAAAACAAACAAAACAATTAAATATAAGTAATAGCTTCGTACATGAATTTTAAATCATAATTTGAAAAAATGCAAAGAATAAAGGAAAAGTTTTGAGGAAGACTGCTGATTAGTCAAAAATGAATGATGATTCATATTTCTCATTTTTTCCATTTTGTGCGCAAGCCTTTTTGAGCCCCCGAACAAAAATGTTCTGTGTGTTGCTCAAGGTCCATGACAAAACTGATCTTTTTTTTTAATTGCATTTGAAAGATAAGTACTTCAGAGATCTATTAACATCAAAATATAGACATCATCATTTGAAACAAAATTTTGACAGACTTTTCAAAACTGTCCCGTTTTTATTGATACGCACTGTATATCACAATCATTTTGAACTTCCTTTGTTTTACGTGGAGCCACTACTACAAATTTAAACCGCGAACTGAAAATATCCGTCTTATGATGCATTTTAACTAGTTCGGTTTTACACAACCCTCCTTCGGCACAAAGTTTTCATTCGTTAACAATGTTAAGTGCCTATACATAGCTCGGAATGGGGTTCTGGAAAGATAACCCATACTGCAACGAGTAAAGACCGCTAAATCGTACATAATATGATAATATCACCGTTTTGATCAATCAGTGAGGGATTATTTGTATATTGGGATCAGGTACAACAAAGTTGGGTCGGCCTATACAATACTTTATTCGACCAACCCACGCATCGTACCCATCGTACCGTAAATCGAATCGTAAATTCGTACCTCCAGCTGAGTGAAAGTGAAGGTGATGTTTTCTGTCAATTTTTCTAATTTTTCTGGGCCAATACTCAAGGATATCACATGAGTATTGACAGATCTGTTGGTTCCATAACTCGAATAATTCTGCAACGATTTTGATATGTAGAGGGCTGGGGAAAGGATGTTGCAGGTAACACGGGTATTGGTAGTGTTAGACGAAGGAATCGAAGACAGCACAGCAGACGCAACTGACGGCGGTATGTCAACACGGGAGATGATACCGGACCTTTCACCTTCGGCATCATTGTCATCGGACGTTTGAATGGTTGTGTTGGAACTGGTTAGATCTGAACTGTCCCCTGCTACTGTGACAACGAGTCCATTTGAAATGTCATCAGGAGGTACACTTTGGACCTGACAAGGAGATTCAACAGGAAAGTGGATAACATGGTTAATACAGATAATTGTAACTGTTGTAAGGTATGTCCAGCACAATCAAAAGCAAATTTGACATATCATTGCAAATGGGAAAATAGAAATCGATGAAATATTCCCGATGTATAAAAATTTTAAATTTCTATCATTCTTTATAAGAATGATTCTATTGAACATAACGCCGATTAATGAATAAAAAACAGTCAGTTTTGAAGTTTTTAACATTTAAATTTAGAACAATTTTCGGATTGTAAATTAGATGCTACCTTTTGGGAGTAAAAAGGTGAATATCTCAGTATTCATCTTACTTCTATTCTAAAGAAAAAATTAAAATAGTAAATTCGTTTTTGCATTTAGGGGAGACTGGGGTAGTTATGGCCCCCTTTTTCACATTCCCTATTACTACCTTTAAATGAAAAGTCAAATAACATTCTAATTATGTAAAAATACAGTCAGTCTATATACCTATAATATACAACGGAAAGTGTAAACCTGTGACTTCTCATTTGCATATTAATTACCATTATGTTAACAACTTTGTGGGGCCATAATTACCCCATGGGTTGGGGGTATTTATGGCCCCTTTTGTCATGACTGTATGAATTAAACGATATTATGCTAATTAATTATGGTAATGTATAATAAATGTTGTTGGGTATGCCTTATACACTTATCAACCACCAACAATGAATAAATCAATAATTGGTTCAGCCAAAATCATGAAATTCTGCAGTCATAGCAATACAAAAAATTATGTACATAATCATACAACTTAATGTTAACGCAGATGGGGATCTGCGCTTATACACTGTTTATGCATTGGGGGCCATAATTACCCCCAAGTGACATTTTCAATTTGATCCCTCTGTACAGCTCTATTATTGGAGATATTCACTGAGGTGGAAGTCTTTCTGTTGTGTTTGTTAGTTCCAATTGTTTCTGTTTCAATAAAAATTTCATCTTAAATGATTCTAATTAATTATATCACACCCCAAATAAAAAAGCAGACTTGCCACTTTCCAACGAACAGAATTGTGATTGCCGTACATTTTAGCCTCTCCTCAGCACAAAATTTGGAGTAAATCGCTAATTTTTCTCATATTATAGTAGGGAGAGTTTGGATAGGCATGTATAAAAAAAATTATCATTGTGTAATGCAGCAAAGAATTATAAGCTTTCGAAGATAAAGGGGCCATGATTACCCCGGGGCCATAATTACCCCAGTCTCCCCTATAGGCAACACAATAAGCATCTGGACTGTATATGAGTAAAATCCGTGACCTCATTTGGCCAGCCTACCATAACAGCAATATTTGGTGTTTTAACGCTTAATGGTTCATCCTCCTTTACGGTTATCTTGTCGATCTGTTTCTCCAACAGATCAACCAATCCACTGACTGAACCGGTTTCCTGTTCAGCTGATTCAAGTGTTCCTGCGTCCACCTCAGCGATGTTGCTTACAATGGCCACAATTGATTCAGTCACCTGTAATTTTAAACATCGTATAAGCAACGTAGAACAGGCACGGATCCAATATATTCGAATTGAATACATTTATCGGGCCCAATTGTCTGGGGACAATAGCTGCTTTATTATGTTAACCCATGGGCCCGATACTTTTAATACGTCAGGCTGCAGGCCCGTAACCAGGGGGGTTTGGGGGGTCGAACGAACCCCCCGCTGGCGAGTAGGGTCCGCTTGACAAAAAAAAAAAAAAAAAAAAAAAAAGGAAAAGAGGAAAGAAAGAAAGAAAAGAAGAGGAAAAGGGGTGTGACCCCCATACTTTTATGCCAGAATGCTCTGCAGACTCTTTAATAGACCTAGACCTACCTACCTAATGTACAAAATGTTCATGAGCTAAATTATGAAAAAATAATGCACAAAATCCCCTTTTTCAGGTGAGTCTGTGCAAAATTTTCGCTCACGCTCGCATATATAGCCTACTTATACATGATTATCGTCATAGCGTTTGAAAGGGCGGGGGTAGGGGGGGGGCTGATCGAGTAGATCGTTGATCTGGGCTGAGCACGTGGAAAGTAGAGAATCTTTTTCGTATTTTTGTTCGAATATGATTTCTGGAAAAAAATTAAGGAGCTGCACTGGCTTCCCCCTCCGCCCTTCATCGTCGCATCCCTTGGTTTTCAGGAGAGTTCAGAATAAAATGAAATTATGAGATCATTTTAATAAGCGTTTTTTCCTGGTCGGCTACATGCTCGCATTTAAGTTTTTTAAAGGAAGTGGATCATCATCTTGTTATTCAGGAATCTAAAAAGCAAATGTGCTTAACATGCGCACAGCTCCATTTATTGACGGACATATTTTCGGCTCGCGCTTCTGCGCTCGCCCTGTCGATTCCTGTTCGAAAGGTCAAATTAGGCCTATATGGTAGAAATAAATGTATTTCAAAAAATGCACATCATTTATATTCTTTTATGGTGAATTTGTCCTCGCTGCGCTTCGCGCATCGCATCTTTTGGAATTTGCGTCAATCCGTTTTATAAAGGAATTTTAAAAATAGATAGAAAAGTATAAATTTGCCTGAATAACAAGCAAAGTTTTTTTCTTCGCTCTTTGCACTGACAACGTTTACTTTCTCAGAAAGGGAGGTTATCGTCAACTTGTGAAGCAATTAAAAGAAAACAGAAAGATATGAGAAAAATTGTGCATATAATATATTACATTTAAGGTCACTAACATGAAAATTTTCTGGCTCGCGCTTTCGCGCTCGCAAGTTCAATTCCTTGCGAAAGAGTTCTCGCTATTTTTCAAATGTGCAAACCCTTATATAATCCTAATTACAGGTCCTAGTAAGTTATACGAGAGGCAATGATGTGTCAGAAATGCACTACCTTCAGGGTCATGTGTTAAGCCCAAAAATTTTGGCTCGCGCTGTCGCTGCTCGCAAAGTTTTTCATAGAAAGGAAGTGCCCATTGACTGATTCCTGTCTCCAAAAGTGAAGTAATGTAATGAAATATTTTCCGCTCGTGTCTTCTGTGCTCACAGCTTATTTTAAAAAGGATGCTGGATCGTCACTCGGTAAACGAACGAAATCGTGAGTAAAATAACTCACTCTCGGGTAGTTTAAGGCAAATTTTTCGGCTCAGCGCTTCGCGCTCGAAAGGCTTTATCCTTTCAAAAGAGGTCCACTTTCGCAATTTGACTCCCACGCTAAAAATCCTAGTTAACAGGGCCTGCGCTGTGGTCGCCACGTAGAAAATAATTATCTCTCTAACCACTTACACACGTACCACAATGGAATGATGTTTAAAGTAAATATGCATAGAAAACATTTTCAATTTGTAAATCAAAAACATGTCTTACGAGCAGATACAGTGTATCTTGTAGAGTTGAACGTAATGTGTGAATATAGGAATCTTTATCAGTTTCGGCAAGATTCGTTTTCCATTACGTGCTGAAGCATTCTACGTTTCGCCAAAAATAGCAAGTGTTCGGCACTGCCTTGCTCCGGGGGAAAAAAATCGCATGTTACCCGTCACAGTTTTCACTAGTTTTTAATGCAGTTTTTTATGATGAAACAATTTTGATACATCTCAATCCAAGTATTTTTGTAGTTAAATTTTAAACTGTGTTTTGTTGATGAAACGAAAAATAAGCTTGATACCGTTATACTGTCATTTCCTTGGTTAGCGTCCTTGAGTCGTGTTGTTAAGTTTTTAACCGAAGCTATGTCATCAGATGTAATATCATTAGTGTTACTCGTCACCACACTGACCTGCTCACCAACCTCAGCAACATTCGTATCTGAAATATTGACCTTCATTGATACAAGAAGAGGGATCAAATGTTTGATGAATGTTAAAAACTTCGTCATGTTCGTAGACGGTTGTATAGAAAACAAAAAATCTTATCGTTATAGATCGGCAGCAGCATCTGTATCTGGTTGAAAATTAAGTGAATCTTTAAATCAGTACGAAATCGAATCACAACAAGAACTTCTTCTCGGCAAGCGCAGGGCTACACCGCGGCCTGCGCCAGGTTATGTCTGGCCCGTGGAGGAGGCTAGAACGATTTAGAAACCAATAACCCAGATCTCTCAATTCTCCTTCCTGAACTTTTCAGATCCCCAGTCCGATTTATTTTCATTCATATTAAGCACCTGAATTAAAAGTCTAGAAAACACTGCAGTTATATACCATGAATTTGTTCTTAATTTCAATTCAGTTCCACTATGATGACATTCTTGTTGATTGTTTAGGGTTGCCAAATTTAAAGACTAGGTTCAAGTAGGCCTAGACATTTCCGGGGGAAAAAAAAGAAAAGAAAAGAAACAAAATGGGGGAAAAATCACACAAGGACATTATTTTAAGTTTTAAGCTAGTACGTCACTATTTGATTGTTAAAGAAATAGGCTTTTATGATTTCGCATTTTTAAAAATCTAAATAAGCCGTCATTTCAGTATAATACAGATTTTTGAAAAGGGCATAAGTAACTAAACACAAAACAAAAGAAAGTTCCCCTATTTCAAATATCAATAATTTTTTAACCAGGAGGAGCTAAAAAAAATCTAGTCATATGTCCATGTAGGCAATTTCATTAGCTACCGGTTGAGCGAATTTCAGGAAAAATCATTAAGTCATGTTTCAGTGACCAATCATGGTTGAATGCACAAAATATCTTATTTTGAAGTTCGCAAGCCTAAAATTACAACTTTGATTCCATGATATCGGACCCATTTTCAGTTTTTTAAACAGTTTACACGACAGAGTGTACGAAAAACATGCTTCAAAACATACGGAAAAGGAATTTTGCGTAAAATTTTACGGTTGAGTGAGCATGCACCAAAAATTGCCCAAACTGCTATTTTTATTTCTTTGGCATGGAAAAATTAATCAAATATGATAGGACTCATGTCTAAGAAGAATGCTTTTAACTTTTGCAAACTATTTAAATCAATTCATGGTTGAATGAACACAATTGAATACCATTTCCCCAATTCTTTCTGGTAATTTTTTTTTAATGTTTCTTAAAGGGGTATGCAAATTTTCCCTTTTGTTCAATCTCTGTACTTAAAGTCAATGGGGGAGGAAATCAATACATCAAGAGTCAAGCATTGCCCATTTTCATTGATAATTTTTGGGTTGTTATATCGTGAGTTCATTCTTGAAACTTGTCACAAGAGGTCCTTAACTATCAAAATTTAGGTCAAATTAAGAATCGGACGTGCCATTGAGCCGTGCCAGGTGTAAACTTTCTTCCCTTTTCCATGTTTTTCTCATATCTTGTGTTCACTGAAGCATGGAAAATCGGAATTTTTGCAAAGATGAAATAAAATGAACGCCTTCAAAAGAATTATGGTTAGGTAAGAAATTAAATTTTAGTCTCTAAATAATAAAAAATAAAAAACAGCTTCTCCAGTGCCACGTGCTCATTGAAGCATGAATTTTTAAATAAATGCAATAGGATCATGTGCACACGTACACCGGTCATACAAATAACACAAAAAAAGGATAATTACATGATTTTTAGTGTAAAAATGGAAAGAATAATTACTTAGTAATTTTTACATGGTATTTTATTGTGTTCATTCAACCGTGACTTTATTTAAATTGCTTGCAAAAGTTAAAAACACTCTTCTCAGACATGAATCCCATCATATTGATCAATTCTACCATGGAAAAGAACTAAAAATCGCAGTTTGGGCAATTTTTTTGGTGAATGCTCTCTCAACCGTGAAATTTTAGTCAAAGTTCCTTTCCGTATGTTTTGATGCAGGTTTTGCGTACATACTGTCGTGCAAAATGTTTAAAATCTGAAAATTGGTCCGATATCATTGAATCAAAGTTGTGATTTTAGGCTTGTGAACTTATTGATATTTTAAATAATAATAATAATAGACAATTAATTTTATTCATTTGTCTCCAACGGTAGAAACCTTGCATATTGGTAGAAACACACGCAACTGCTGTGCTGTCTGGTTCCAATATTTATCACACAGCAGTTGCGTGTGTTTCTACCAATTTGCATGGTTTCTACCGTTGGAGACAAATAAATAAAATTAATTGTCTATTTAACATCCTAACGGCGTTAAAAATTCCTTAACGTTTAATAATAATAATAATAGTTACATTTATATAGCGCTTAATACATATATCCACCTTGGTTTTTCTAAGCGCTTATAGTGTTAACTAATTATTACCCGGCTTAGCTAGGCTACCCCGAAAGTTGCTCACATCATTGAAGGAATTGCTTCATCCCGGTACCCATTCACCTCACTTGGGTCAAGTACGGCAAATTTGCAGGTTGACACCGTGCCGAAGGATGCTAGTGGTATGGACGGGATTCGAAACGCGTACCTTCTGATCGTAAGTCCGCTGACTTATCCACTCGACCACACCACTCCCAAATAGGGGGCACTTTCTTTTTGTGTTGTGTTTATATGACAATTTATACAATATAAAGTGACAAAAAAATAGGGGGATTATTTCTGTGGACTGTGTCAATAACAAGTGGTATATTCCTCACAGATTTAGACATTTTACATTATCACTCTTTAATTAGAACAAATAAACTGCATAAAGTCAACAACATTTGGGAGCTGTACTTGTGAAATCTCGTTGAGTAAGTCGCTGACATTCCTGAATGGTCCACAGTTATCTTGAGGGTCCCAAGTACTTTGTGAAATCAGATCTCCAACGCACTTTGCGCGCCCGATTGGCTGTTCAGCTGGAAAGTAGAGAATAAAAATAAATTAAGAAAAAATACTTACTTTTTTTGTGGGGTATAATGATACAATCAATTAGAACAATGAGAAAACAGACTTCAGGATAAGAAGAAGACCGAATCATATGCAAAAAAATTTCTGAATGACTCTCATTGATATTGTTGACGGTGAAATGAGTGGGCACTGGGTAAAAGTTGGAAAAACTGCAGTTTTTGTGAATTTTACGTGGTATATTCGATCAAATATGAAATTCTTGTTGTGGAAGTGTATTTCGACTTTTGCCAAAAATTCACGGTTGAATGAACACATCAAACAACAAAAAAATAGGGCATTTTAAACTATGTCCAGGTATTCCAGTAATTTGATGCTCTAAAAAAAATCACCTCAATAAATTTTTTTGGTAATATTTATAACCTTTTGACACGTGTCAATAATCCTATGGCACTCATTTAAAAATTCATGCTTCAATGAGCACGTGAGACGGGAATTTCTATTTTGTCATGTATGGACTAAAATTTGAATTTCTACTTTGATTAAACAGCACGATTGTTTTGGGGAATTACCTCTGAATTTATTTTCACTAAAATTCCGATGTTTCACGCCTCAGTGGGCATAAGATACAAGAAAATCATGCAAATAAGAAGAAAGTTGAGGGCTCCCTCACGGTTCAGTGAATTACCAGATAAGCAATTTGAATCAATATCATGTTAGTTGGTGACCATCTTAAGCTGTGTGTCAAGTTTCATGTAATAACTCGCAGTCAAATGGACAAAAATTAACAATGAAAATAAGCCAAATTTCAATTTTTGTTAAACCTCTGTACACTAAGTCAATGGATGAGGCAATCATTATCTCACAAACGTGAAATTCGGCCTAAATTCATTGATCATTATTGTCCATTCTACCACGAGTTATTCCATGAAACTTGACACACAGTTTAAGAAGGTCACCAACTAACGTGATCTCGATTCAAATTGCATATCTGGTAAGTCACTGAACCGTGACGGAGCCCTAAACTTTCTTGTCATTTGCATGATTTTCTTGTATCTTGTGCCCACTGAGGCGTGAAACATCGGGATTTTTGTGAAAATAAATTCTGAGGTACTCCCCCCAAAAAATCGTGCTGTTAAATCAAAGCAAAAATTCAGATTTTAGTCCATACATGACAAAATAGCTTTTCCCGTCTCACGTGCTCATTGAAGCATGAATTTTTAAATAAGTGCCATAGGATCATTGACACGTGTCAAAAGGTTATAAACATTACCAAAAATGTTATTGAGATGAATATTAGTGCATAAAATTACTGAAATACCTGGTCATAGTTTTAAAATGGCCTATTTTTTTGTTGTTTGATGTGTTCATTCAAAAGTCGAAATACACTTCCAAAACAAGAATTCCATGATATTTGATCGAATATACTACGTAAAAATTCACAAAAACAGCAGTTTTCCCAATTTTCACCTAGTGCCCACTCAACCGTGAAATTTGACCATGAACTCATTTTGTATGTTAGAGCACACATGTGGCATCTTTTTTGACAAGTATGATGTCAAAAAATTGTAATATTGTTCCGAAATCATGCATTCAAAGTTGTTATAATCGCCTTGTGAACTTCAAAAAATGAAATTTTTTAATTCAACCATTACTCACTGAAGCACGACATGATGATTCTTCCTAAAAATCGGTCACATGGTAGCTAATAAAATTACCTACACGGACATATAATTAGTTTTTTTTTCAATTCCGTCTGGTTAAAAAAATATTGATATCTGAAATAGGGGGAGCTTACTTTTTGTGTTGTGTTTATATACCTTGTGATCAAGCTCATTGTGAAGTATTTTGAAAATACACAACACAATTAAAGTACTTAATTAGTGGGATAATTGGATTGGATAGAGAAGTTTAGAAACAAAGTAATGTAGTTTTTAGTTATCAAATAATCCAGGGATAAGTGCACTGCTCATGAAGTTAATCCTCAGAATATGAAAACATGTAATGCTACAGTCACACAGACACTTACGTTTAGTTACGTATTTGTTGCTTTATCCTCCTTTAATCTTCTATTCTATAATCTCTTATGTATTTCTTGTATAGGATGAATGAAATTAACCCTATTTCCACTGCAGACTATAATGGGAAGGCATCCGTGGGAATCCGCAAAAAAAAAAAAAAAAAAAAAAAAAAAAAAATTTGGACGCAATCGGACGTAACTCAACGTAAGTGTCTGTGTGACTGTAGCATAAGCTTATAACCAAGGCATGTCTTACCGTTTGTTGTGTTGAATGGACATTTATTATCGTCAGTTGAGTTGAACCATTTCCCATTATTTTCACCCTCTGGAAAACGGATTTGTCCAAAATGCGGTGACATCCACGTGTTATTTGAGCAGATAGCTGTAGACGATATAATAAATAATGAATGCAAGAAATGGAAACAAGGGCAGTTCTTATACTATACAACATGAATTGTAAAGTTTTTATTTAGACAAACTTTTCTAGGGATGCAGAACAACTGCTTTAATAACAATGTCACGTATCTAATCATTTTGGTGCGATTAGGTTTTATGACAACGGCAGGACAGAATTTTAAAAAAATAAAATAAAATAACAAAACGGGTTAGGGGCGCAAAAAAGTAAAAAAAGTGGGGGCGGCAACCGTTAGTTTGCCTTATATATTAAATCAGGGTCCCCCCTTTAAAAAAAAAGATGATGTGGCGCCACTTATTGCCATTGTTTCGCACTCTAGATTAGCCACTGATCTTACATGTGTCACTCATTTGCAGCAATCAATAAATTCTGTTGTGCAAAAATCGCAACTTAGACAAGTTAGTTAGTGTTAAAAAAGGCCTTCGGTGGAAACCTTATTTTTACACACGAATTTGTTACAGATCAGTTGTGGAAAAGATTACGCCTGTTTTACTCACCACAGTGCAAATTGCACATTTTGGAAATATCTTATTTCCATTGCAATTGTTTAAAAAAAGGAGAGGTTTTTTTTTTTTTTTTTTACAAATATCCTTGTGTTTAACACAAGGCTGGCTGAACTCTAAAAAAACTTACCAAAGGGACAGTGTCGCACAATGTCGAATTCATAGTGTATGCCAAAATTAGATTCATATAATCATGATAATAGGCATTGCGTAATCGGGAATAGAGGTAACCGTAACCAATAATGCAAAATACTTACCAGTGTGTTGGATTCTAATCTTGCTAAGATCAAGATTATCATAAAAGCTACCAGTTTTATTAGCAATATCTTCCATGAGATTGTATTCCTCGAATGCAGTTAGATTGCTGTCTTTGATGTAAATGATACAGTCAGTAACTAGACTGCTTGTGCCATGTTTGCCTCCAACCCTGGTAAAGTTCTTGCAGATAACTGTGGGAGACAGATCTTTGAGTTTGGAGTCATTCCTCATGAGTAATTTCTGAATCTGATATCAATATAAAACATATATAAACAGATTTAATAATTCACATTTAGGTGATTTGTCATGACGTTTAGGGGATGTCCAAGAAGAGGTAAAAAGCAAAGAAACAGAAACGAAAAAATGGACGGTCAAAGGACAGTGTTCAAGGTGTATGTAGATAAAATCCATCATTAAAAAATTTACTTATTTATATTAATCATGTGTAATTTTGGTGATTATACAAGCATACGACACGTTGTATTACTTATTACTTAATTTGGGGCTTGCAAAATACAGACATTGCTTTTTAGCGGGTCCTTCTGTTATCATTTATCAATATCTTATATTGTACTATATTTGCTGTTAATTACTTGGAATTAATTTATCATTTTTATGAAAAAACTCTTGTTCGTTCATGAAAACTGTATATGTGAAATTACATGTAAAATTATTTGGTATGATGATGATACGGAGAATGATAAATTTAATTCAATTCAATTCAATCTAATAGCTAAGCCTATAAAAGGCCGAGTCAATGGCTGGAATGCCTGGATTCATCTTCGATAAAACATAGATGTGCCACAAAATTAAGGACGACAAAAGAAATATGGACACTAAAGTCCTTAAACGCGGAACACATTTTCTTAAGTGTGTGGGTGCTTGTTTGTATGTCGGGGAATGTCCATTTCCCTCACCTTAGCCTGCAAACCCTGAATCATTAACAAATTTGTGAAAATACTTACATTGTTACTGATATTTTGAAGCAGTATATTGTCATCGGATGTAATCGTAGTATTAACGAATATCATATTTGTAATTCGTATGTTGGTCAGATCTGTAAAGGAACGTCAGGAAATGATAAAATGATGTTACGGCCTAAAACAACCAGAAATATTTAACATGAAAAACGTTAGCAAAGGGAAAATTGGATTATATTTGGATTATAATCCGAGACCTCCTGATTGCTAGACAGATGCTCTATCAAGTGAGCTATGGCGGGCCTTTATGTGAATGTCCATCCCAGGGTATCCCTTAGCTTTCAATACTCGAGTGATCAGAAGCTTTTAGAACCTGAAATGTACCCGAAAGCTAGAAATCAACTTAGGATAAATGCGAGGAATCGCGGTCAAGTGATGCAGCTTCTTAAATATAAATTTGAACAAAGAGTGAATCTGACCAGCAATATATAATATGAAAAAGGTGAGCAAAGGACATGAGACTCCATAGGGATTCGAATCCGAGACCTCCTGATGGCTAAATAGGTGCTTCAGCGACTTTGTTATGGCAAGCTCTTATCCCTTAGCCTTCAATTAAATGCCCGTGTGATCAGAAGTTTAAGAGCGTGGCATTTAAATTAGTAAACATCACCTTCGGTTCTATTTTCCTTTTTATTTATTAACAGTGACATTACTATCTCAGAACTGAAACATGAATATAGAGCCCTCGGGAAGTTCCTTTATTGAAATCACAGTTGAATTAAAAAACTGATATCAGCCCTTGTCACATAATATTCTGCGTCGCGTTCTGTCCAAAATTAGTCCCGGAAATCGAGGGAATTGACATATATAGACGTATAAGAGCACGTATTTGATATACACAAAAACATGGATGCTTACTTTTAATGTAAACAGATGCCACATTTGTGTCTAGTTGTCGGTTATTTCCATATCCTCTGCAGAAGTAATATCCGATGTCACTTACGGAGACGTTGGCAATATACAAAAGACCCTGGTTTGCCTTCTTCGGGAGAGGATTCTCATCTTTGTACCACTGGTAGTGTTCGGCATTATGGAAGTTGCACGTCAAGTTCATGTTAGTGCCAATCTCCACAGTCTGACTTTGAGGATGGACGCCGACCGACACCGGTTCTATGTTTATAAAAAAACATATCATAAGTGAAAAAACAGCATTTCTGTAACTTTAAAGAAGAAGATAAAAAAGATTCCGGGCTTGAAATGGGAGGGTGTAGGGGCGTAGAGTGCCAAACCGAATATATTCAATTTGGTGCTATATATGAGCCTCATCAAAAACATCATGTTGGCTTAATGGTAAACTTATCCGACTAGTACTAGTGGGGGCTGAATACTTTCTGAGCCCCAAGTCTCTTTAAATGGTTTAAATCTTGTCTTACTTTTTTACGAATTCGGATATTATCATATAATTATCTATTTCTGTTCATTTATTTATCTTTTTTTTGGGGGGGGGGGAGGGCGTGGGAGCAGGATGCTTATGATATGTAAGCCTAATCCTACAATAAGGACCATCTGTTTTGTGGAAATATTTCAAAGAATTTAAGTTTGGAATCTATTTTTTTCAGAAGGAAAAAACGAAGGGAATATATGTAAAGCTGGCCCTATATCTCTACTGCGCTATTGTATTTATATTGTATTTAGAAAACAGCTTTCCTGGTGACAACAAGCCATGTAAACTCACCGACCTAATATTATCTGTTGCATTGGAATAGCCCGGAAACTTACGTGTAGGTTTCCTAATGACGTCACAGTTTTTGCCCTCGTAATGATCTTGGCAGACACATTCGTATTGCCCTGATCCTGTGTGCTGACATCTACCATTGACACAAGGCTGAGGCTGATGAACCACGCAGGGGTCTGCAGTTTTTTATTTCGAAAAAAAAAAGCATGGTCATGTTAAATTTAAAGTGGACATTTAGGTGAAATTTTAATGTGGCGCTGTACCTCTGAAAATGCAAATTAGGATCTGAAATCAACACAAAGGCTTGTTTACAATACTTTCAATTATTCAAGTCCAAACACTATGTGATCCTCACACTATGTCACTCACAACACTTAGGCCCAAATTCTACTACGGAGTCTAAAGTTGTGCTGTCGCACCAAAATAGTACGGATTTTATAAGGAGAATTCAACGCTGGTGTGCATGCTTCTCTATGAAGCGTCAGTGAAGCGTGCGTCTAATTGTACAAATGTAGTCTCGGATGACCAGCTCTGTACAAACATTTTTAAAGAATTCTAAACTAGGGGTATAGGTGGTTTAGAATTTGATATGGCTTTGCGAGTTCTATGTCGGAGGAAGCTAATTTATCTATTTTCTCGTCAATTTCAAGCTAAAGGTTGTTCTAAAAGGTTGTTCTAAAGGTTGCCTAAAAATGAGGTGCATTATTGAATTATCCACAACGATTCGATTAATTGCATGTATATCATCAAAAATAACATTTCCCGACACGATTGACGTGTTAGGCCTAACATTATATTCAAAAGGACAACTGACGCGTAAACCAATGATAAACTATTGGTGGTAAGTCTTGTCATGAGACGGGATAAAACGGATTTGGAACTAGTTTGAGACTAATTTGAGACGGGTTTGAAATGATTTTTGAAACTAGTGGTGGAGACGTGACGAAGACGTCTGACGGTCTCTTGAGCTGAGTTTCCGCGATATCTAATGAAAAAAATAGTAAATGTTTAAAATCACTTGAATGTTTTTCGTCGCGCAGACGTCTCCGAGATATTTCCGCGACAGAAAAAAACAAACAATTATCGCAGACGTCCTGGGGTGTCTGAGTCGCGGAGACGTCGCCGCATAGTGAGATACCACCTTTCGGGTGTATCTAAAGATACTTGTCATAAGACGGATTTGAGACTAGTTTGGGACTTGTTTGATACGGTTTTATTACTAGCCGGGGAAAATTCAAAGTGGTCCCAGAGACATCTCTGAAAAAGAAACAAATTATCGGGGATGTCTTCGAGTGTTCGAGTCGCAGAAACGTCTCCAAGATGTCAGATACCACCCTTAAGGCCATAATTACTTCAGAGGAGAAACACACCATTGTCCTTTCAACTGAAAATGTAAGCTGACACTTTTTGCTCCAAGACTAAAATTCAAATTCTTATTGTTGATTGAATAAAACAATTATTTTCGGGGAGTACCTTTGCTTTTATTTTCATTAAAAAACCGATGTTTCACGCCTCATAGGGCACAAGATACAAGAAAATAATGAAAATGAGAAGAAATTTTGGGGCTTCGTCATGGTTCAGTGACTTTTCCAATACGTAATTTTAATAAAGATCATGTTAGTTAGAGACCAGTTGAAGGTATGTGCAAAGTTTCATAAAATAATTCACAGTCAAATTGACAAAAACTGACAATTAAAATATGCCAAATTTCACTTTTGTTAAACCTCCGTATATAAAGTCAATGGAGGAGAAAATCAATACCTGACAAATGTGAAATTAGGCCAATATCATTGATGATTATTATTAATTCTACTATGAGTTATGTCACGAAACTTGGCACAAAGCTTCAACTGATCTCTAACTAACATGATCTTGATTCCAATTACGTATTCGAAAGGTCACTGAACCATTACGAAGCACCAAACTTTCTTCTCATTTGCATGATTTTCTTGTATATTGTGCCCACTGAGGCGTGAAACGTTGGGATTTTTTGTGAAAGTAAAATCAAAAGTACTCCCTAAAAAGAGTTGGTATATCTTATGAAAGTAAGAATTTGAATTTTAGTCCATACGTGAGAAAAAGGCTTTTCCAGTCTCACGTGCTCACTGAAGCATGAATTTGTAAATAAATGCCATAGGATCATTGACACGTGCCGAAAGAATATAAATACAATCCGTAAAATGTTATTAAGATGCTTTCTAGTGCACAAAATTACTACAATGACTCTTCGTAATTCTAAAATGCCCTATTTTTTGGTTGTTTGATGGGATCATTCAACAGTAAATAAATGGATATTGGTTGCATACACTTCCAAAACAGGAATTCCTTCATATTTGATCGATTATACCATTGCAAAGAAGTAAAAAAAAAATTGGCAATTTGGGCAATTTTTGCTGCATGCTCACTCAACCGTAAAATTTGACGCAAATTTCGTTTCCGTATATTGGGAAGCACGTTTTGCATACATTCAGACGTGTGAAATGTTTAAAATCTAGAAATGGGTCCGTTATCATTAAATAAAAGTTGCCATTTTAGGCTTGCGAACTTCAAAAAATGACATATTTTATTCAACCATTGCTCCCTGAAGCATGACAAGATGATTTTTCCTAAAATTTGCTCCCATTGTGGCTAATTAAATTCCCTACATGGACATATAATTAGATTTTTAAATTTCCTTCTGGTTTAAAGTTATTGATATCTGAAATAGGGGGAACTTTTTTTTTGTGTTGTGTTTAATACAACAACATTCGGTAGGGGAGACCGGGGACAATTGTAACACTTTTTTTTTAAATATGACTTTTCAACTTTATTATAGCTAAATACTTCCTTAAAACTAAGTACAAAGAAATATTCATATCTTAGCACGACATATGAATAGGTTTGGGTTTAGTAAACTATTTATTTTGAAGCAATCATCGTTTCAAAACAAGAGGTCGAGTGTTACTATTGCCCCTAAACCGGGGGCAATTGTAACACGCAATGGGGCAATAATAATTGTAACACATGGAATTGTAACATTTTGCTTTTCTTTATCAAGCTAATAAATAAAACGATATTATTATTATTATTATATTATTTATTATTATTATTATTAATCATTATTACCGTGTGTCTCAAAAAAAACGCAACACTTTTGAAATGGTGGCCAAATTCAGCATAATATTATTTATGAAAAAATGTCGATATGTATGGAAAGCTAATGACCAACCTTTCATATGATAATGAAAAAATTGGAAAAAAAATCAATGCTTCGATGAAACAGTGTTCACTTAAGTTAGAGGTTGAAATGCGCCTGCGCAGGATTTTTCCTTCCAATTTTGGACAGGTAAATTACTTGTAGCTTACAAAATAAGGTCGATATGAATATTCATGATCAAAAGGATATTTTGAATCAAATAGGATATTTTGGAATACCTTGAATACCATTCCTTTTTCTTGTGTATTCATCAATCCGAAACACCAGCGCCCACCCCCTCCCCCCCCCACACACACACACACCACTTCCACTCCCATCTTATTGTTCATTGATCTGGTAGATGTGAACGGGATTAAGGAAGAATGTGATTGGCTAAATTGAAATATCAAATCATATTGACATTATTCAACCCACTGTCCTCCCCCTCCACACACACACACACACAACGACACCACACACACCAACCTTTCTTCCCAATCTCTCTCCCTTTACCTTTGGGCTTTTTTATCAGTTTTCTTCCGAAAGTTTGGTGGATCATTTTTTCCATTAATAATCAAATTATTAACCAGTCACTCATTTTGTGAAATAAACTTGAAAAAGACAACACTAGAAAATAAAAATAAAAGCTAGACCAAGACTCGAACCCACAATTTTCTGATTCTCAAGCAATGTCACTACTCGCTGATCAGGCTTTTTAAGCATGCCAGCAATGAGATTGAATATCTGTTTAAAGGCAGTAGGTCGGGAGCTCCCATGGGTAATTTGACACCATGGATGTTTACCCTGTAACAGCTATTTTGCATCATCTGACCACTGCGAGTCTTATGTAATGCATCGTTTATTCCACCCATCGCTTCATCTGGTAAAGTCGTTATATCTCCCTTTCCCTGGCCCGATGATAGCCGAAGTTGTCCAGGGTGGGACAGGTTGTTTTGCTGTGGTCCAGAAAGTTATCTTCAAGACAGGTATTTGAAGTGCTTTTCACAAATTCTGGGATCAGCAAATTATGATCAACACCCCATGAAATCTGAAGACCCTAGTTCTTTAAATATTGATGATATCAAAAAGGTAATAATAACCATGTGCTAAAAAAAAAAAAAAAAAAAAGACGTGTGGAAAAATAATTTAGCACCCGGGCGTACTCCTTTACCAATTATTTTAAAGTGCCAAAAATCGAAAAAAAAAAAGAGACCCGTCACATCCAAATCAGACACAACTCGCTGATGAAAAACCTGAGAAAAACGGCGAATTAGTAAAAATCGTCATGTTTTGATTAAAAAACATTTTTTAATTTTCTTAAATTAAAAATGAAAGTGTTCAAAAAGCAGATTATATGAAAGCCCCCTTTTTCGGTCATAATAATTTTTTTTTTCACACATGACGGAAATGTAAGAGATTCACACCACTGTCCTCTTAGCTCCACCCCTAGCAACGAACGGCTTTGTTAATTGGCCATTCTAATGGTAGCATGTTGAATATTTTGGTCGGCGGCTTCAGCTATAGCGAGCTAGCGAGCTATACTTAACATTAAAAAAAAATGAAGAACGTACCTCGTGGATAATCAGTTAACTCTTTATGCGCCACTTAAATATCAATGAAAAAAAAACCTAGTAAACTGGGAAATTAATTGAGCACAATTAATTTCATTTTCGCATTACCAAAAGTTCGACATGACAAACGAATTCCCCAACTAAACTTAAAGATACACGTTCCCCATAGTGTAGAGGGAGTTCAAAATACGTACGCGGTAACGAACTTTGCAAGCTGCCCATTCATACCAATGATGTGCGAATCTTACGTAGTGGTCCAAAAACCGAAAGTTAGAACGCCCGAACGGTTGCCGAAGCCATGAGCCAATAATATATCGGCAATTATTCGACTGCTCGGATGCATGAGAGAACGGTTTGGCTCCCCGGCCACCTAGCCTGTGCAAGCGAAAGGTATGCACGTGATCCGAACAGTGCCTGCATTCACTGACAGTGCTTTATACACACACAGAGTATCCACACACACACACACACGCTTGGTTGCTCGCCCTCACAGCGCGATCGGGATTGGCTGGCGTGTGTTGGCACTTCAACCGCCTGCAAATTAAGTCATGCTCTTCGTGGAACATGGCGGCGAGCACACAGATCGCATCTTAACCCTAAAAAGACTGGGGGGGGGCTCATTCAGCCCCCCCCCTCGACATTTTTCGCGATAACTTCGCAACGCGGAAAAAAAATTCGCCGAGACTTCATGACTATTTTCTTTCAAGTCTCGCGCAACTTTTGAGACCAAATTTGCGTGGCCCGGGTACGCGGTTCCGAAATTACGGAACATTTTGTAACCGTGCGTCAGACCCAAATTTGCTCAAATACGTGATTTTGTGTACAAATCCAATGCAAATTATGTTTTTAGCAAAAATTCATAAATGTATCATTATTTCTCTTTAACTGATTAAAATCAATTGATTTAAGGTTGTTTATGATTTAAATGATGTCACCAATGATTTCCATCGAAAAAACAATAAAAAACAAAAAGTTGAAAAACAAAGAAATACATAAGAAATTTTAAAAACAATAGAATACATAAGAAAAAAAATCTTGATACAGATTTTTTTTCAAACACATTTCACCAGAAGCCTACAAAGAACCTGTAAACCAAAAATTAGCACTTTTAGAGCTTTATTTAATTAATTAGAGCAAATCTTAGATTTTATGCATAAATTAGCATAATTAATTAGTGATGAAATTTTTCGGAGAATATGACTCATCTGTTTTGGAGAGTATACCGTGGGTAATACGCGTGCCAATTTTCGGCGCGATCGCGCGCTCAACGGCCGAGATCTTAGGGGGGGGCTGAATGAGCCCCCCCCCAGTCTTTATGTGTGTCAAAATAGCCCAGTCTTTTTAGGGTTAAGTCCTCATTTCAGCTTAGTGATCGTCGTCCAGGATCGCCTTTAAGGCGTACGCGTCCAGAGGGAAAGATGAAATAATCAAATAAAGCTCGAGAGGAGACAGAGAGATACAAAATGAGATGAAGAGAGGAAATATTGTTCGACCCCTTTCTTTTGTAATCCTGGCGGTTTAAAATCAGGTCACTCGAAATTGGAATGTTTTTATTTGTTTTAATAATCGTGAAAATCGCCCTTTTTGGGGGAGGGGGGGGGTGAAGGGTACAATTCTGTTTTAATCTTCTCTGTCACCTCCTCTCCTTAGGCCATTCGACGGGATGCAGGGACGGGGGTCCTTACCAAGTACCCATGCCACTTAAAAAGGCGAATGTTGACGAAAAGCAACGGCGGAAACCCACATATCAGTCGAGCCCGCATGAATAGAACGATCGATGTTTTTGCCAAAATTCTGTACTTGAAAGCAACTTATTGTGTACGAGATGGACTTTATCAATAATTTAGTCTTGTTTTTAAGATCTAAAAGAAAAATGGACTAAGTTGTGACTGCGCTCCACTACTAGCGCACATTCTGTTTCTATCATTTAACAACTTTGCAAAAACTAATGCGATGAGAGTCAGGAAGCATTATTACGATGATATTGTTTTACCTTGTACAGTAAACACAAAAGTACATTCTGCACTATTCCCGGAAACATCTTCAGCCTGGCATGTGATGCTAGTGTCTCCAAGATTGATCAAGTCTCTAGATGTGTGAGAGCAACTGATCGTTGGGTCTTTGTCTGTGTTGTCTTCAACTGGTGGATAGATGTTGTCAGTACCAAGGGCTTGTATCATGGTTGTAGTTCTACGAGAGCAGACCCACGTAGGTGGTTCCTCATCTTCATACACAATACAGAGTAGGATATTATAATTGTTATTATTTCTATTATCGTATTCATTAGTGTCTAAAGGCCCATCAATATAAATCTCCCTTTTGACTTTTGAAATATGTCATTCTTTAAAAATTCTACTTAATTGACAACACCTAATCAAAAGAAATACACCAGGCCTTTTTTCTTTTTAATGAAACTGAAAACTATTTATACATAGTTATGTAGGGCAAGCAATAACAGTCCCCGTAACTAACTTGATTAGGCAGTAATATGAAAACTTTATTTTATTAATGTTTATCCCTGACAGAAAGGAGAGAGTGTCACCATGGCGTAAGAGTCAGCAACCCTTTGTAAGAGGGAAAATGCTGACTGAAATAAATGATGATGATGATGATGTTTCTTTCAAAATTTTATCCTTTTTTGTTTAGCATTATTTTAGATAATGATTTAACTGATAAATGCAAACCACTATCTAACCTCGCACTGCTACCACGAAGCTACAGCGACCAATATTCCAAGAGTGATCTGTAGCTTCACACGTGACGTTGGTTTCACCAAGCCCAAAGGCATCGCTGGTTTTACGGGAGCAGGTCACAACCGGATTCCGGTTGGCATTGTCTGATACACTTGGGCTAATGGTGACGCTAGAAGAATTACGTTTACCTGGGTCCGTGGTAGAATTTACGTCAGGGCAATCTAACTTTGGAGCCTCATTGTCTTGGAAAACAATTTTATGGGAGACAAAAGTATGTATGACATTTATCAAACATTAATTTTTCATTAGATTTCAATTGTAAAGACACAAGCTAAATTGGTAGGGGTCACGCCGAAAAAAGGTACAGGCTTGCCGTAGGATTGTCAAACAAACTTGACTCATGTTATATTGAAACAGGAATAGAGTCTATGTCTAATGAGATGGTACAAGTGGGATACATTGTTTTTATAGTATAGAGATTAATCGCAATCGGTATATTGGGTATTTCCAAAAAAGGAGTAATGCCAGACATTTCTCTGCATCTTTTGTCATCTTATTTGATGCGGTAGATCCTGAAGTATGATTAGTTTTCCAATCCATTTTACGTGTGCCGTGTCTATGACATTGTAGTTTCGCAAATCCGGACAAGGGATATTTGTTATTGCGATTCTCTCCTCGCCGCAGAAAAATTATTTAGCATAACTTTTGTTTTACAAAAGCAATTTATACAACAAAAACACTTTCAGCAAGAATTTTTTTTTTTTTATTGTTTTTGTTTTGTTTTTTTTTTATTTTGGTTTCGTTTCTGCTTTGCATTGATTTAGTATCACATAGAAAATCGTTGATTGTGAGGAGATTCAGTGAATCAGACATTTTTTCAACCCTGCTTGTGCCACATTTTTTTTTTTTTTTTGTTTTGTTTTGTTTTGTTTTTTTCTTTAGACTGTGTACTCCCTACCGAAAGAAAACGAGTCTATCATAAAGTGTCCACACTGTGGTAACACTGTGAAAATGGGCCAAATCCACACAGTCGACTTTGTGAACACATTGTCCGAGACCTTCACAATGCGACGACTATATTGATTTTGCCCATCAATTTTGTTCACACTGTCGGACACTGTGTTTTTTCCGGCAGGGCTTATTTTGGGGCTTTTACCGGGCATCTTTGTTTGTTAACGTACCTGTAACAGTGACTGTGAAGACGCATGTATCGATGATATTTGCATCAGCTCGAGCAGTACAACCGACCCACGTAACTCCATACCGAAACACATCATAGGAGGTGTATGTACATGCAATAGATACGTTTTGCCCGTCAAAGCCGAGTACGTATGGGTCGATAGTGATATTGGACGAGGTAGCTAGACCTTCATCTGTGGACGCTGTTTGGTTTGGACAGTTCAATCCGTCCTTAGGCCTACCTATATTCGAAATAAGAGTTATAGAAAGCGAAAATTAAGATAAACAATTAAGAAAATTAAGATAACCATTGTACGTGGACTATCAATGCGATATCAGTGTTATTGATAAATTTATTGCATTTTATTAACATGTGAAATTTGTTTCTCGAGTGTTTATGGATTGGTATTCACATTTGCCATATCAGGTCAAAAATAGTTGAAAATGTGCCTAAGCGAAAGTTAAACAAGGTAAACATTTTCAGGCCAATGCTATATCCATTTAATTGACATTGGTATATCATCTCGGGTCACTATGTTTTTTGCTTTGTCTGTACTCTCCGCCAGCCATTTTCTGCGATTCCTACAATTTTGATATAGCTGTAAAAAGGATAGGCCTAGGCCTACTGCCTAGTGCGTGTCTTGAAAAAAAAAATGGGCATGAGATGTACAATTTCTCTGCGAAGTCTTTTGTAGTGAGGTGCAGTACGTACGACCATCTCTGAAAACCCACCGCATAATTTTCCTATATCAAAGTTTTAACCTCGAAATATGTTATTTAACTATCTGACTTACCAGTTGATGAAGGATTCGATCTTGAATAACCCTCTGTAAAATAAAAAGGTCAAAATAACAACAGAAGCAGCCGTTATAACAGCCAGTCCTGATACATGTAAAAAAATATATATATCATTTTTTGTCTTGATATACATGTATACATTCAAAGCGCGAACAAGGCAGTAATCCGAGTAAAGGCTTGTACACCTAACGGAGAAAAACAAAAGTAACAGAGGAGATATGTGTCATCGACTCAGAACAAAATTATGAGATAGGCCTATCGCTAATTATAAATTGTTCCGTTCAAATGCTTAAAGCAAATGCAAATATGAAATTAAAGGGCTAGTTCAGACCAAAGAAAGGTTGATTTTATTAAAAAGGCTTGCACACCTAACGGAGAAAAACAAAATTAACAGAGAAGACATGTTTCATTGACCTCGAACAAAATACTTATGTGCCAAATTGTGAGATAGGCCTATCGCTAATTATAAATTGTTCCGTTCAAATGCTTAAAGCAAATGCAAATATGAAATTAGAGGGCTAGTCCGGACCGATGAAAGGTTGATTTTATTGAAAGGAGACAAATAAGAGAAAAAAATCAAAAGAAATTTGAAATCAGACTAATAAAAGAAAGTAATGAATATCTTCACGATGAAAAAAAAAATGCTGATCGCAATAGGCCTACCGAATTGGCAAAACAGTCTCGAAGCTGTGATGTCATAGGGGCAGTTTTTGTCATAATTGTATTATCATAAATGTCCACTTTATTTGTTAAGATTCTGTTTCCCTCATAACTTTACCCAGGTTAAAGGATAGGAATAATTTCATTGGATATATGGGTTTATATATACTGGTCGATTCCATGATGTGTTATGCGAGACATTTTGACAACATTTTAAAACTTTTTGAAATGGAAATAAAAGAATATTTTCTTGATTGATGGTTATCCTCAAGTAGTATCAAAAGGGGGACAAGAACTTGTTTCAATTACGCATCCTTTTCAGTTGAGATGAAGAAAAGGACTGTGTCGTACGGGACACAAAATTAACAGGAAAACAAAGAGACAAATACAACAAAAGTATGGAACCGCTCATAATGACATATATAAAAATTTTAATGACATACCAAAGAAAATTTATATTTTTCTCGAATTTTACAATTTTAACCTTCACAAATATTTTTTTTTATATTGCAATCCTACCTAACATGTTTGCTTTTTGTATTAATAGATGGAATGATGTGTTATTTTTTTTTTTATCATGATGTAATAATCATAAATTGTCTTTCCTTTGGACTTCAACTTTAATCAGAGCTATTAAAGCTCACGAAACAAAGGCCATGTGCCTCGTACGTAACCAAGATTGGATCGGTTTGTCTCAGAATTTACCTGAAACGAGGACCAAACAGTCGGCACCAGCATCTTCATCATGATCACACGTGAACCGCTCAGGCCTATCATGGAAGCATGTTCCCAGGTTCGATTCAGTTCCAATGCAATCGACATTGTTGATCAAGATATCCCCACTTCCTTCACCATACGTGGCCTGAGTTGGAGCATAAGCTGCGCCGAAGAACCCAAGCATTCTGCAGACGACTTCGGCGTCTACTGACTCCCAATAATCATCACAAACAGTTCCCCACGCTCCGTTATGAAGGACCTCGACTCTGCCCGTATTGTTGTTCGGACCGTCAACTAGACGGACTTCCAGATCGACGGGTTCTTAATTGAATCAAATATACATTATTGAAGTATTTATTCATGGAAGGATCATTATAACCCCAACCTATTAAATGATATTTATGCCCCCAAAAGAAATTAAAATAAATGGAAAGTGAAAATTAGAGAACATTTCTAATGTCAAAAAAAAAAGAGAAGACCAGATAGACAGAGAAAGAGAGAGAGAGAGAGTGAGAGAGAGACAAAGATGGGCAGACAAACACAATGAGATATAATGAGACGGTGCTGAAAGGTCATCTCTATGTGCGTGGTTTGAATGTGCGTAGCTGAAGATCAGGCTATCGTTGTCAGCTCAAAGTGCAAAAACCTACTATGTACCAAATTCGTACTTTTTCGATGCAAACTGTAAATGAATATGTTGACAAAAAGTGAGCTGGTAACGTGGAGGATTCGAACCCCGTACCTTTTGATCGTAAGCCAAGATGTTAGAAGTGAATAAACGAAGGCCTACCTGTGCAGACGATACCGGCGTCTTCCTTGTGACCACAGTCATGGTCTCCGATCGCGTTCGTGGTGCACCCTAAAAGATTGCTCTCTGTCCCTTGACAATCAACCTCATCAAGAAGAATGTCTCCAGAACCTGGACCGTATATGGTGTTGCCTTGAAGTGCTTCGGATGCTTTGAAGAACCCAAGCATTCGGCAGACAACATTAGCGTCGTTCAAATCCCATCCATCATCGCATACTGTTCCCCATGTTCCGTTATACTTGACTTCAACACGGCCTTCCGTAGACATACCTCCTGTTTTGTTAACCAGACGAACTTCCAGCATGTCTAGAGGGAATCATAAATGTTTTCCAAATAAGACTTTTATCACTTATTGCTGGTAGGGGAGGGGGCAAGGGTCTACAGTCTGAAGCCACGTCCCCACCCAAACTTAGACTGTTAAAAAATGTTCACGCCAAAGATTATGTCAAAATATCTTTATGGATATTTGTTGTATGTATTAAGTGATGATGGGCCTATAATAGTAATTATAACTGTATCAAAACTCTATCAATTATTTCATAATAATCTGTTCATTATATAATGAACTATTATACTTATTACAGGTAAAAAGGAAATAAATGTGTCAATTTCTAATATTTATCTTTATTAATGTATGTATTGACTCAGTATGTTAAATACAAGTATCAAAGTGTAAAAGATTCAAAAGTTATGAATGAAATCCAGAGGAAGAAGGGAGGAAAACGTTTTCCAAGTAAAAAATAACGATAGTCAAACATCATGTATTATTCTGCTAACAAGTTTACATGGGTCTGTGAAAGTGGAACCAATCACTACTGGGCTATCGAGAAAGAGGAAACCTCAGTTAAGTCATAAGAAAACAAAATTGAAGTTTGTAATTTTGAAATCCTACCACATGAAAGGACTCTATTGTTCTGAAAAGGTTCCGAAAATTGTGAGTGGTTCACTTTTATGCTTCTTGAAATGGGTTATTCGAATGCGCCTAATCATGATAAGAAATATTGAGTAAAACATTCAAAAGCCTTTCAATAAAAGGGCTTTGGTGAAAGGATTGGAAAGGCCTACTTATTTAGTCAGCCAAGCTTATCATTACGGAAATTTCATCATGCTGCAGCTCACGATAGCCCATAAACCTTCCTGGTCAAGAAATATTGTGAAACAAGAACTTATCTGCGAACACCAGAAGTGTTTCTTTAAATGTTTCCACAGTGGGAACCCCCTACAAAGAATACTATATGGCTTAATCTAAGTAATTGAAGGAACAAGCCTGAACCTTAATAGGAAAGTCCAAGAACATCCACGAGAAGAAGATCAGTGAGGACACGGTTCTCAAGCATAAAAATAAACAATTCACAATTTTGCAAGGCATTTTCAAAACATTTGGGTTCATTGATGTGTTACATCGATGAGCTGAGAGAGAAATCATTATAATTTTAATGAGTTGTACTTTCCATTGATATAGATATCATGATTACCACCGTAATATTCTTGAAATCATTAATGGTCAAACATGGGTTCCTTATTATACAACACAAAATGCTATGCCGTAATAGAAATAGGGACAGAGGCAGAAGATTGGAATATTTCCGAGAGGATTTGTAACATGAGAACTGAATTTTTTGACAGCTTTAAAAGACTTACTCGTTTCAGTCGAAACTGGGCTCCAAATCTCTGGTGGGTATCTCATGTATAATTCGGGATGATCTACGAGTAAAAGATATTGAGAATGCTTACAATACAGAACTTCAAAGAAAATAATTAATATCAGTCATGTTAGTAGGTAGCGTTGGTGTTAGTATAGTCAAATCGAAGTCGCTTTTCATTTCCTACATGTATTAGATTTTGAATTAATGTGCTTTGTGTTTAAGTACACCTTTTTTGACGGACATGGGGGTAGGGAAATAGCAAAATCTTGATGAAGGCTCCTCTTCATTTTCTTTTCTCACACTGTTAAACCAACAGCCTATTAACTCATGGAAGATGTGACTCCACATAATCATAAGTTGCAAAGAATAACTTCAATACCGCCTCGACCTTCCAAAACTTTTATCTGCCTATTATACTAATTAGAATAAAAACAGTTGTACATAATTATTTGAACAATATTATTTATTTGTAAGGCCTACTTTAAATAAAATTGTAAATCGAACAGAAAATAGAAATTTACGAACCCAGAAAGATCATAAGCAAATATCAAATACTTCTGAATGAAAACCATCCTACCTATGTGTATTGAATTCCAGTCGTCTGTCACAACATCGTCTGTTGTCGAATCTAAATTAAAACAATTATGATATATGAATGCAATGATAAACCGTATATTCATGATATTGCAACGACAAATAAAACAATGCAGTATCTAATATCGGCATGAATAAGTAAAATGAAACGAAAAAGCCGAGATAGAACTTATGGAAGGTACCCCATGCCACACCCTTTGGTATTTTAGTAAATGTGGTATTTTAGATTTTAATTTTGCAATAACATAAAAAAAATAAGCATTACACTTAATTTTGGTTTATTTTATACGTGTTTAGCTCATGTATTCCTTTATTTATTTGACCCTTACTACGGCCCATAAGCAGGTGATATATGGATAGTGAATTCCAGCACAGCCTCATTAGTGTATCCTAGACAAAAATGTGTTATCCTGGTTATACTGATATTTGAGTATATGAGCTTTCAATTCCACTTGTTCTATACTCTTAAACTTTCCCCAGAATAACCATTTTCATTTGGAAGCCATTTCAAAAGCGTAGAGTTTTAATTGGGACGCCCTGTAGTACGAATCTTCGAGTTATCTCTGTTATAGCTTATCGAGCCTTTTATTCTCCTGAATGGTATTTTGAATTGTTTAAAATTGTTTAACATTGTAAAAGTTAACGCGTTGTCTACCACGTCCCGTTGCATCACTTTTAGATTCACAACTATTATTCAATCGTAATCATTAATTCAGAGCTTTACACATAATATTAATCAATAAAATTCTTTTTAGGAAAATAAAAATTGTACCTGCTGTACACACGATGCCCGCGTCCTCGTTGTGACCGCAGTCATGGGTTCCGATAGGATTCATTTTGCACATCTCCAGACGTGTTTCTGTACCTGTACAATCAACCTCATCAAGAAGGATATCCCCAGAACCTGGACCGTATGGAGCTACCACCAGTGCACTGGAGGCTTTGAAGGACTCATTTAGCATTTTGCAGACAACATTAGCATCGTTCAAATCCCATCCGTCATCGCATATTGTCCCCCAAGTTCCGTTATACTGAACTTCAACGCGGCCTTCCATATCGCTTCTTCCATCCACCAAACGAACTTCAAAGAAAGCTATTTAAGATTTGAAATAAATAAAAGTAAAATCGTGACATTAATATCTGTGCAAGAAAAAAAAACCCGAATCATCATTTTTAAGTTCAACATTTACACATTTATTTGTAATAACATTAGGGGACAGTGTGTGAAAATTAATTGACATCTCTCCTCCCTCCCACCCACCTAACTTTTGCCGGGGGGGGGGGCGAGGGGGACTCAGGAATTGTTTGATTGTTTAGTCTTCGCAGCCCGTAACCAGGGGGGGTTCGGGGGTTCGAACGAACCCCCCGCCTGGCGAGTAGGTCCGCTTGAAAAAAAAAAAAAAAAAAGGAAAGAGAAAAAAGAAAGAAAAGAAGAGGAAAAGGGGTGTGACCCCATACTTTTATGCCAGAAATGCTTCTGCAGACTCTTAAATAGACCTAGACCTACTACCTAATGTACAAAATGTTCATGAGCTAAATTATGAAAAAATAATGCACAAATCCCCCTTTTTCAGGTGAGTCTGTGCAATTTTCGCTCACGCTCGCATATATAGCCTACTTATACATGATTATCGTCATAGCGTTTTTGAAAGGGCCGGGGGTAGGGGGTAGGGCTGATCGAGTAGATCGTTGATGGCTGAGCACGTGGAAAAGTAGAGAATCTTTTTCGTATTTTGTTATATGATTTGGAAAAAAAATTGTATAAGGAGCTGCACTGGTCCCCCCCCCCCTTCCATCGTCCATCCTGGTTTTCAGGAGAGATTACAATAAAATGAAATTATGAGTCATTTAATAAGCGTTTTCCTGTCGGCTACATGCTCGCATTTAAGTTTTTAAAAGAAGTGATCATCATCTGTTATTCAGGAATCTAAAAAAGCAAGTGCTTAACATGCACAGCCGTCCATGTTATTGAACGGACAATTTTCGGCTCGCGCTCGCGCTCGCCCTGGTTCGATCCTGGTTCGAAAGGTCAAATTAGGCCTATATAGGTCAGAAATAAATGTATTTCAAAAAATGCACATCTTTATATCATTTTATGTGATTTGTCCCTCCGCTTCGCGCTCGCATCTTTTTGGAATTTGGTCATCCGTTTTATTAAGGAATTTTAAAAATAGATAGAAAGTATAAATTTGCCTGAAATACAAGGCAAGTTTTTCTTCGCTCTTGCACTGACAACGTTTACTTTCTCAAAAGGGAGGTTATCGTCAACTTGTGGAAGCATTAAAAGAAAACAGAAAAATATGAGAAATTGTGCATATAATATATTACATTAGGTCACTAAAACTGAAACATTTCTAGGCTCCGCGCTTCGCCTCAGCAGTTCATTCCTTGCGAAAGTTCCTTTCAAATGTCAAACCCTTATATAAATCCATTACAGGTCTGTAAAGATATAAGCAGTCGGTCAATGGTTATCGGAACTGTAATAGCAGAGAAATTGGAACTACCTTCAGTCAGTTGTAGAGGCACAAAATTTCCGCTCGCAGGCATCGCGACCCCGCCAAAGTTTTCAAGAAGAGCACATCTATTGCTGCCATGTGATCCTGTACTCCCACAAAGTGAAGATGTAATGAAATATTTTCCGCTCGTGACTTCGTTGCTCCACAGCTTATTTTAAAAGGATGTCTGATCGTCACTCGTAAAAACGAAACGAAATCGTGAAGGTAAAATATACTTCACTCTCGGGTTAGTATAAGCAAAATTTTCGGCTCGCGCTTCGCGCTCGAAAGGTTTACTCCTTCAAAAAAGGTCCACTTTCCAATTTTCGAACCCCCCCGTAAAAATCCTAGTTACGGGCCTGGTCTTCGGCTGCCAAATTCATTTTCATATCTAAATTTGTCCTTAATGCTATTCCGTTGGTAATTTTTAGTTAATCATCATCTGAAAATCCTCAAAACAAAATGAGACATTCTACTTGCAGCATCCGTATCCTTCAAAGTCTGACTTGTACAGTGATTTCAGTAATAATTAAATATGTATTGTTGTGCAAATGTTTGAATATTAAAACTAGAGCAATATATATATTTAACCACACTTCTAAAGTCGGTTTAAACTTCCTTCGAAGGAAAAAAAAATGTTATGAAATGTAAGGTTGAAAATAGTAAAGGAGACAAATGCTGATAAGGATGAATCTTACTGACTACAAAGTTCGTCTTATTACAATATGTTATGTCTACATTGATAAGAAGCAGCCTTTTCGTGGCTGAAAAAAAACTAAGTGAAAATATTAAATTCATATAGTGTCTTGGAATTTCTTGCATTGTTTTTGTTCCTAATGAATGACAAAGCTTTTAATCGATGTTTCTTTTTTGTTTGATATCCTACTCTACATTAAAGATGTAAAATTATTGTGGCAAGAGAAAAAGAGACAGTGAAACAGAAAATGGGAATATTTCTGAGAGGATTTGCGCCTCATGACAACTGAAGTTTTGATTCGCTTTAAACAACTTACTCTGATCAGTCGAAACTGGGCTCCAAATCGGTTGTTGATATATCGTGTATGATTTGGGCTGATCTACATGATTTACGAGTAGAAAGATTAAGAAAGCAATCAATACAAAACTTAAAAGAAAATAATATCAATCATAGCAGTAGGTATCCTGTAGTGGAAGTGAAAAGGTTCAACCCTATACAGTGTGTCCCAGAAAGAACTATAAACTTTGTAAATGGCTACAAAATAAGAAATATATGATTATTTATTTCATATACAGGGAAAGCTCATATCCTCAACTATTATTTGACACCAAAAAGTCCGAAAATGATGCATGCTTGAATGAGCAATGCCCACTTTTGTCAAAGACACAAAAACGAGGCTGCATAGAAATACGCGTGCCATAGGCAGGTGGTAAATGCAAAGCAGCCTCGCTTTTGTGTCCTTCACAAAAGTGGGCATTGCTCATTGAAGCATGCATTATTTTCGGATTTTTTGTGTGTGTGTCAAATGAGGGTTGAGGATATGAGCTTTCTCTACATATGAATCTTTTCCCCCAACAACCAAATAATTAGCCGCTTCGAAAGTGTGTAGTTCTTTCTGGGACACAGTGTATAGCGTTGATGTTAGTATGTCATAATTATTGTTATTATTGTCACTACCATTGAAGGTTGGGAACGAGCGTGCGTATGGGGTGTAACAACCGGTAATGTCGCACGACGCATTATGTCAAATAAATGCATTTTTTTTTTTTTTTTTTTTGCAACGTTACCGGTCGTCACATTGGGTTGTGGGTTGGAGTGAGGGGAAAGTGAGGGTAGTTGAGGTGTGAGTGTTTTTGATAAAGTGTTCTGATGGGTTGGGGTGAGGAGTGTGTGTGTGTGTTGGACAGTGTGATGGTGTGTTAAGAATGAGAGTTTGTGTAAGCTATGGCCACATGATGTTCTTGAGCTTGTAATGATTCGTAGACGGAGCTTACTTTGTTACGGTTTCTTTATGACCTTCTTACGACGTCCGTACGATGATCTTACGTTACGGTACATGTAGGAGCGTGTAATGCATTCGTGGCTCAGGCACGCTCTCATTTGTGCATGTGGTGTTTGATGTTAACACTAGCATTCTCTTTTTTTTTTCTTCAAAATTTATGATAGACAATGATATCTAACAAGCAAAGGCTTTAATTAAAAGCACACTCTGCTCTACATATTTACATAACAGTGGTCATACAATATCTCCTAGTGATAGTTATGTGCCCTATACTTTTGTTTTCCACGGTTTGTTATATCAACGTTCATACTTCCGACCTATCTCCCTACCAGTGGTGTTGCATAAAACTTTTTTTCTAACCCGAGTTTTGTCGGGTTAAAAATCTCGGCTTTTGTAGACCTATTTCTTAGGTTATTCAACCTGAGTTTTAAAACTCCTTAAAAATTTATTGCATTAATACTTTTGAAAACTCTGGTATGTTTTTATGCAATGGAAAAAACAGTAAAAAATCCAGAAAAATATTGTAACCGGAGTTTTCGGACTTTAACCTTAGTTTTTAGATTTTAACCGGAAAAAACTCCGGTAAGAAGTTTTATGCAACGGGGTCCAGGTCGGCTTTTACAAATACCGAGGGCCCGTTGCATAAAACTTTTAACCTGAGTTTGTTCCGGTAAAAATCTGAAAACTCCGGCTAAAGTCAAAAAGAAATTCGGTTACAATATTTTACCGGATTTTTTTTTTTTTTAAGTATTTATGCAATCGATTTTTAGGGGGTTTTAAAACCTAAGTTGAATAACCTAAGAAATAGGTCTACATAACCTGATTTTTTTAAACCCGAGAAAACTCAGGTTAGAAAAAAAGTTTTATGTAACACCACCCGAGATGTAGTACGAAGCATCCAGTTATCTCTGTCGCGCAGCTCATCGCGTCTACTACTACTACATGATATCTAATGATATCTTGTTTAACATGAATAAGCTCTTGCATTGTCTACCATGTCCTGTCGCATCGCCTTCGGATCTTTAAACATAACTTTATTCTTTTTAATGCATAAATTAACACATTTATTTCGAGAAAAGTAAAATTGTACCTGCTGTACACACGATGCCCGCGTCCTCGTTGTGATTACAGTTATGGGTTCCGATGGGATTCATTTTGCACCTCCCAAGACGTTTTTCTGTCCCTGTACAATCAACCTCATCAAGAAGGATATCCCCAGAACCTGGACCGTAATGAGCTCCGAGTGGTGCACTGGAAGCTTTGAAGGACTCATTTAGCATTTTGCAGACAACATTAGCATCGTTCAAATCCCATCCGTCATCGCATATTGTTCCCCATACTCCGTTATACTGAACTTCAACACGGCCTTCCATATTGCTTGTTCCATCCACCAAACGAACTTCAAAGAAAGCTTTTTAAGATTTGAAAGAAATGAAATTGAAGTTGTGATAGGTTAAAGGGATGCAGTAACATTGAATGATATTCAAATCACATTTATTCGATTTAGCTTATTTTGCCAACATAATTATAAACACTTAGGTCAGTCTGGTATCTCTTCGAAATTGCAAGCTAATTGCTTGCTTTACCTTCGAGATATCAATGATTTCATACTCAAAATTTATAAACCAACACCGGACGGTTTATAAAACCATGTACTTTTCCACACACCCATTTCCTGTTGTAAAGTTCCCCGTCTCTAGCGGCCTGGTGAGTTATCAGCAGAGGGTACTGGTGTTCGGTTGTATGCTTGGCATTGTTTGTTACACTGTTTTAAGGTAGTAAATGACTTCCATTTGATCTGAAACTTTCAGTACTTTGTTTTTACTGTTGGAACAATATAATTTTATTAATCTTGATATAATTGCTCTTGTTTTTGAAAGCTACTAAATCCCTTTAATATCTATGTAGAAAGACAGGAATCGTGATTTTGAGATAAAACATGTAGCCAATACCACTTAAAATAATTTATAAACTAATTTTTATTAACATTAGGAGTTGGCTTTTGGGGGTTCGAGGTATAGTGTCATCCTTTTTCACAAATTGCGAAAACTAATGCAACTTAGCATAACTTTAGAATATGATCAACCTATCCTGTCTATTCAATCTTACTGTCATAGGTTACCTAGATCAGTTATATGAAACGAAAATCTGATTGCCAATCTTGACCAGCTCTCCATCAACACCGTTGATATTACAGCGCGTGCAGCACGGACCACACACAGCAATATACACACGGCGCATCAGCGTGCATTATTCTCTGCGCTAACGGCCAGCGGTTCGCACCATACGGTATATTTTTCGAGGTTCGAAAAAATAGGGATGAATTTTGATAATCGCAATAGAATGACATACATACACATTTGAGCTTAATCATGTTGTGGGAAGATAAAGTCATTGGTATACTACTATACCCTCTCAAAAACTAGAAATTTAATTTTTTTTTTTTTTTGCCTCCAAAAGTATGACACTACCTTTAATCTAATTCTAATCACAAGATCTTCTTCTTTTCTCCATCATTGCCTAAGCCGAACCACTAAGCTTGAAATATCCCCTCCCACCCAAAGGACTTTTAGCCTGGGGGAGGGGGGCGATGGGTGACTCACTCCTTATTGTTATGTCGTCGGCAATTCTTAAATAATCATCACATCATTTGAAACCCTTTCAGGCCCGTAACTAGGGGGGGGGGGGTTCGGAGGTTCTAACGACCCCCCCCCCCCCGCAGGCGAGCAGGGTCCGCTTGACCAAAACAAAATAATAAAACATAAAACCCCACTTTTTGGCAGAAATGCAGCACATACTTAAATAGAAATACAAGGAAGGATGATTAAAACACTTTGCTTTCAGTCCCCTTACATGTAAAATCTTTCGCTCTCGCTTCGCGCTCGCAACTTTTTATGTTGGGGATGATAATCATGTTTTTCAGAACAAATACGCAGGAATTACACTTAAACCATTTTGCAGGAATGTTTTCGTTTGCATTTGAGTTCTATTTTTATATTTTTGAATGATGTTATCTTCAATTTTAGGAAATTATATAACAGAAATAAGGCCTAATGGCAGAGGCGGTGGAACGGTGGGGGGGGGGGGCAGGGGGCACAGTGATCCTCCTTTTTCATCCACCATAAAACTACCCCTACCCTTTTCTAAGCTAAAAAGTGTCATCTTTATACTAAAAAGAAGCCTTTCAGAGTTTTGAAAAGTCCCGTGGACAATTTCTGTTTAAAAAGGGGCACTTTTAATACTAAAAAGGGGGAACTTTGTTACTCCTTTTTAAAACACCAAATTTTCGGCTCGCGCTTCGCGCTCGCGAATACTAAATAGGGTCCATAATGCACAATAAACTACAATTTTGAGCTCAAAGTTTTCTACTCCCGCTTCGCGCTTGGGGATATTGGGGTCTAACAGAGGCGGTGGAGCCGGGGGACACGGGGCAGAGTGCCCCTTTTCTTAGCTTAAAAATACCCCTTTTATACTAAAAAGAAGCCTTCCATACTCTTTAAAAGTCCCATAAAAGTTGTCACTTACAATACGTACCTCTTTCTTTACTTTATAATTATGTCTTTTAAAACCCCAAATTTTCTTGCTCGGTCGCTTGCGGCTTTGCACTGTAAACTTAACAGACAATAAGTATAAAAGAGGGGTGGGACCCAGTGCCCTCTGCTGGAGACAAAGCTTGTCAAAAGAATAGGTGTAATTGTGTTCGGGCTAGATTGGGGGGTGGTTAAAGCTAAGATTATTAATGAGCCAAGATTATGTATCTTGAACATGAGAGTCTAAAGGGCACAATTTTTAGCTCAAAACTTTCAGCTTACGGATACTAAATAGGCTCTATATTGCACAATAAACTTAATTTTGATCTCAAAATTTTGGGCTCGCGCTCTTCGCTCGCATTCCTTTATATTCATTACTAAATGAACAATAAAAAAAAAAGCCATAAAGATTCCTAAAATTTTCAGCTCGCGCTTCGCGCTCGCGGATAATATAAATAGGGTCTATAATGCACAATTAACCCCAGTTTTGAGCTTCGTGCTCGCGGATACTGAATAGAGTCTATAATCATGATAATGCATAGTTTACTCCAAGTTTAACTAAAAATTTTCGGCTCGCTCTTCGCGCTCGAAAAAAAAAATCCTTGAAAAAGGTCCACTTTTTCAGATTTCGACACCCCCCCCCCGTAAAAATCCTAGTTACGGGCCTGCCTTTTAACAGAATACCATATTAATTTTGCAGCTTCACTGAAAAGATAACTTTGTCAATTGACAAATATAAATTTGTCATTAATGTGGTTTAATTTAACAAATTAATAAATTTGTCATGCCAAAGATTTGTCATTATAGATTTGTCATGCACCATAACATGACGAATTTTAATTTGTCATGAAAAGTGGTCTAATTTGACAAACCTTTTTCAAAGTTTGTCATTGCAACATTTTAATTCCTCATTCTCATTTTTCAATTTGTTTTTTTCATTCATCAATTTGTACTGCATTTTGACGTTAATTTGTCATATATATGCGGTACTTTCGGGTAGGTGGGAGACGGGAGTGTGGTGTAGTGTGGTGTAGTGGAGTGGGGCCTGCACGAACTTCGCTCGAGGTAGCCGTGTACATGCAGGTATGCATACTCAATTTACTAATATTTCGGAGAAAAATACTTCACTATTATAGAATTTCATACAAAAGTTATCTCCACAGTAATATACTACAATCAAATTCATTAATTAATCATTTAATTTATTTTTTTAGTATAAAAGTTTACCTTTTTCGATCTACTCAAGCCTTGCCTCGCAGCTAAATCACGGCGACCGGCGAGTGATTCGAAGACGCTGATTATGTGCGGGGTTTCCCAAACTGTGTTCAGGAGCTAAATTTGTCATGCATTTTGCGTCAACAAACTGATTTGTTTTTCAGCAAACAATTTGTATTATAATTCGTTATGGCCGACTTAAAATCGTCATTTCTACATTGACTGCGAAGAGGATTTGTCAATTACGGTTGCGAAGAGTCGTCACGCAAATAAATCAGTCATGCGCAAGTTTGTTTTTGTCAACACCAGTTGAAACTTTGTAATAGTGCTCGATCAATTTGTTATGTATACTGCCATGAGTTTGTCATTTCACAGTTATATCGCAAAACAAATTATTTTACCCCGATTGACGAATTAATCTGGCCTTGTGACAAAGTTATCTTTTCAGTGTTCCATCTCCTTTGACAACTGACAACTTTTTTTGTAGGGTGATTTGCTTTTCCACATAATAACAAGGGCACATGACACAGAAATATATGGTTATTGTTATTCAAGTTTTTTAATATCAACATTGCAGCAACTCATTTAACCAAACTTACCTAATTGGCTTGAACTTCCTCCAAAGGAAGGCCCATCTGTTATCGATTCTGAAGTTGAAAAGAGTAAAGGAGATTAATGCCAATAAGGATAAATCTGACTAAATATCTAAAGTTCCTCTTGTTGCAACTATATTATGTCTACATTGATAAGAATGACCCTTTCTGTTGCTGAAAAAATAGAGGTAATTACATAACATTAACATGGTAAATAGCTTTTTTATTTTTTGTTATTTAGCGTAGCTGTAGCTGTCTAATCACCGTGTTTCTTTTTTTACCTCTTATCTTCTCTTTTGCTGTTGTAGGGATTGATTTTTTTAAAGGTTTGTATGCCTATCTTTAATCCCACTGCTTTCTGTTATGGAACCTTTTGGAACCAAACATCTGTAAATGGTCTAGATTCCGCACAAATTTCAAGACTTAACCTTTAAGAAGCAATTAAGGCGTTTAAATTGTATTTTACGCACAAAGAAAGAAAAAATGAAAACTGAAAGTTTGAATCTAAAATTTTTTTTTTTTCTAAACAAAATATCCATCGGAGTATTTCATTCTAAAAACGGCTAAATCTAAAAAAATATTCATTAAAAAATTAAATGTTTCAACAAATGAATAACTAACATAATAACATCGCGTATTAAGCGTTTATCATCAATAATTGAATGTAACATAATGTAACAGAGTGGCTATACATTTAAAGTACAATGAAATAGTAAATATGATGTAAGATCAAACTGAGTGGGTGAAATGAGAAGAAACGTGCATGAAAAGCAAAGCTTGTTATGTTTTGCAAGATGCTTGAAATGGTATTAGGTGGAGATTTTATATAAGGAACAATCGTCCTATCATTGCCTATACGGGATACCTGGCCAGAGCGTAAACGTCTTAGCGCGGAATTGTCCTAGAGGGTGATTATCCTAGAGTTCGTTATCCAGGAGTAGGTGCCCTAAAACCAGAGTCGGCGGAATAAGTTTGCGGAAAGAAAGGTGGGGCAAGCCATTGGTAATACACAATGGCTTGCCCCACCATGCTTTCTTTCGGCACAACCTTCCGCCGCCTCTGCCTAAAACCCTTTAACAATCACATGTTGAACATGTTGAATGGAGACCAAGCCAGAAGTGTGTGTGAGAGTTGACCAGACACAACGTAGAACTAGACGGAATCTTCATCCCTATATATCATGGTAATCAAAGTTAATATTGAATTAAATACTTCCTTATTACCTTCTACATGTTCTAAGGTTAGAGTAGTATAGCCCTCTGTCACACCATCGCATGATGTCAAATCTTAAGTAGAAATATAATAAAGGGACAATGATAAGCCATATTATACTGGAAAAAAAATGATTTCAACTAAACAATGATTATGGTATTCAGCGTCGTAAAGTATAGAAGGAAAATAAAACGAAAAAGTGAGATAGAAATCGGGAGCTTTGATCTATAAACTCGGATAGTATAGAAAGACCGATAATATATTTGGACATACGGATACAAAAGTAAAACTTTCCACATTCCTTTGACATTTGTCTGATGCTCCATGCTCGGCGCCGACACTATAAACCAATGTCGAATTGAAACGAATCATTTATTTATTGTATCTGAATGCTTTATTTCAGATTGATTTTGTTATCGTTATAGATTTCAAGTGAGTTACGAGCAATAAAGTAGAAAAGTCTTTTGCCATTTTCAATTTAACAGAATAAAAAGGAACCGTGAACATAAGCATTAAATATTTGTTTTATTACCTACAAAGGTAACAAATTTTTTTCTTCACTTTCCACCAATTCTCTTAAATTTAAGAACTCACACGTCATCAAATGTATATCTTCACGTGTATATTTTGTATAATTCTGCGTGCTCTTTCGTGTATTTGAAACAATTGACTTCTAATATACAGAGCGAGTCAATAAAAATGTCCCATGAGTTTTTAGTTTTCTAGTAAAAAGCATGAGGATGGGTTTCATGATGTGTCTTGGTAAAGTCATCCTCTTAGCATTTGTTGGTACCCTTTTCATTTGGATCTTTGCACCATGACTGAACACCGAAAACAGACAATCATTAGAGGACGGTAAAATCTCACCTGCGCCTAGTGGCTGGCTAAAGAATAAACAAATTGAGAATGTAATACGTTTGTGCACGCACAAAGACACACACATGCACACACACATACACACACACACATGCACACCCTCACTCACACTCACAAACAGATGTTAAGGAATTACTACGTCCCAAAAATTCAGTGATGACCTGGGTAAACAAAACATCAAAGGGGAAATGATATTGCGAACTATTTATTGTGTGTGTGGGTGCCTGTGTGATGTGTGTGTGTGTGGGTGTGTGTGTGCGGTGAATGGGTATGTGTGTGTGTGTGTGTGTGTGTGTTTACAAATATTCTGTCATTTTTTAAATCTGCAACCATCTAAATTTATTTGGCGCAGGTGAGATTTTACCGACTTCTGAAAATTGTCTGTTACTCAGTCATGCGTGCAAAGATCCAAATGAAAATGTCACCAACAAATGCAAGAAGGGTGAATCTACCAATACATATCATGAAACCCATGACTAAATGTAAGGGGGCCGTCACACTGAGGTCGTTCTATAACGTTCTTGCCCGTTTTTGCCCGTTTTTAAAAAAAATGCTGAACGGGCTTTGGTCGGTTGGAACTTATAACTTTGAAAATAATTTCGTGAATACGATGCTAGGCAGTTCATAAATAGTTCTCGTTACGTCAATTCCGTCTTTATCGCGTCCGCAATACGTTGTTATCCAGTTCAGAACGAGTTAACTGCTCGTTCACTCTATACCGTTCGTAGCACGTCCAAACGTCACTAAAAGTGCCTATGCGCAGCATGATAAAAGTTAGGTACCACGTTCGTAGTACGTCCTTCTCGTTCAGAGTAAGTCCTACCCGGTTAAGAAACGTTGTCCACTACGTTTAATTTTAGAACTTGAAGCCAGTACGATTTTTTGAACATGTTCAAAAAAATCGGAATGCCTTTCCGTTCTCTCCGTTCAGGCCCGTTCGCCAAGTTCGTAAACAGATTGTAAACGGTCTGTACTAGATTCTAAAAGGTCTGCACTACGTTTAGTCCGTGTGTAAACAGATTGAGCCCGTTCACCAAGAACTACCTAGAACGCAGTGAGAACTAGCTCAGTGTGACGGGAATTATGACATGCCGTTCTGTTTAAAAATTGAAAACGTATGTTCGTAGTACGTCCTTCTCGTTCAGAGTAAGTCCTACCCGTTTAAGGAACGTTGTCACTACTTTAATTTTAGAACTTGAATAATTAATATACAATGCTCGTTTGTATGACGTCCTAGCACATCTTTAGAAACGATTTAAGTACGGCAATTTCGTTTGTAGTACGTCCATCTCGTTTCAGGTACGTTGCCAACCCCGTTAAATTTTAGGACGAGATGGGCGCCCGATTTTTTGAAACACTTTTTGGTCCGACCGAGCTAGTCCATGAAGTTCGTAAACAGATTCGTAAAGAAGTATTTACTAGTCCACTCAGTTTACACACAGACTATGCCCGTTCGGCAAAATTTGCAAGGACGTAGTAGGAACGAGCTCAGTGTGACGGGGGTATAACTGGGGACGAGTTTGGATAGTTTCAAACGGGCTCTGCTTCGTGGAAATGGTCATTTTCACCCGATCTTAACTAGATACAAACGGACTGCAGACGAAGTAGAGACGTGATGGACGTATTGAGGACTGTATACGAGCGTTGTTTCATCTTAATCCAGAAATAATTCGGTCAAACGTTTTTTTTTTTTAAGTTGTGAGATTTCTCTAATTGTAACGATCAATTGGTGGCAATTAAACAGCTGATCTGTTCGCTTATACTACTATCACACTGAACGATTTCTTACCACGTTATTGAAATTATTGCAGAACGGGCTTAATCTATGTACACACGGAGTGGACGTACTTTAGACCTATTTCAATCTGCTTAGGACTTTATAGCACGGGCTTGGACAGCAAGACGTTTCAATTTTACACAGAACGGCATGTCATAATCCCCGTCACACTGAACTAATTCTCACTACGTCCTTGGTGGTTCTTCGTGAACGGACTCAATCTGTTTACACACGGACTGAACGTAGTACAGACCTTTAACAATCTAGTACAGACCGTTTACTATCTGTTTACGAACTTGGCGAACGGGCCCGAACGGAGAGAACAGAAAGGCAGTACGATTATTTTTAACATGTTCAAAAATATCAGACAGGCCATATCAATGTTAACGTAACGTATGGCATAAAATCTTAACATAAAGACGCGTCCATTATTTGAGGAGGGGAAACGCAACATTACATTCATGAGTTTAGTGGAAATACAGCTGAGCGGCGCAGAAAATTATACGGCTCTTCATTAATGTCAACTAAACCCGGGCTGACGGCGGGAAGCTAATTATTGACAACTGCATGCAATTATTACCTAGCGTACAAAAACTCGCCTAAGAAAACTTCCCTGTGGTGGAATGGCATTGTCCGTCGATCTGTTTGAGCAAATTACTCGTGGACATGAACAAAAATAATTGAACTTTTATCATAGTTTTCGTAGGTAGATGCTTCAGACCAGATTGGGGGAAAAGACATTCTGGCAAGCCTATAACACGATTGTGCTGAAATTGTAATCAGAATCTTTATTTCACATAGATTAATGTTTCAAACGATTATTGATACATATATAGTTATCTTGTCACTTCTTGCGAAGACGCCGTCCACATGCGATATGCATGTGATATGCGGAAATATTGACCCGTCGAGTAAAAATTACTTTTTGATAATGTTTAAAGTGACAGGACTTTTTCTTAACCAATCGAAATGAATGTACCATCTTTGGAAAGCTGAGAATTCAAGCTTTTAAAAACTGTGGAAACAGTAAGTTGTAACATAATTATGCGTCATCGAGGAAGATGACTATGCAGCGTATGAGCTATTTCGAGAGCAAAATTGGCCATATTGTACAGGAATTTCATTTGACATGGCTTTCGAATTGACACAAGTGACAGAACTTTTTCTTTTCTTTCCAATTTGTTATTCCTGTTATTAAAAAATTCAGAATCTTAGCTTACTTAATCAGAGCGAACATTTATTTGAAAAATTTGTTGCTCGCCATAAGCAAGAAAACAAAGTGAAAAAACTGTGCAAAATACAAAATGTCTATGACCGCGTTCGCTTTGAGTAGAGTGATAGCGCCCTCTTTCCCTTAAGTTTACAACTAGAATTGATATGGCCAGTTCTAAAATTAAACGTAGTTACAACGTTCCTGAAATTGGAAGGACTTACTTTGAACGAGAAGGACGTACTACGAACACGGTACCTAACTTTTATCATGCTGCGCATGGACACTTTTAGTGACGGTTTGGACGTGCTACGAACGGTATAGAGTGAACGAGCGGTTTACTCGGTCTGAACTGGATAACAACGTAATGCGGACGCGATATACCGAGTGAGTCAAAAAAAACTTTACACCTAGAAAAATGTCAATAAAAAGAAAACTAATTTATAAACCCTAAATTATTTTACATGTTCTGAAAGAGTAATTCCTCCTGCATCTTCTGGTACCATTTTTGTGTGATATGTTTTTACGCTTGGATGAACACGACGCATTGTTTGCGACCATGCAAATTTCGAATTGCGCCAGGGTGGGGATGAAATTGAAACAACAAAAGCTGACAAAAAAGCAACTCCATCATGAATAACATAGCATAACTTTTTAACGAAAATGTATTCCGCTTAATAACTTGGCAGGGGTGTTGCTACACATATTGACTACATTTTGGATGAAAATGAGATAAATCTGTAGAGTCAGGCATGAATGAGCACACGTCAAAGACAAAATCATCTCTTTTCAAAAGTATTAGGAGGCCTTTTTAGGTCTGTCAGTGGCAATTTACTCTTTGATGTGTACTCATTCATGCATTACTGGATGAGTCGATCTAATTTTCATACAAAATGTAGTCAATATGTGTAACAACACCCCTGCCAAGTTATTAAGCGGAAGACATTTTCGTTAAAAAGTTATGATATTTTATTCATGATAGAGTTGCTTTTTTTTTTGTCAGCTTTTGTTGTTTCAATTTCATCCCCACCCTGGCACAATTCGAAATTTGCATGTTCGCAAACAATGCGTCTTGTTCATCCAAGCGTAAAGACATAACACACAAAAATGGTACCAGAAGATGCAGGAGGAGTTACTCTTTCAGAATATGTGAAATAATTTAGGGTTGATAAATTGGTTTTCTTTTTATTAACATTTTCCTAGGTGTAAAGTTTTTTTTTACTCACTAGGTAGACACGAAATTGACGTAAAGAGGACTATTTATGAACTGCCAAGTATCGTATTCAAGAAATTATTTTTCAAAGTTATAAGTTCCAACCCCCCCCCCCCTCCCGACTAAAGCTCGTTTAGCAATTTTTTAAAGAACGGGCTAGGACGTTATAGAACTACCTCAGTGTGACGGCCCCTTTAAGGAATTAAAAATTCAAAGTATTGACCAGTGACGGAAAAACCCAAATAAAATGACGAGTATTAACCTATTGTGTGTGCGTCGTGAGAGGGCCGCCTAGCGAATTGCGATCAAACGAGTGGCTCTTTAAACATATCGAAATATTTAAGGTCCGTTGTTTGGTGATGACAAAATGCACAATGCACGGAACGGTCCAAATTTAATGTGTTTATGACCGGACCCCCCCCCCCCCCCCACTCCCGTCAATATTAATTTGTGTGTATTGTTGTGGTCATAACCTTGGGGGAATATGACTCCTATCAGATAGAGATAATTCTCTCTTCTTTTAACAGATAATCAGATGTAGTAGGCATATTCCAGAATGACAGACATCAATTATCTTTATAATTTCTATTATGAAAAACGAAAAATGTCCAAAAAAAATTTTTTTTTTTTTTTTTTTGAAAACAAAAATAGAACCAAAATTATTATATTTAGAAAACTAACTATATAATTTTCTTCGAAATACAATTTTGTGTCAAATGGGGCACTCTTTGGACGCCCCCGCTTGTAGGGGCTCGGCAGACGTTCACTTTGGTAAATGTGGGTTTATTGTAAATGGGGTCCAATACTTGGGTTCCTGTACGTCGTTCTGTTGATCTAAATTCACATAGCTGATGAACTAAACATAATTCTGAGATCCCTATAAACAGTATTATAATCTTACATGGTAGCTATTTTAGCTCGTCTTATGCATCAAGGAAATGCGATTTCGAGATGGCATCGAATTCATAGTGGGACCAAAGAAACCTGATTCTCAGAATTAATCTTGGGTCGCATGTGCAAGCACAACAAAAATTGATTTAATTGATATAATTATCGTTAGCATTTGTAAATGTATGGTTATAATTATTATTACTGTTATTGTAACGTTATTATATATTTTTAATATGAATATTTTTATAATGATTCATAAGTCATACATAACTTTATATACAAAAAATAATGATACATGCAGAAAGGATGGAAAGAACGTTGGTTAAGAATTGCAAAGAAATGTACAGAGAGGATGTTAAAAAGAAAACAATACACAACGCATGTTAGCTATGATGAAATACTAAAGAACTGGGAAGGTGTATAGTTGTAATTTCATGTAATTTACTATGATATGGTTGCTATTTTAGAATAGGATATTGGTATTAGTACCAAGTGAATAAGTTGTTCTATACTTACCTCCAGATTGGCAATGGACAACGTGTAAACAAATCACAATCTCTAGCACTAAGATATGAAGTACCCATGCACAGTTCTTTCTCTCCATCTTGTAACTGTCTTAACACTGGCTTATAACTCTGAAAACAAGAAAGTAACATTTGACAGGACCTTTTTACACATTTGAAAATATGATCAAGATTAATGTTAACTCTTTTGGTAACGAATAGACTACAGCATTACAAGATGAGGAAGAGAAAGTCTGATATAAATAAAATTAAAAACCAAAATTAAAGAATTCGGTTAAATTGTACATTTTCTTTATAATCATATTAGAATGAATTACAATTTTACCAAAAATGTACAAAGAAAGTATTGGGGGGGGGGGGTGTTATTAACTTACCTTTCTATCTGAAAGCTAACTAAACGTCCCAGTAGAAAATAAATCAATCCACATCAAACATGTCAAAGGAGTCTTATCATGCCGAGGGAGTCGTCATGTGTGAAATCAAGTCAGATAATATCAGTGCTAAATGATTGACACAAAACCTAACACCACCACCACTAAGCTTGATTACTCTGCTGTTTCCTTAGTGGATGTATTAACAGGCGGTGTGCCAAGAATATGAAGATATTTTTGTAATCAACTTCCCGAAGATAAAAGAGGTTGGATACAATAACAATAACTCAAACATGATACCGTATTACATTTAAACAGGAAAAAAATCAAAGATTTTTATTATAAAAAGCGTATACATGTTTTGTTTTTGTTTTGTTTGTTTGTTTTTTTTTGTTTTTTTTTTTTTTGGGGGGGTGGATTTTTTGTGCATAAATTATAAAGAAAGAGAAAGAGAGAGAGGTGGGAGAGATTTAAAAAGGTCATCATCAAACACTTTAAATGTAATTTCTATTTATTTCTTACAGTCCTCTCCGTTCCCTCTCCCCATCTTATCTTCTCTTTTCGAGATTTTATTCACTCTAAAACATTCCCATTATGTCCCTCGTCCCAATGTGATACTGTTTTGATTTATTTTAATTTGTTCTAGCTCTCACAGAGAAATGGAACATTCGTGCAAAGTGGTTTTCTTTGAAAGTAAAAAAGCACAGTTTGCATGTTATAAAGTAAATATTTCGACAACAGGTGAAATGTAATTAGATGAAATAACAAAAGTTAAGAGCATCTGAAACTTGTGTTCAATGATGGTATAAAAACCTTCACTAACGCAACTCGGTTTCTTTTAACGATTATAATGGATAACCTATGATATGTAGGCCTCCTGAAAATGTGTTTGTTTACTCATTCATATACATGTGAAGGGTTACTTTTTACATTTTATGCATATTTTAAATGTCCTGCCAAAGAACTATATATTCCAAAATCTAAAATGCTAAAATTTTATCAAAATAATACAAAGAAAAATATGAAATATATAGTAGTTTCTTAATTATATATATGTTATGATGCATCATAATTCATATTGTCTTGCAAATACCAAAATATAGTACAATTCGTGGTCCCCATTAAGAGTCTTATTTCCAAATGGTGCTAGATCAACCTTTGTACAGAGTTGTATGTGAAGAGAGAGACAAAATAATTACTTACATTTATTTTTGTCAAGGGGATTCAACACCTGTCGGAATTAAGCTCTTTATTAACAAAATCATTCTCTCACAGCGTCTAATATACTGGAGCCTTCGCCTGATGTGTTTCCATGTTAAACCGAGGGGCAGTTCACCCTGGAATTAAATTGGTTTCAACATATGCAGAAAATAAAAGAAATATATGAATGAAGGTTTTAAGTAAAAAGACCAAGAAATAAAGAAGTTACGAATGTTTAAATTTCTTATTCTGTGACGTCACGTGAGAGCTGGTCTCCAATGTGTTGTGCATGTAAATTCTATAAATTTTCTTTTTTTTTCAGAAGCATATAAATTACTTCACCTATGCTGTCGATATATAATCAAACTGTCTTCATATACATGTCTCTATGAAAAAAAAATCAATTTAATTATCAAGAACCATGAAAACAAAATTATGCAATTTGCATGCACAGCACCTGAGAGAATTGCTCGAACGTGACGTCACAAAATCAAAATTTTAAACATTAATTATTTCATAATATTTTCGTCGATTTTCCTCAAACTTTCACTCATATTTTCTTTTATTTTTTTCTGCAGTAAAAAAATAATAAATTCCAGAGTGAACTTTTCCTTTGAATTATGCTTCCTCTGCAAAGTTATTTTCAAATACTTTAAATGTAATTTCTATTTATTTCTTACAGTCCTCTCCGTTCCCTCTCCCCATCTTATCTTCTGTTTTCGAGATTTTATTCACTCTAAAGGTTACAGGACAACTACCCCCCGGACAATTACCCCCCGGACAACTACCCCCAATTATTTTCCCAATATCAATACAATTAATATCATTGGAACAAAGCGAGGCGGTTTTGCAACATTTTTGGTCAAACAAATACAAACCAGTTCATTGGAATTTAGAGATTAGTAAATGTTGTATACATGTTGGGATTGAAAAATTGTGGCGCACTGCCCTGTCGTGTGATTGAGTGTGCTAAAGCAAGTTCGTTTTTTTTTTTTTTTTTTTTTTTTTTTTTTTTTGGGGGGGGGTGTTTGCAATATCAAGCAGTTTTTTATCATTACATTAGTGTAAATGAATTGATCATTATGCATGGCCATTCTGGGTTTCTTCCTATATTCACTGATTTTGTTAAATATACGTGTATGTCCTTTGTATGGTTTGTATAGTTTGTTTTTATGATAATCCAAAGTGCTGTTGTGGATATTATTTCAATAAAATTGATTTGATTTCATTTGATTTGATTTTGGGGTTGTAATTTTCTTGCCAAACCACTTAAATAGAGACAGTTCCTAGTCAAATGGTTTTCATTAATTCGTATTACCACAGATATATGAGATAACTTATGAAACATGTACAAGAAGATGGTAAAAATTGTGATGAACTGAATGCGTGTAATTTATTCTTTAGCTTTAGATGAATCTAACATTTTAATGTTATGAAAAAAAAATTATAAATTATAAAGAGTTTCATTCCGAAAGGGACTAAATCCACTTTTGAGGAAATTGAGTTATTGATATCAGGCCTTGTTCAGGTACATACTCGTCTTGACCAAAACTTTTCTTAATTGTTGATTTAAACTGTTAGAAAATGCATTTTTTTTCCCGTAAAGGTCTGACAAAATCGGGTAAACAACAGAAGTTATAAAAGCGGATTGAGTCCTATTATAAATATATTATATACATATATATATTATATAATATATATATATATATATATATATATATATATATATTTATTATGTGTGTGTGTGTGTGTGTGTGTGTGTGTGTGAATCAAGCCTTTAAATACATTATACTTCTTTAATAATAATCTTCCATTGCTCTTTGTTGATTATTTCCTTAAAACGTGACCCAAACGAGGAAGGAATCTATGGTAAAAAATTTATTGTTCGACTGACTGAGTATTTGTTCAGGAGCAGCAATAATGTTTTGGCAGACCGTTCACACAACAAAATATAGCCAATAAAAGAGGTTTTATGAGAACGATATTATCATCAAAATGCTATGAAAGTG
>CALNVZ010003426.1:14876216-14936921 GCA_940671915.1 Paracentrotus lividus
TGATTTGAGAAGTAATGCGTATGTAGGGCGCTCCCACGCGCTCCCACAGGCATCACACTGCGCACATATTAAAGCATCCAACTAATACACAGCTTGCTCTGGCTGTCTACACGAATGACCCGCGCAGGCACGCGCAAACCTGCGAACAAAAGTGGTTACCCCTTATGCTACAGTCACACAGACACCTACGTATAGATACGTTTGTGTTGTTTCAATCTTATTTCATCTATTCTATCATTTCTTATATATTTCTTTGTTTATTGGATGAAACAATTATCACTATTTCCACTGCTGACTATGATGGGAAGGCATCCGTGGGATCCGCAAAAAAAAAGAAAATAATTTTGGACGCACCGGACGTAACTATACGTAAGTGTCTGTGTGACATTGACGGTTCGATTGTTTGCAATGCATTCGCAACGCTTGGACCTACGCACATGTCACGAAGCTTAACGCGTGGTCTGCGTTGTCTGGCGCTGGCGCTGCCGCGCTCTGCGCATATCTGGCGTTCTGTCGGCGTTTACATCCATGCGTCGAGCTCGACGCAGACATTTGAGCATGCTCAAAATTTCAGACGCACAACTGCGCACAACGACAATCAAAAAGCGTTCATCTAGCGCGCTCGACGAGTGAGCGACGAGTGTCATATACAAGCCAGCGCAAGACAACGCATTGCCCAAAACTGCTCCTTTTTTGTGCGCTGGCCGTGCGTCGTGTAGCAGTGACCGGGCCATTAGAATGGGTTCGGGAAGGCTGACCTCAAACAGACAATGAATGACTTGCAAGTAAAAAATACCATCAAAAAGGCATCACAGCGGTTCTATATGCTCTGTGTCCTTAGAAGCATAATACTCCACTCGATGATCTGGTTGCAATTTTTATCATGTATGTTCGACCTTTAGTTGAATATGCCTCCCCGGTTTGGTCAACAGCCCTTACAGCGAACCAATCCAGTAGAATTGAACGTGTCCAGAAAAGGGCTTGTCGCTATTATACTAGTCATAACTATGTTGATTATCTTCATGCCCTTGAGCTTTAGATACCCATCCCTTGCAGATAGACCCAGCAGTTCACAAAAATTTTATTGTGGAAATCTCTCTTGCAATCCAGACATTTTATCTAGCTCCCTCTCGTAGGGACTCTTGACCAGTTATCGTCAATTGCGAAACAATCCTCCTCTTTGCCACCCAGCTTGCCGTACCTCCAGGTACAAACTCCTTCATACCTAGGCAGTGAGAGATAATTAACACTATGAAATTAATGTAGGCCAACTTTTTAACTACTTTCTGTAACAAATTCACATGTACTTGAATCCTTCATGAGTATAATGTTTATATTAGCATGCTATACTTACTGGTTGCAGTAGGTATGTACTGTACTGTACTTCACCTTACTTTTCTCGCTGTTTTGCTTGTACTGATGTTCCCCTCTCTCTTTTTCTCTCCTCTCTCTTCATTCTTGTTGTCCTCTCTATAGCTTTCCCTCCTTGCTTTTGCCCTTAACCACTTTCTCTCCCCTTTCTTTTTCCTTTCTCTTATCTCCCTCTTGTTCTTCCTCTTTCCCCTCCTCTTATTTCTTGGAATATCCTTGTACTTCAAAACTCAAATGAATTGGAATTTGAATATGTACTTTGTACTCAGTCTGTTATAGCTTTGTTAACTGGTAAAAGCCTCGATTCGGATTTACATACACTTGTTTACACTTTTCTCGATTTACCTTGAACCTAATAATTCATAATAAGGTTTCTCACAATGTATCTAGTTTCACACCTGTGTATTTTAATGATATCTTGTTTATGGTTTCAACTGTAAGTACACATACTTAGTTGTTCTTGAGAATACTCTCTTTAACTATGTACTGATTAATTCCTGTTCTATTATAACCTCTTACATCCCTTCCTCTTATTTCTCTTCTCTCTCTCTCTCCTCTTCTCTCCCTCTCTCTCTTCATTTTCGCCCCTTTTTATTCCCTTTCTTCTTTCTTTTTTTCTGCCTTCTTTCAGGGATTATATATATATATATATAATATCATTATTATATAAATGTTAAAGGTAACTGTAAGTCAATTCGTATTTCTGTCTATAACGAACAATTTGTCCATATATGTATATAGCATAATAGTATTTTTTTTTTTCTTCTTGGTTTACTTGCTTTATGTGTTGAATTATCTTTATTCTGAACATTACACATATAAACTTTTGACTCGGGTATCATTTTTCCTTTTTAACATTAAAGTTGACGTGCCCTTAAAATTTAGTTGTGTTAATATGATTCTTTATTCTCATTTAGACTGGAGACTTAATTGCGCTGTTTTGTAATGTTGTTAATTTTGATCCATATTCATTATTTGAACTATTTGTGCTGAATTAAATATCACCTATGTATTCATTTATTGTATTTTTGATGTCCAAAACAATAATCGGTCCCTGACTGTTTGTCCTTGGGTTTTTTTTTTTTATGTATGATGATGATGAACAACATAAATCCCACGCAAGTTGTCTATAATCGTCAAATTCGGACAGTCGACAGCTGAGCACATACTTAATTATATAAAGCATTTCATTGTGTATCTATCGTCCCTCCTGTGCTCTCAAACTTTCTCAGACACATTCTTGCTAATATGACAATGGAAGATACAAATGAATTAATATCCTAGGTGATTTCAATATGATTATCAGTGGTTGACGCACTTTTTGATAATCCTATTATTTACTGTCTTGAATGTTTTTCCCTCACACAATAATAATCTCAGCATCTCACGCTACTACATCTCATTCTTCAAAATTATTGATCTGATTTTACAACAATACGGTATACCAACATGTTTTTATCTTCGAGTCCTAAATTGGCGTTGATTGTGACCATTACTTAATTTATATCCTCTGTATAATTTGATTGTTCACGAAGCACTACATAAACAGTCAGGTCAGAGATTTTAAAAAGTTTTATATGAATTCTTCCTTTCTTAATGCATATATAAATGTGCATATTTTATCCAATATAATGGTAAGGTTTATGATAATTCAATTATCATATTATCATATTTAGTTGGAATGGAAGGAAGCATTTTTTATCTATTTGTAATCAACATAGCTCCTATATCTCTCTCACTTCTGAGAATACTCTCTTTAACTATGTACTGATTAATTCCCTGTTCTTTATATACCTCTTACATCCCTTCCTCTTATTCTCTCTCTCTCTCTCCCTCTCTCTCTCCCTCTCTCTCTTCACTTTTCGCCCCTTTTTTATTCCTCTTTCTTCTTTTCTTTCTTCTGTCCTTTCTCTTCAGGGATTTATATATATATATATATATCGTCTGTTTGGAGCCACAAGGGCGTTATTGCATCTTATAGATGTTTCGTTGAGAGCCAAAAGGGCGCTATTACTGTACAAAGTCAATGGTAATAGCGCCCTTCTGGCTCCAAACGGAACATCCTTGATCAGCAATAGCGCCCTTCTGGCTCCAAGCCGACGATATATTTTTTTTTTCTTTCTTGGTATTACTTGCTTTTTTGTTGAATTATCTTATTACTGAACATTACACATATAAACTTTTGACTCGGGTATCATTTTCTTGTTAACTTTATTGTTGACTGTGCCCTTAAAATTTAGTTGTGTTAATATCAGTTTCTTTATTTTTTCTAAGTAGACTAGACCTTCTATGTTTAATTGTCTTTTGCAATCTGTTTTTGTAATGTTGTTAATTGTTATTTGAACCTATCTTGTTATTTGTGCAATAATATCACCTATGTATTCATTTATTGTATTTTTGATGTGCCCAAAACAATAATCGGTCCCTGACTGTTTGTCCTTGGGTTTTTTTTTTATGTATGATGATGATGAACAATAAAATCCTATATATATATTATATACAGTGTGTTCCTAAAAAAAGGTAATCGAAGTTCAAAGGTCAGTCATTTCAAATGTATATGGTTTATTTTTGTTTACTAAAATACTAAGTAACTCAGCAGCTTTGATTTGAGACATTGCTTACGTTCAAACTGTAATGGGTCACAGAGTTAGGGTCCTTTGAAGGTGATAGGTACGAAACCCATTTTTTCCAAGTTTTTCGTTTTTAGGGTATGAAACCAAATTTTTATAAAATTTTGGTTGCATAGTTTTGGGGGGTTTGTCACACAAAGTTTCAATGAAATGCAATCTCATTTGTCAAAGGACCTATCTCACTGGCAATAACATGGGTTCTCGATTATGCATCAGTCTCTGGAGTCTCGGAGAGGTCGCTGCGACGCACAGTGGGCCAGAATCTGTCCAAACTGTGCCAAAATTCAAAAAAGTGAATTTGAAATTTCTTAATTTTTTCATATGTTTTGGGAAGAAAACATCCTAAATTTTATTGAATCATCAATATTTTTAAATTTAGCGAGTTTTTAAGATGTTATTTAACCATTTGAATATGGTATAATCCAAAAATTGCTCAAAAATGTGAGAAAAGAGGCAAATTCACAAAAAGCTTTATAGAAATATAAAGCGTCCATCAATCAGGCTGATACTTTACGCGTTTATTGATTATTAGGGACCCATTTAGGATATATAATTGAAATTTTAAAGGAAGTATTATTTTTAGAGATATAAGTACTAAAATTCACAAAAATCGTCGAAAATTCGAATTTTTTTGGAAAAGTAACTTTTTAGTTTAGATTCCAGGCGATTCCAGGGGCAACTATACTTACACAGTTTTGACCAACATCTCAGCTTTCCAAAGATGAAATTGTTTGCTGCTAATAGTTGCTAATGAGTATTTCCCAGGCGTTTTTCATAAAAACGTACACGGAATATTTCGGTAAATATTGGACTTTGTACGCATGCACATATTGTTTCTACACAAATTTCAACGTAGATGGCGTAAATAAGAATGAAAAATAAACACTGTAAACGATAGCTTTTTATTTTTCAATAGTGTAGACGAAGAATCATAAATAAGCCTGATTGCACGGCGAGTTTTTATAAATAGGCTCTACCATATTTCACATGCAAAAAAGTTTGTGCTGACTTTTTTTTTCAAATTTCCAATATAAATCTTTTCATATTGTATTTAAATAAGGATTGTTTTTTTTAAAGATTAAAGTTCCTCGCTTTTTAAGACGAAAAGGGGAGAGCGATTGATTCACTTCTATAACTGAATATACTTCTGCCCGGGAAATCCTAGAAAAGCTTTGAATGTCTACACAATGAATGTGTGTCTATTCCAATCAGATAACATAATCTTGATGATGTTGGGGCACTTTTTAAATGAGATCAGAGCAATTTGATTTGTGTTATTTTGTGTTCCTTATGTTCTGTAACCCTTAATGTCCCACTTTTATTATCAAACTAATGATGGGTTAAACTGAATATATACCTTATAAAAAAAAAAAAAACAACAACAAAAACAACAACAACAATAAATAAAAATAAAAATTATTATGAAGTCAGAGTAATTGAAATCTATAATTAACGTGTTCCTTTATACTCCACGAACATAATTACAATCTAAAAATATAAAAATGTTTGTAAAATAAAATGAATTTGCGCCTTATCAAATCAGAAAACAACGTTTTTATGACGTCAGAGCAAGTCGAATATGCGCTAAATGTGTATCTTGGGTTGAGAAACCCTTTAATAAGCCAATTTGTCAAAGTGCAATATAACGTGTAGCAATGCACATTTGCATTGTCCAATCAGAAAACAGTATTTTGCTGACGTCACATGGATTTGAAATTGCACCCATTGAATTTTACGGGTCTAAAAACACATACAACCCAATCTAGATTACCTTTATTAACCCTTTTCAAATACATGTGAAAGTGTATGTAAGATAAAATGAACTATGCGCATCATCCAATCAGAAAACGGTGTTTTGATGACGTCAGAACAAGTCAAATATGCAATGATTGTGTTCCTTGGGTCAAGAAAACCTTTAATAAGCCAATTTGTCAAAATGAAATATAATTTTTCAACGTCTAACACTGCACGTTTGCATTGTCCAATCAGAAAACAGTATTTTGCTGACGTCATATGGATTTGAAAATATGCCCATCGGATTCCACGGGTCCAAAAACCAATAGTGACCAGTTTGTAGAAATTTTATTAACCCTTTTCAATGAGTAAATAATTTTGTCATGGTTTGAAGGCATTCTGGCCCACTGTGCGACGTCTCTTGATTCTGCAAGAAGTCGCGAGAAAAATTGAACAGATGTCAAACATGTCCAATCTTTTAGTAAACTTCTTTAATACGTGAGCAAGTCTCTGTGACATCTTTGCGGACGGTTGCCGCGACATCCCTTAAGTATCCACGACGTCGCAGAGACGTTGTCGGAACTTGCTAACGATTAAAAGAAATCAAACAGACTAATAATTTTTACTTTCTGGCGCCTTAAAGAAGTCTACTAAAAGATTGAATATGTTTGACTTTTGTTCCATTTTCCCTCGACGCCCTGAAGTCTCAGGAGACGTCACCACGACGTCTCCACGATTCAAGAGACTCATAATTGCGAACCCCTCTCATTGCCATTGAGATAGGTCCTTTGACAAATGAAATTGCATTTCACTGAAAATTTGTGTGACAACCCCCCGCCCCCCCCCAAAAAAAACAAAACAAAACAAAACAAAAAAACAATCAAACTATGAAACCAAAAATTTATAAAAAGTTGGTTTAATACCCTAAAAACGAAAAACTTGGGGAAAATGGGTTTTGTACCTATTACCTTCTAAGGACCCTAACCCTGTGACCCATTACAGTTTGGACCTAAGTAATATCTCAAATTAAAGCTGAAGAGTTACTGAGTTTTTTAGCACATAAATCACAAAAAATAAACCATTTACTTTCGACATGACTGACCTTTGAACTTCAATTACCTTTTTTAGGAACACACTGTATATCAGAAAGCCAGTGCTACTTCTGAGAAAATTTGGTACAAATGGTTTCTGACCAAAGTTTTCAAAAACTTGAGTGTTCAGTCATCCATGACAGTGCAGATATAATTTTGGCATCACTGGATAGAATATGATTTACTCTTTGTCATGATATAAAAAAAATAATGACACATAAGTTATACAATTTTAATGCGAGGCTCTCAAAGTTGGGTTTACTTTTATCTGGGACGCACTGTATAGGGAGAGATCAGAGAACCTATCCTGGGAGCCGTCATACCATCTTCCTTGTTTCATTGAAGCATGTGTTTTAAGTAAGTGTTTCAGCAATGCTTTTCAGGTGTTCCAACAATAATATTTTTGAAATACTATTTATGGACATTTTCGTTTAGCGACAGCTTTTCAGAGAGAAGAAAAAAATTAATTCAGGTTATAATTTTGCTTGTCCGGTTCTTAGTGATAGCATCAGTACATATTGTGGACATAACGAGTATCAGGGATGATAAATAACCACAAAGAGTATACACAGTTAGTGAGTAAAAAAAAAAACACGTTATTTTAAAGTTGTCTTGTGTGAAGCGGGAACATTTAATCATGGGTTTCATGATATGTATTGGTAGAGTCACCCTCCTTGCATTTGTTGGTGACATTTTCATTTGGATCTTTGCATGCATGACTGAGTAACAGACAATTTTCGGAAGTCGGTAAAATCTCACCTGCGCCAAATAGATGGAGAAAGATTAAAAAAATGACAGAATATTTGTAAACACATACACACACACACACACACACACACACACACACACACACACACACACACCTACACACACACACACATCACACAGGCACCCACACACACAATAAACAATTCGCAATATCATTTCCCCCTTGATGTTTTGTTTATCTAGGTCATCACTGAATTTTTGGGACGTAGTAATTCCTTAACAACTGTTTGTGAGTGTGAGTGAGGGTGTGTCTGTGTGTGTATGTGTGTGTGTGTGTGTGTGCATGCGTGTGTTTTTGTGCGTGTACAAAAGTAATACATTCTCATTTGTTTATTCTTCACCCAGCCACTCGGCGCAGGTGAGATTTTACCGTCTTCTGAAGATTGTCTGTTTTTCAGTCATGGTGCAAAGATCCAATAAAGGTACAACAATGCTACGAGGATGACTTACCAAGACATATCATAAACCCATCTTCATGCTTTTACAAGAAAACTACAAACTCACGCATTTTTATTGACTCGCTCTGTACATTTAGAAGTCATTGTCTCAAATGCACGAAAGAGCACGCAGAATTATACAAAATATACACGTAAAGACATACATTTGATGACGTATGAGTTCTTAAATTAAAGAGAATGGGTGAAAGTGAAGAAAAAAATTAGTCACCTTTGTCTAGGTAAATAAACCAAGTATCGGGAGATGTGTAGTAATTAACTTCATTGGATGAGCCTGCGCCTTTGAATGTTTTCAACAGAAATATGGCGCAATTATAATGCTGTGGATCATCATCATCATTATTTTATGCTTATGTTCACGGTTCCTTATTATTCTGTTAAACTGAAAATGGCACAAGGCGTTTCTACTCTATTGCTTGTGACTCACTTAAATCTACAATATAACAAAAAATCTATTATCTGAAATCAAGCTTTCAGATAATAATAAATACATACAATAAATGATAATTCATTTCAATTTGACATTGGTTTATAGTGTCGGCGCCGAGCACGGAGAACAACTGTCAGACAACCGTCAGAGGAATGTGAAATGCTTTACTTTGCTTTACTGTGTCCATATGTCCAAATATATTTTTATCGGTTTTCTATCCTATCCGAGTTTATAGATCAAAGCTCCCTCGTACCCACCACACACACGCGCACACATGTTGCGCTCATCTCTAATGCCCGCACAACTCCTTACCTCTCACCCTACCACCACACAAATCTTTCACGATATATCACTTTTCCGTTTTATCTCCTTCTTTATTTTACGACGGTGAATACCATAATCATTGTTTAGTTGAAATGAAAAATTTTCAGTACAATGTGGCTTATCATTGTCCCATTATTAAATTTCTACTTAAGATCTGACATCAGGCGATTGTTTGACAGAGGGCTATATCTACTCTAATCCTAGAACATGTAGAAGGTAATATGTTTAGTATCATTAGGAATTATTTCATTTAATAACTAATTTGCTTACCATGACTTTTTAAGGATATAAAGATTCCGTCTAATTCTACGTTTTGTCTGGTACACACACACACACACACATACACTTCTAGCTTGGTCTTCTTTTATTGTACACACACTACATTATATAGTGATTGTCAAAGGGTTTAGGACACCTACCCCTGGACAACTGGAGAACCACCCTCTAGGACTACGCACAAAAACGTCTATCCTTAAGGCCAAGAATCCCGGAAGACGATTATTTGTATATAGAGTCTCCACCTATTACTCTTTCAAAGCATCTTGCAAACATTACAAGCTTTACTTTTTATGCACTTTCCTTCTCATGTCAACCCACTTAGTTTGATTTTACTCTATATTTACCATTTCATTGCACTTTAAATGTATAGCCACTCTGTTACATTATGATGCATTTAATTATTGATGTTAAACGCTTACGCAATCTTGAAATTCATGTATTATGTTGGTTATTCATTTATTGAACATTTATTTTTTTATGAATATTTTTAGATTTAGTGTTTTAGAATGAATTATTCCGATGGAATGAAAATCATAAATTGCATTTTGAAAAAAAATCTTTAATTCAAACTTAAGGTTTCATTTTTTTTTATTTGTGCTTAAAAAACAATTTAAACACATTAATTGCTTCTTAAAGGTAACGTCTTAAAATTTGTGCAGAATAGACAATTTACAGATGTTTGGTTCCAAAAAGCTCCACAACAAAAAGTAGTGGGATTAAAAATAGGCCTACAGACCTTTAAAAGGTCAATCCCTACCAAAAAAAAGAGAAGAAAGAAAACACACAAACAAAAACATAAGAGGTAAAAAGAAAAACGGTGATTAGACAGCTACAGCTACGGTAAATAATATTTTTTTTTTTACTAATTAATGTAATATAATTATCTAGTTTTTTTTTCATCAACAGGAAGGCTGCTTCTTAGCAACGTAACATAATATAATTGCAATAGAGGGAACTTAATATATTTAGTAAGATTCATCCTTATTAGCATTACTCTCCTTTACTATTTTCAACTTCAGATTCGACCACAGATGGGCCTACCTTTGTAGGAAGTTCAAGCCAATTAGGTAAGTTTGGTTTAGATGTTGCTGCAGTGTTGAAATATTAAATTTAAATAGCAATAACCATATATTTATGTGTCATGTGCACTTGTTATTATATTGAAAGCAAATCACCCTACAAGTAATTTGTCAGTTGTCAAAGGAGATGGAAGATGCAAAAAGAATGTCGCATTCTGTTATAAGGGTTTCATATGATGTGATGATTTATTTAGAATTGCCGACGAAATAACAATAAGGAATGAGTCACCCTTCGCCCCCCGCCCAGCCAAAAAGTCAGGTGGTGGGTTGGGAGACTTCAAGCTTAGTGGGTCGGCTTAGGCAATGATGGAGAAAAGAAGAAGATTAGAATTAGATTAATCCCCAAAAGCCAACACCTCATGTTAATAAAGTTTAATCTGTAAATTATTTTAAGTGGTATTAGAAATATGTTTAATCTCAAAATCACGATTCTTGTCTTCTACATAGATATTAATCTATCACAATTTAATTTCATTTCATTCAAATCTTAAAAGCTTTCTTTGAAGTTCGTTTGGTGAATGGATCAAGCGATATGGAAGGCCGTGTTGAAGTTCACTATAACGGAACACGGGGAACAATATGCGATGAGCGGATGGGATTTGAACGATGCTAATGTTTGTCTGCAGAATGCTAAATGAGTCCTTCAAAGCCTCCAGTGCACTGGTGTAGCTCCATACGGTCCAGGTTCTGGGGATATCCTTCTTGATGAGTTGATTGTACAGGCAGAAACACGTCTGGAGATGTGCAAAATGAATGCCATCGGGACCCATGACTGCGGTCACAACGAGGACGCGGGCATCATGTGTACAGCAGGTACAATTTTTCTTTCCTAAAAAGAAATTTATGATTATATTATGTGTAAAGCTCTGAATAAATGATTACGATTGAATAATAGTTGTGAATCTAAAAGTGATGCAACGGGACGTGGTAGACAACGCGTGAACTTTTACAATGTTAAATAATTTTAAACAAATATGAAATCTGGAGAATAAAAGGCTCGATAAGCTATAACAGAGATAACTGGAAGATTCGTACTTCAGGGCGTCCCAATTAAAACTCTACGCTTTTGAAATGGCTTCCAAATGAAAATGGTTATTCTGGGGAAAGTTTATAAGTATAGAACAAGTGGAATTGAAAGCTCATATCCTCAAATATCATGATAACACATTTTTGTCTAGGATACACTAATGAGGCTGTGCTGGAATTCACTATCCATATTATCACCTGCTTATGGGCCACAGTAAGGGTCAAATTAATAAAGGAATATATGAGCTAAACACGTAAAAAATCAACCAAAATTAAGTGTAATGCTTATTTTTTTTTCTTCATGTTATTGCAAAATTAAAATATGAAATACCACATTTACTAAAATACCAAAGGGTGTGGCATGGGGTACCTTCCATAAGTTCTATCTCGGCTTTTTCGTTTCATTTTACTTATTCATGCCGATATTAGATACTGCATTGTGTTATTTGTCATTGCAATATCATGAATATACGGTTTATCATTGCATTCATATATCATAATGGTTTTAATTTAGATTCGACAACAGACGATGTTGTGACAGACGACTGGAATTCAATACACATAGGTAGGATGGTTTTCATTCAGAAGTATTTGATATTTGCTTATGATTTTCTGGGTTCGTAAATTTCTATTTTCTGTTCGATTTACAATTTTATTTAAAGTAGGCCTTACAAATAAATAATATTGTTCAAATAATTATGTACAACTGTTTTTATTCTAATTAGTATAATGGGCAGATAAAAGTTTTGAAAGGCCGAGGCGGTATTGAAGTTATTCTTTGCAACTTATGATTATGTGGAGTCGCATCTTCCATGAGTTAGGCTGTTGGTTTAACAGTGTGAGAAAAGAAAATGAAGAGGAGCCTTCATCAAGATTTTGCTATTTCCCTACCCCCATGTCCGTCAAAAAAGTTGTACTTAAACACAAAGCACATTAATTCAAAATCTAATACATGTAGGAAATGAAAAGCGACTTCGATTTGACTATACTAACACCAACGCTACCTACTAACATGACTGATATTAATTATTTTCTTTGAAGTTCTGTATTGTTAGCATATTCAATATCATTTATTCGTAGATCGACCTGAATTATACATGAGATACCCACCAGAGGTTTGGAGCCCAGTTTCGACTGAAACGAGTAAGTCTTTTAAAGCTGTCAAAAAATTCAGTTCTCATGTGACAAATCCTCTCGGAAATATTCCAATCTTCTGCCTATCTGTCCCTATTTCTATTACGGCATAGCATTTTGTGTTGTATAATAAGGAACCCATGTTTGACCATTAATGATTTCAAGAATATTACGGTGGTAATCATGATATCTATATCAATGGAAAGTACAACTCATCAAAATTATAATGATTTCTCTCTCAGCTCATCGATGTAACACATCAATGAACCCAATTGTTTTGCAAACGCCTTGCAAAATTGTGAATTGTTTATTTTCATGCTTGAGAACCCTGTCCTCACTGATCTTCTTCTCCTGGATGTTCTTGGACTTTCCTATTAAGGTTCTGGCTTGTTCCTTCAATTACTTAGATTAAGCCATATAGTATTCTTTGTAGGGGGTTCCCACTGTGGAAACATTTAAAGAAACACTTCTGGTGTTCGCAGATAAGTTCTTGTTTCACAATATTTCTTGACCAGGAAGGTTTATGGGCTATCGTGAGCTGCAGCATGATGAAATTTCCGTAATGATAAGCTTGGCTGACTAAATAAGTAGGCCTTTCCAATCCTTTCACCAAAGCCCTTTTATTGAAAGGCTTTTGAATGTTTTACTCAGTATTTCTTATCATGATTAGGCGCATTCGAATAACCCATTTCAAGAAGCATAAAAGTGAACCACTCACAATTTTCGGAACCTTTTCAGAACAATAGAGTTCTTTCATGTGGTAGGATTTCAAAATTACAAACTTCAATTTTTTTTCTCATGACTTAACTGAGGTTTCCTTTTTCTCGATACGCCCAGTAGTGATCGGTTCCACTTTCACAGACCCATGTAAACTTGTTAGCAGAATAATACATGACGTTTGACTATCGTTATTTTTACTTGGAAAACATTTTCCTCCCTTCTTCCTCTGGATTTCATTCATAACTTTTGAATCTTTTACACTTTGATACTTGTATTTAACATACTTAGTCAATACATACATTAATAAAGATACATATTAGAAATTGACACATTCATTTCCTTTTTACCTGTAATAAGTATAAGAGTTCATTATATAATGAACAGATTATTATAAAATAATTGATAGATTTTTGATACAGTTATAATTACTATTATAGGCTCATCATCACTTAATACATACAACAAATATCCATAAAGATATTTTGACATAATCTTTGGCGTGAACATTTTTTAACAATCTAAGTTTGGGTGGGGATGTGGCTTCAGACTGTAGACCCTTGCCCCCTCCCCAACAGCAATAAGCGATAAAAGTCTTATTCGGACAACATTTATGATTCTCTCTAGACATGCTGGAAGTTCGTCTGGTTAACCAAACAGGAGATATGTCTACGGAAGGCCGTGAAGGCCGTGTTGAAGTCAAGTATAATAACGGAACATGGGGAACAGTATGCGATGATGGATGGGATTTGAACGACGCTAATGTTGTCTGCCGAATGCTTGGGTTCTTCAAAGCATCCGAAGCACTGCAAGGCAACGCCATATACGGTCCAGGTTCTGGAGACATTCTTCTTGATGAGGTTGATTGTCAAGGGACAGAGAGCAATCTTTTAGGGTGCGCCACGAGTGCGATCGGAGAACATGACTGTGGTCACGATGAAGACGCCAGTATCGTCTGCACAGGTAGGCCTTCGTTTATTCACTTCTAACATCTTGGCTTACGATCAAAAGGTACGGGGTTCGAATCCTCCACGTTACCAGCTCACTTTTTGTCAACATATTCATTTACAGTTTGCATCGAAAAAGTACGAATTTGGTACATAGTAGGTTTTTGCACTTTGAGCTGACAACGATAGCCTGATCTTCAGCTACGCACATTCAGACCACGCACATAGAGATGACCTTTCAGCACCGTCTCAACATATCTCACTGTGTTTGTCTGCCCATCTTTGTCTCTCTCTCACTCTCTCCCTCTCTCTTTCTCTGTCTATCTGGTCTTCTCTTCTTCTTTTTTGACATTAGACATGTTCTCTCATGATTAATTTCCCTTTATTTTAATTTCTTTTGGGGGCATAAATATTATTTAATCGGTTGGGGTTATATTGATCCTTCCATGAATAAATACTTCAATAATGTATATTTGATTCAATTAAGAACCCGTCGATCTGGAAGTCCGTCTAGTTGACGGTCCGAACAACAATACGGGCAGAGTCGAGGTCCTTCATAACAAAGCGTGGGGAACTGTTTGTGATGATTATTGGGAGTCAGTAGACGCCGAAGTCGTCTGCAGAATGCTTGGGTTCTTCGGCGCAGCTTATGCTCCAACTCAGGCCACTTATGGTGAAGGACGTGGGGAGATCTTGATCAACAATGTCGATTGCATTGGAACTGAATCGAATCTGGGAACATGCTTCCATGATAGGCCTGAGCGGTTCACGTGTGATCATGACGAAGATGCTGGCGCTGCCTGCTTGGTTCTCGTTTCAGGTAAATTCTTAGAAAAACCGATCCAACCTTGGTTACGTATGAGGCACATGGCCTTTGTGGCCTGAGCTTTAATAGCTCTGATTAAAGTTGAAGTCCAGAGCGAAGACAATTTATGATTATAATATCATGACTAAAAAATAAAAAAAAAACACATCATCCCATCTATTACTACAAAAACCAAACAATTTAGGCAGGCTTGCAGTAGGCATAATTATAGGAAGAAGAATTTGTGAAGGTTAAAATGGTAAAATTCGAGAAAAATATAACTTTTCTTTGTTACGTCATTAAAATTCTCATATGAGCGGTTCCATGTTTTTTTTTTTTTTTTTTTTTTTTTTGTCTCTTTGTTTTTCCTTTATTATCTTTTTGTGTCCCGTACAACACAGTCTATTTTTTCATTTCAACTGAAAAGGATGTGTAATTGAAACAAGTTTTGGTTCTTGTCCCCCTTTTGGTGCTACTTGAGGATAACCATCAATCCAGAAAATATTATTTTATTTTCATTTCAAAAAGTTTTAAAAATGTTGCCAAAATGTCCCGTACAACACAGCATGGAGTCTTTTAATGAAAGCGCATATATCTAAAAAAATTGTTCCTATCCTTTAACCTGGGTAAAGTTATGAGGGAAACAGAATCTTAACAAATAAAGTGGAAATTTATGATAATACAATTATGGCGAGAACTGCCCCCATGACATCACAGCTTCGAGACTGTTTTGCCAATTCGATAGGCCTATAGCGCTCTGCAGTTTTCTTTTCATCGTGAAGATATTCATTACTTTCTTTTATTTGTCTGATTTTCAAATTTCTTTTGATTTGTTTATCTTATTTTTCTCCTTTAAAAAAAATCAACCTTTTATCGGTCCGGACTAGCCCTCTAATTTCAAAATTGCATTTGCTTTAACCCTAATCAGGCCGGTCTTTTTTGGCTGTCCTATGGCCGGGGGGGGGGGGGGGGGGTTGAATCAACCCCCCCCCCTGAGATCTCGGCCGCCGATCGCGCGAGCGCCGCAAAATTTTGCACAATGGTAGTGTGCGATGTAATCTACAAGTTAGTATGGTTAATTTTCCTGAAATAATGTTATTTTATTTTATATTAATTAATTATGCTAATTTATGCATAATTCATACTTTTTGCTCTAATTTTCTAAATAAAGCTCCTAGAATGCTAAAATTTGGTCTAAATATTCTTTGTAGCATTCTCAACAATTCTACTTGAAAAAAAAAATCGGTATCAAAATCATTTTCTTATGTATTTTATTATTTTATGAATTTCTTATGTATTTCCTTGTTTTTTTACCTTTTGTTTTTCTTTGTTTTTTGGTCAAAATTGATTGCAGAATCTTTTTGAAGCATAATTATGCTAAAATAAATTGATTTTAGCCAGTGAGAGTGAAAATAATCATATGTTTATGAATTAAGTGAGAAAACTCTATTTGCATTGACTTTTTACACAAAATCACGTTTTTGAGCGGTTTTCGGTCTGACGGAAATTTTTGAAAATCGTGCGGCGTCATCACCGTATGCCCGATTTTCGGGGAAATGGTTTCAAAAGATGCGCAAGACTTGAAAGTAAAAAGTCATTTAGCGGCGCGGTCAAAAAATTATGCGCGGCGGTATGGTCGCGGAAAATGTCGAGGGGGGGGGGGGTTGATTCAATCCCCCCCCCCCCCCGGCCTGATTAGGGTTAAGCATTTGAACGGAACAATTTATAATTAGCGACAGGCCTATCTCACAATTTTGCACTTTAGTATTTTGTTCTAGGTCGATGAAACATGTCTTCTCTGTTAATTTTGTTTTTCTCCGTTAGGTGTGCAAGCCTTTCAATAAAATCAACCTTTCTTGGGTCTGAACTAGCCCTTTAATTGCATATTTGCATTTGCTTTACGCATTTGAACGGAACAATTTATAATTAGCGATAGGCCTATCTCATAATTTTGTTCTAAGTCGATGAAACATGTCTTCTCTGTTACTTTTGTTTTTCTCCGTTAGGTGTACAAGCATTTACTGGGATTACTGCTTTGTTCGCACTTTGAATGTATACATGTATATCAAGACAAAAAATGATATATTTTTGTTTACATGTATCAGGACTGGCTGTTATAACGGCTGCTTCTGTTGTTATTTTGACCTTTTTATTTTACAGAGGGTTATTCAAGATCGAATCCTTCATCAACTGGTAAGTCAGATAATTAAATAGCATATTTCGAGGTTAAAAACTTTGATGTAGGAGAGTTATGCGGTGGGTGTTCAAAGATGGTCGTACGTACTGCACCTCACTACAAAAAACTTTGCAGAGAATTTGTACATCTCATGCCCATTTTTTTTTTCAAGACACGCACTAAGGAGTAGGCCTAGGCCTTTCCTTTTTTACAGCTATATCAAAATTGTAGGAATCGCAGAAAATGGCTGGCGGACAGTACAGACAAAGCAAAAAACATAGTGACCCGAGATGATATACCAATGTCAATTAAATGGATATAGCATTGGCCTGAAAATTTTTACCTTGTTTAATTTCGCTTAGGCACATTTTCAACTATTTTTGACCTGATATGGCAAATGTGAATACCAATCCATAAACACTCGAGAAACAAATTTCACATGTTAATAAAATGCAATTTAGTAACATCAGTTTCTATAAATTTATCAATAACACTGATATCGCATTGATAGTCCACGTACAATGGTTATCTTAATTTTCTTAATTGTTTATCTTAATTTTCGCTTTCTATAACTCTTATTTCGAATATAGGTAGGCCTAAGGACGGATTGAACTGTCCAAACCAAACAGCGTCCACAGATGAAGGTCTAGCTACCTCGTCCAATATCACTATCGACCCATACGTACTCGGCTCTGACGGGCAAAACGTATCTATTGCATGTACATACACCTCCGATGATGTGTTTCGGTATGGAGTTACGTGGGTCGGTTGTACTGCTCGAGCTGATGCAAATATCATCGATACATGCGTCTTCACAGTCACTGTTACAGGTACGTTAACAAACAAAGATGCCCGGTAAAAGCCCCAAAATAAGCCCTGCCGGAAAAAACACAGTGTCCGACAGTGTGAACAAAATTGATGGGCCAAATCAATATAGTCGTCGCATTGTGAAGGTCTCGGACAATGTGTTCACAAAGTCGACTGTGTGGATTTGGCCCATTTTCACAGTGTTACCACAGTGTGGACACTTTATGATAGACTCTTTTTCTTTCGGTAGGGAGTACACAGTCTTTAAAAAAAAAAAAAAACAAAAAAAAAAAAAAAAATTTGGCACAAGCAGGGTTGAAAAAATGTCTGATTCACTGAATCTTCTCACAATCAACGATTTTCTATGTGATACTAAATCAATGCAAAGCAGAAACGAAACCAAAATAAACAAAAACAAAACAAAAACAATAATAAAAAAATTCTTGCTGAAAGTGTTTTTGTTGTATAAATTGCTTTTGTAAAACAAAAGTTATGCTAAATAATTTTTCTGCGGCGAGGAGAGAATCGCAATAACAAATATCCCTTGTCCGGATTTGCGAAACTACAATGTCATAGACACGGCACACGTAAAATGGATTGGAAAACTAATCATACTTCAGGATCTACCGCATCAAATAAGATGACAAAAGATGCAGAGAAATGTCTGGCATTACTCCTTTTTTGGAAATACCCAATATACCGATTGCGATTAATCTCCATACTATAAAAACAATGTTTCCCACTTGTACCATCTCATTAGACATAGACTCTATTCCTGTTTCAATATAACATGAGTCAAGTTTGTTTGACAATCCTACGGCAAGCCTGTACCTTTTTTCGGTGTGACCCCTACCAATTTAGCTTGTGTCTTTACAATTGAAATCTAATGAAAAATTAATGTTTGATAAATGTCATACATACTTTTGTCTCCCATAAAATTGTTTTCCAAGACAATGAGGCTCCAGAGTTAGATTGCCCTGACGTAAATTCTACCACGGACCCAGGTAAACGTAATTCTTCTAGCGTCACCATTAGCCCAAGTGTATCAGACAATGCCGACCGGAATCCGGTTGTGACCTGCTCCCGTAAAACCAGCGATGCCTTTGGGCTTGGTGAAACCAACGTCACGTGTGAAGCTACAGATCACTCTGGGAATATTGGTCGCTGTAGCTTCGTGGTAGCAGTGCGAGGTTAGAAAGTGGTTTGCATTTATCAGTTAAATCATTATCTAAAATAATGCTAAACAAAAAAGGATAACATTTTGAAAGAAACATCATCATCATCATCATTTATTTTAGTCAGCATTTTCCCTCTTACAAAGGGTTGCTGACTCTTACGCCATGGTGACACTCTCTCCTTTCTGTCAGGGATAAACATTAATAAAATAAAGTTTTCATATTACTGCCTAATCAAGTTAGTTACGGGGACTGTTATTGCTTGCCCTACATAACTATGTATAAATAGTTTTCAGTTTCATTAAAAAGAAAAAAGGCCTGGTGTATTTCTTTTGATTAGGTGTTGTCAATGAAAGTAGAATTTTTAAAGAATGACAGATTTCAAAAGTCAAAAGGGAGATTTATATTGATGGGCCTTTAGACACTAATGAATACGATAATAGAAATAATAACAATTATAATATCCTACTCTGTATTGTGTATGAAGATGAGGAACCACCTACGTGGGTCTGCTCTCGTAGAACTACAACCATGATACAAGCCCTTGGTACTGACAACATCTATCCACCAGTTGAAGACAACACAGACAAAGACCCAACGATCAGTTGCTCTCACACATCTAGAGACTTGATCAATCTTGGAGACACTAGCATCACATGCCAGGCTGAAGATGTTTCCGGGAATAGTGCAGAATGTACTTTTGTGTTTACTGTACAAGGTAAAACAATTTCATCGTAATAATGCTTCCTGACTCTCATCGCATTAGTTCTTGCAAAGTTGTTAAATGATAGAAACAGAATGTGCGCTAGTAGTGGAGCGCAGTCACAACTTAGTCCATTTTTCTTTTAGATCTTAAAAACAAGACTAAATTATTGATAAAGTCCATCTCGTACACAATAAGTTGCTTTCAAGTACAGAATTTTGGCAAAAACATCGATCGTTCTATTCATGCGGGCTCGACTGATATGTGGGTTTCCGCCGTTGCTTTTCGTCAACATTCGCCTTTTTAAGTGGCATGGGTACTTGGTAAGGACCCCCGTCCCTGCATCCCGTCGAATGGCCTAAGGAGAGGAGGTGACAGAGAAGATGAAGGAAGAGTAAAACAGATTGTGACCCTTCACCCCCCCCCCCAAAAAAGGGCGATTTTCACATTATTAAAACAAATAAAAACATTCCATTTCGAAGTGACCTGAGGTTTTAAACCGCCAGGATTACAAAAGAAAGGGGTCAAACAATATTTCCTCTCTTCATCTCATTTTGTATCTCTCTGTCTCCTCTCGAGCTTTATTTGATTATTTCATCTTCCCCTCTGGACGCGTACGCCTTAAAGGCGATCCTGCACGACGATCACTAAGCTGAAATGAGGACTTAAGATGCGATCTGTGTGCTCGCCGCCATGTTCCACGAAGAGCATGACTTAATTTGCAGGCGGTTGTAGTGCCAACACACGCCAGCCAACCCCGATCGCGCTGTGAGGGCGAGCAATCAAGCGTGTGTGTGTGTGTGGATACTCTGTGTGTGTATAAATCACTGTCAGTGAATGCAGGCACTGTTCGGATCACGTGCATACCTTTCGCTTGCACAGGCTAGGCGGCCGGGGAGCCAAACCGTTCTCTCATGCATCCGAGCAGTCGAATAATTTCCGATATATTATTGGCTCATGGCTTCGGCAACCGTTCGGGCGTTCTAACTTTCGGTTTTTGGACCACTACGTAAGATTCGCACATCGTTGGTATGAATGGGCAGCTTGTAAAGTTCGTTACCGCGTACGTATTTTGAACTCCCTCTACACTATGGGGAACGTGTATCTTTAAGTTTAGTTGGGGAATTCGTTTGTCATGTCGAACTTTTGGTAATGCGAAAATGAAATTAATTGTGCTCAATTATTTTCCCAGTTTACTAGGTTTTTTTTCATTGATATTTAAGTGGCGCATAAAGAGTTAACTGATTATCCACGAGGTACGTTCTTCATTTTTTTTTAATGTTAAGTATAGCTCGCTAGCTCGCTATAGCTGAAGCCGCCGACCAAAATATTCAACATGCTACCATTAGAATGGCCAATTAACAAAGCCGTTCGTTGCTAGGGGTGGAGCTAAGAGGACAGTGGTGTGAATCTCTTACATTTCCGTCATGTGTGAAAAAAATTTATTATGACCGAAAAAGGGGGCTTTTATATAATCTGCTTTTTGAACACTTTCATTTTTAATTTAAGAAAATTAAAAAATGTTTTTTAATCAAAACATGGCGATTTTTACTAATTCGCCGTTTTTCTCAGGTTTTTCATCAGCGAGTTGTGTCTGATTTCGATGTGACGGGTCTCTTTTTTTTTTCGATTTTTGGCACTTTGAAATTATTGGTAAAGGAGTACGCCCGGGTGCTAATTTATTTTTCCACACGTCTTTTTTTTTTTTTTTTTTTTTTTTTTTTTTTTTTTTAGCACATGGTTATTATTACCTTTTTGATATCATCAATATTTAAAGAACTAGGGTCTTCAGATTTCATGGGGTGTTGATCATAATTTGCTGATCCCAGAATTTGTGAAAAGCACTTCAAATACCTGTCTTGAAGATAACTTTCTGGACCACAGCAAAACAATCTGTCCCACCCTGGACAACTTCGGCTATCATCGGGCCAGGGAAAGGGAGATATAACGACTTTACAAGATGAAGCGATGGGTGGAATAAACGATGCATTACATAAGACTCGCAGTGGTCAGATGATGCAAAACAGCTGTTACAGGGTAAACATCCATGGTGTCAAATTACCCATGGGAGCTCCCGACCTACTGCCTTTAAATAGATATTCAATCTCATTGCTGGCATGCTTAAAAAGCCTGATCAGCGAGTAGTGACATTGCTTGAGAATCAGAAAATTGTGGGTTCGAGTCTTGGTCTAGCTTTTATTTTTATTTTCTAGTGTTGTCTTTTTCAAGTTTATTTAGTAATTTTACATTGAGGGATACGTTAAGGCATAGGATCACATTTTCTGGTTTGTAATGTGGTCATATTCCAACGTGAGTGATACGATATTTAGACAGACAGAATGGCCCATATCTTCGCACTTGTAGGCTATGAATGGATCATGACTACCATATTATGAACTAGAACTGCAATCGTTGACGTGAACGATGTGCTTGCATTGACGTCTTGACTAAAAGATTTCAAGGACTATTAAAATTTAAACGTATATTTTGAAATATATTGGAAAACGGAAGTAGGCTTTACATAAACGAGATTTGTGTGTTGAACGAATACGGTTTGTGTACTACAGTGCAATTTTGAAAACTCCGCTTTCCATACTATCCGGCGTTCACATGGTTCTGTCAAATTTGCAATTATTAGGCAAGCGGGTATAATGGCTCCTACAAAAACGTGATTTACTCAAAGTTTTCTGTGACAACCTATATGATATATGGTATCAATGGAAAGGCAATTTCAAATGCGGTCATTGTGATGTCAATTTCAGAAGCAAATATTAAACGACAATGACGTAATGCCTTGTTAGGTAATGCATTGCAAATTCGCTATTTTTTTCCCATAACTTTTTGATGACGTCATCAAATTTTAAAAAAATTGGCAGATAGTTGTGAAATTTATCGATACATATGCCTGCTAAGTGTCAAATTCCTAGATTGAATATTCGCAATTTTAGGGGAAGTTAAACTTGATTTCCTGGTATCGATAATTTTTTACATTCTACAACATTTTTTAGCAATTTGGTCAAAGAATCGATATATTTTTCTTTACATTGCTGGGAAGGACATAGTCTGAAGTACCTAAATCCAAAAATGGGTACGGTTTTAGCAAGGCACAACGCAGACGCAGCCTCTTGGATTTTAGCCAAATTTTGAAACTTTAGAGGGCGCCATTTTCATTTTGCGGATTTACTGGAGTGTGAAACATGTGGAGTGTGTGCACAGTTATTAGAATAACATGCCCTCAAAATTTGAAGCAAAATGAAATTGATTTAAGAAAGTTATAGACATTTTTGCGTATTTTTAGTCACAATATTTTATTTCATAACGGAGTTGATTTTGGAAATTAATTGAAAATATGAAGATGGTTTTAAAATGAAAAGTTATGGGTTACATATGAAAGGCAAACTCATGGAATATTTAATGCATTTTGTTAGAAGTCTGTAGGATTTCGGATAATGGAACTAGGGAGGCTGGAAGAATGGCATTTATATGGACCAAAAATTGACAAAATCGCCGATGAATGGTCATGGATGAGTGATTTTGGAAATTGAAATGTCAGGGGATCAATAATGAATCATGGTTGACATGCCTACGAAGTTTGAAAGGATTTGGATGAGTAATTGGACCTGGACAGGGATAACAAGGATCATGTGTTAAGTGAATGGGTTTTTGTGGAAGAAGAAGAAGAAGACGGAAAAGGAATATTGAACGATAACATAGCATTGTCGCTGTTAGCGTCAATGCAATAATGTACGAGTGGCATGTGCCATTACCAGTCATGCCAGTTGGATTTAAATTTTACAATTGGCTCTGGAAATTTGGATTAAAAAACAACGCGTTAGTGACAAGACAAATTTTGGACACGGCATATCAATTCTACTCAACGTGAAATGTAAATCTAACGTATGACAGTAAATCTTAACATAAAGACGCGTCCATTATTTGAGGAGGGGAAACGCAACATTACATTGATGAGTTTAGTGGAAAAAATGCAGCTGAGCGGCGCAGAAAATTATACGGCTCTACATTAATGTCAACAAAACCCGCGCTAACGGCGGGAAGCGACGATTGACAACTGCATGCAATTATTACTTAGCGTACAAAAACTCGCCTAAGAAAACTTCCCTGTCGGTAAAATCGTATTGTCAGTCGATCCGTTCGAGGAAATTAGTCATGGACATGAAATAAATAATTGAAATTTTATCATAGTTTTCGTAGGTAGATGCTTCAGACCAGATTCGGGAAAAAGATATTTTGGCAAGCCTATAACAGCATTGTGCTAAAGTTGTAATCAGAATCTTTATTTCACATAGATTGATGTTCCTAACGATTATTGATATAAAATTAATAATGATCTTGTCACATCTTGAGAAGACGCCGTCCACATGCGGTATGCATGTGATATGCGGAAATATTGACCCATCGTGTAAAGATTCGTTTGTAATAATGTTCAAAGTGACAGGACTTTTTTTAACCAATCGAAATGAATGTACCATATTTGGAAAGCTGAGAATTCAAGCTTTTAAAAACTGCTTGATCATTAAGGTGTAATAAATTGTGCGTAATCGAGGAAGATGACTATGCAATGAGCTATTTTGAGAGCAAAATTGGCCATATTGTACAGGAATTTGATCTTACTAGGATTTCGAATTGACACAAGTGACAGGACTTTTTTTTCCCTTTGCAATAAGTTATTCCTATATTTGAAAAATTCAGACTCTTAGCGAACTCATTCAAGTTGATCATTTCTTTGAAAAGGTAGTTGCTCGCCATAATCAAGAAAACAAAGTGAAAAAACTGTGCAAAATACAAAAAGTCTATGGCCGCGTTCGCTTTGCGTAGAGTGATAGCGCCCTCTTCCCCTTAAGTTTACAACTAGAATTGATATGGTTTCTCACCATTATTGGTTATGGTTAGATTTGTGCCCAAGTAAATCAATGGTACCGTAAGTGCTGGTATATATATGTACAGGAATAGTGTACCTCTTTGATATTTATTGTCCTTATCAATCATTCCCTCTCTGTGAAAAATGGTCCACCTCTAAGACCCGTATTCTACTACGGAGTTTAGAGTTGTACGACAATAAACAATAGGATCGAACAATAGCACCGTACAAGAAAAAAACTTTCAAACTTGTACAACTTACGTACAGCTGGGAGTTTCTCGTCCACTGGAACGCACAAGATTAAACTGGAAATCCATTGAAATAATGACGCAACATTCTTTTGTTTCTAGCCGCTTTACAATTTTGCTATCTATTGACTATGCGAGACCGGGGACAATTGTAACACGGGCCAATTGTAATAGAGGCTCACATCCAGAGCAGAAACACGCAACAAACCATCGCTCCACATGCTGTTTGAGTACAAACAGATGTAACGGTTCGGTTAACTTTCTACAACCGTTTTTTGAGCAGGAAAGTAATATTTCACACTACCCAATGTTTTCCATCTGGACAAATGAAGAGGTCATTTTCAAAAGGTATTAAATCCATATTTGTTAAATCGGAGATTTTTTTTTTTTTAAATAATTTTTTCATTGATAGGAGTGTCTGTTTGGAATCAAACTTTTACATACTTTATGATGCTAAAGGGAAACCAGTCTAACAAAAATCTAGGTATGCAAGTTTTTCTGTAAACGAATTTTTAATTTTTTGTTCTGATGGATGTAGTACCTTTTGGAAACGAAATGTCTCAGAGTATGTAAATTGTCATATAAGCAACTTTTTTTTATTCAAAAAGGAACATTTTGTACTATACTATACTTTGTACATATTGCTTTAAATAGATGCCTTGTTAAAAAAAACAACGTTGCATTGAGTACATAAGTTTTCAAATTTTCACTAATGCTCTGGCGAACCCAGCCAACTACGCACTATTTACATGCCATAAGAACAAAGAGACGCGACTACATAAAAGTGGATGTAGTACCTTTTGGAAATGATATGATTTTTTAAAGTAATTTTTCCACACTTCCTATTGAAAATTCATGTTTCTGTATGTAACAGTATGTAGAGGTGCTAAAAATGAGTAGATCAAATGTAAATAAAAAAAAAAAAAAAAAGAATTTGCGGAAAGGGATGTAATGATAATAATAATAATTAATAATATAATAATAATAATAATAATAATAATAATAATATTAAAATAATAATAATAATAATAATAATAATAATAATAATAATAATATCGTTTTATTTATTAGCTTTGATAAAGAAAAGCAAAATGTTACAATTCCATGTGTTACAATATTATTGCCCCATTGCGTGTTACAATTGCCCCCGGTTTAGGGGCAATAGTAACACTCGACCTCTTGTTTTGAAACGATGATGGCTTCAAAATAAATAGTTTTACTAAACCCATACCTATTCATATGTCGTGCTAAGATATGAATATTTCTTTGTACTTAGTTTTAAGGAAGTATTTAGCTATAATAAAGTTGAAAAGTCATATTTAAAAAAAAGTGTTACAATTGTCCCCGGTCTCCCCTACCGAATGTTGTTGTATTAAACACAACACAAAATGAAAGTTCCCCCTATTTCAGATATCAATAACTTTAAACCAGAAGGAAATTTAGAAATCTAATTATATGTCCATGTAGGGAATTTAATTAGCCACAATGGGAGCAAATTTTAGGAAAAATCATGTAGTCATGCTTCAGGGAGCAATGGTTGAATAAAAAATGTCATTTTTGGAAGTTCGCAAGCCTAAAATGGCAAATTTTATTTAATGATAACGGACCCATTTCTAGATTTTAAACATTTCACACGTCTGAATGTATGCAAAACGTGCTTCCCAATATACGGAAACGAAATTTGCGTCAAATTTTACGGTTGAGTGAGCATGCAGCAAAAATTGCCCAAATTGCCAATTTTTTTTTTACTTCTTTGCAATGGTATAATCGATCAAATATGAAGGAATTCCTGTTTTGGAAGTGTATGCAACCAATATCCATCTATTTACTGTTGAATGATCCCATCAAACAACCCAAAAATAGGGCATTTTAGAATTACGAAGAGTCATTGTAGTAATTTTGTGCACTAGAAAGCATCTTACTAACAGTTTACGGCTTGTATTTATATTCTTTCGGCACGTGTCAATGATCCTATGGCATTTATTTACAAATTCATGCTTCAGTGAGCACGTGAGACTGGAAAAGCCTTTTTCTCACGTATGGACTAAAATTCAAATTCTTACTTTCATAAGATATACCAATTCTTTTTGGGGAGTACTTTTGATTTTATTTTCACAAAAAATCCCAACGTTTCACGCCTCAGTGGGCACAATATACAAGAAAATCACGAAAATGAGAAGAAAGTTTGGGGCTTCGTAATGGTTCAGTGACCTTTCGAATACGTAATTGGAATCAAGATCATGTTAGTTAGAGATCAGTTGAAGCTTTGTGCCAAGTTTCGTGACATAACTCATAGTAGAATTAATAATAATCATCAATGATATTGGCCTAATTTAACAAAAGTTAAATTTGGCATATTTTAATTGTCAGTTTTTGTCAATTTGACTGTGAATTATTTTATGAAACTTTGCACATACCTTCAACTGGTCTCTAACTAACATGATCTTTATTAAAATTACGTATTGGAAAAGTCACTGAACCATGACGAAGCCCCAAAATTTCTTCTCATTTTCATTATGTTTTTGTATCTTGTGCCCTATGAGGCGTGAAACATCGGGATTTTTATGAAAATAAAAGCAAAGGTACTCCCCGAAAATAATTGTTTTATTCAATCAACAATAAGAATTTGAATTTTAGTCTTGGAGCAAAAAGTGTCAGCTTACATTTTCAGTTGGAAGGACAATGGTGTGTTTCTCCTCTGAAGTAATTATGGCCTTAAGGGTGGTATCTGACATCTTGGAGACGTTTCTGTGACTCGAACACTCGGAGACATCCCCGATAATTTGTTTCTTTTTCAGAGATGTCTCTGAGACCACTTTGAATTTTCCCCGGCTAGTAATAAAACCGTATCAAACAAGTCCCAAACTAGTCTCAAATCCGTCTTATATCTTTAGATACACCCGAAAGGTGGTATCTCACTATGCGGCGACGTCTCCGCGACTCAGACACCCCAGGACGTCTGCGATAATTGTTTTTTTTTTTTCTGTCGCGGAAATATCTCGGAGACGTCTGCGCGACGAAAAACATTCAAGTGATTTTCAACATTTACTATTTTTGTCATTAGAAGTCGCGGAAACTCAGCTCAGGAGACCGTCAGACGTCTTCGTCACGTCTCCACCACTAGTTTCAAAAATCATTTCAAACCCGTCTCAAATTAGTCTCAAACTAGTTCCAAATCCGTTTTATCCCGTCTCATGACAAGTCTTACCACCAATAGTTTATCATTGGTTTACGCGTCAGTTGTCCTTTTGAATATAATGTTAGGCCTAACACGTCAATCGTGTCGGGAAATGTCATTTTTGATGATATACATGCAATGAATCGAATCGTTGTGGATAATTCAATAATGCACCTCATTTTTAGGCAACCTTTAGAACAACCTTTTAGAACAACCTTTAGCTTGAAATTGACGAGAAAATAGATAAATTAGCTTCCTCCGACATAGAGCTCGCAAAGCCATATCAAATTCTAAACCACCTTTACCCCTAGTTTAGAATTCTTTAAAAATGTTTGTACAGAACTGGTCATCCGAGACTACATTTGTACAATTAGACGCACGCTTCACTGACGCTTCATAGAGAAGCATGCAAACCAGCGTTGAATTCTCCTTATAAAATCCGTACTATTTTGGTGCGACAGCACAACTTTAGACTCCGTAGTAGAATTTTGGGCCTAAGTGTTGTGAGTGACATAGTGTGAGGATCACATAGTGTTTGGACTTGAATAATTGAAAGTATTGTAAACAAGCCTTTGTGTTGATTTCAGATCCTAATTTGCATTTTCAAAGGTACAGCGCCACATTAAAATTTCACCTATTAAATGTCCACTTTAAATTTAACATGACCATGCTTTTTTTTTTCGAAATAAAAAACTGCAGACCCCTGCGTGGTTCATCAGCCTCAGCCTTGTGTCAATGGTAGATGTCAGCACAGAGGATCAGGGCAATACGAATGTGTCTGCCAAGATCATTACGAGGGCAAAAACTGTGACGTCATTAGGAAACCTACACGTAAGTTTCCGGGCTATTCCAAAGCAACAGATAATATTATGTCGGTGAGTTTACATGTCTTGTTGTCACCAGGAAAGCTGTTTTCTAAATACAATTTAAATACAATAGCGCAATAGAGATATAGGGCCAGCTTTACATATATTCCCTTCGTTTTTTTCCTTCTGTAAAAAGATGATTAAAAAAAAAAAAAAAAAACTTAAATTCTTTGAAATATTTCCACAAAACAGATGGTCCTTATTGTAGGATTAGGCTTACATATCATAAGCATCCTGCTCCCATGCCCTCCCCCCCCCCCCCCCAAAAAAAAAGATAAATAAATGAACAGAAATAGATACATGATAATATCCGAATTCATAAAAACAGTAAGACAAGATTTAAACAATTTAAAGAGGCTTGGGGCTCGGAAAGTATTCAGCCCCCACTAGTTCTAGTCGGATAAGTATACCATTAAGTCAACATGATGTTTTTGATGAGGCTCATATATAGCATCCACTTGAATACATTCGGTTTGGCACTCTACGCCCCTACCCCCTCCCAACACCATTACCACTCCTCCATTTCAAGCCCGTAATCTTGTTGATCTTCTTCTTCTTTAAAGTTACAGATATGCTGTTTCTTTCACTTATGATATATTTTTTATAAACATAGAACCGGTGTCGGTCGGCGTTCATCCTCAAAACCAGACTGTGGAGATTGGCACTAACATGAACTTGACGTGCAGCTTCCATAATGCCGAACGCTACCAGTGGTACAAAAATGATAATCCTCTCCCTAAGAAGGCAAACCAGAATCTTTTGTATATTGCCAACGTCTCCGTAAGTGACATCGGATATTATTTCTGCAGAGGATATGGAAATAACAGACATTTGGACACAAATGTGGCATCTGTTTACATTAAAAGTAAGCATACATGTTTTTGTGTATATCAAATACCTGCTCTTAACCGTCTATATATGTCAATTCCCTCGATTTCCGGGACTAATTCTGGACAGAACGCGACGCTGAATATTATGTGACAGGGGCTGATATCAGTTTTTTTTATTTCGACTGTGATTTCAATAAAGGAACTTCCCGAGGGCTCTATATTCACGTTTCAGTTCTGAGATAGTAATGTCATTGTTAATAAATAAAAAGGAAAATAAAACCGAAGGCGATACTTATTAATTTAAATGCCACGCTCTTAAACTTCTGATCACACGGGCATTTAATTGAAGACTAAGGGATAAGAGCTTGCCATAACTCAGTTGCTAAAGCACTATTTAGCAATCAGGAGGTCTCGGATTCGAATCCCTATGGAGTCTCATGTCCTTTGCTCATCTTTTCATATTATATATTTCTGGTCAGACTCACTCTTTGTTCAAATTTGTATTAAAAATGTTCAAGAAGCTGCATCACTTGACAGCGATCCTTCGCATTTATCCCAAGTTGATTTCTATCTTTCGGGTACATTTCAGGTTCTATAACCTTCTGACCACTCGAGCATTGAAAACTAAGGGATGCCCTGGGACGGACATTCACATAAGGACTTTTCATAGCTCACTCAATAGAGCACCTGTCCAACAATTAGGAGGTCTCGGATTATAATCTAAATAGAATCCAATTTTCGCTTTGCTAACGTTTTTCATGTTAAATTTTATATGTCTGGTTGTTTGAGGCCGTAACATCATTTTATCGTTTCCTGACGTTCCTTTACAGATCTGACCAACATACGAATTACAAATATGATATTCGTTAATACTACGATTACATCCGATGACAACATACTGCTTCAAAATATCAGTAACAATGTAAGTATTTTCACAAATTTGTTAATGATTCAGGGGTCGCAGGCTGAGGTGAGGGAAATGGACATCCCCCGACATACAAACAAGCACCCACACACTTAAGAAAATGTGTTCCGCGTTTAAGGACTTTAGTGTCCATATTTCCTTTGTCGTCCTTAATTTTGTGGCACATCTATGTTTTATCGAAGATGAATCCAGGCATTCCGGCCATTGACTCGGCCTTTTATAGGCTTAGCTATTAGATTGAATTGAATTGAATTAAATTTATCATTCTCCGTATTATCATCATACCAAATAATTTCACATGTAGTTTTACAGTTTTCATGAACGAACAAGAATTTTTTCATAAAAATGATAAATTAATTCCAAGTAATTAACAGCAAATATAGTACAATATAAGATAATGATAAATGATAACAGAAGGACCTGCTAAAAAGTAATTTCCTTCTTTTGCAAGCCCCATATTAATTAATAAGTAATACAATGTGTTGTATGCTTATATAATCAACAAACTAAGTTACACATGATTAATATAGGTTAGTAAATTTTTTAATGATGGATTGTTTCTATTAAATATTTCTATAATTTCTATAATATCAAAATTATTAAATCTTTTTCTATTATGTTCTATATTGATATCAGATTCAGAAATTACTCACGAATGACTCCAAACTCGAATACCTGTCCCCGACAGTTATCTGCAAGAACTTTACCAGGGTTGGAGGCATACATGGAACAAGCAGTCTTGATGCCGACTTTATCATCTACATCAAAGGCAGCAATCTAACTGCATTCGAGGAGTACAATCTCATGCAAGATATTGCCAATAAAACTGGTAGCTTGTATGATAATCTTGACCTTAGCAAGATGAGAATCCAACACACTGGTAAGTATTTTGCATTATTGGTTACGGTTACCCCTATTCCCGATTACGCAATGCCTATTATCATGATTATATGAATCTAATTTTGGCATACACTCTGAATTCGACATTGTGCGACACTGTCCCTTTGGTAATTTTTTTAGAGTTCAGTCAGCCTTGTGTTAAACACAAGATTATTGTACACAAACAAACGGCCTCCTTTATTTACAATTTAGTAGAGGCTGTTATGTCGAAATAATAAAGCCAGCTGGATATTTGTGCCAAAATTGATTTTATTGGCTAACTTTGTCAATTTGGGGGTGCTGAATCCAAAAAACTTTGGTTCCATTTTTTTCCAACCACGTCTTGGGCCGCCATTTTGGAATTCAAAATGGCCGCCGTAGAAAACTGTATTTTGACATATATATCATGTTCTAAGCATGGTAAAAGGTTCAAATTTGGTTTATAATGCATGCATATGATGTCAGACATGACAATGCATCATTTTCCGAGAATATCATTCATTGAGTAGGTCGCCATCTTGAAATTCAAAATGGCCGCCGAAGATAATCCTTTAGTTAACATATATCAGCTTACAAGCACCTTACAAGTTACAGTGCATGATATTTCACCAACAAAACAAATACAACATCAACGTGATTTGTTGTTGAGTAGTCCTTTCAAAAGCATTTAGGCTTTTGCATGAATTCCTTGCGAGTGACAAGAGTATATGATCAAATTCATGACTGCCCTTGGTACAGCATGCAGGTCAAAACACAAAGTTAGACAGTACAATCTGCCTCTAACTCCCATCTATTCCCCTGGACTGGAGGCATTTTATGTTGTTAAACATCAATGTTTATAAACCCCTCAAAAAATGTCTTGCAATTCAACTTTGAGCCCTCATATCTTTTTATTTGATTGTTTATGATGGTTAAATTTGATATCATTGGAAAGTTGATTTATTCCTTGTCACACTGATACCCCATTTGTGATGGTTATGTTATGCTTGAATGCACAGTACTCGCAAACTCGAATAAAAGAAAAGGAAAGTTGCCAAATGAATGGCTATTGCTTACATCGAGTTTTTAACTGTATAAAAGGTTTTTGTGTTTCTTTGTGTTTGTTTGGTTTGTGCGTTAGGCGCTCAATACAATGTTGGATACTCTTGGTTGAATGAATAATATTTCAGGTAATTTAAGGTAAAAAAAAATAAGCACTGCCAAGCAAAAAGCTTGGGCAAGGCACATTTCATCTTCCAAACAATAAGTGAAAACATTGAGGAATAATGCATGACCTATTTAATGATACTCAATAGAAACTGTACCTTTCAACAATAGCCATTCATTTGGCAACTTTCCACTTCTGACTTTGATTTGTATTCGGGAATACTGTGCATTCAAGCATTGCACAACCTTTACAAATGGGGTATCAGTGTAAAGAGGAATAAATGAACTTTATTTAGCTGCTCAGCGGCTGCCGGGTCCACGAGAAAAGGGGCAAAACAAATTTCCGGTCATCTTTGTTCGGACAATAAAATTTGGAGCATTTTTTTGGAGCATAAAATTAATGAATTATAGACAATTAACAAAAAAGATACGAGGACTCAAAGTTGAATAGCAAGACATTTTTTGAGGGGTTTAGTTTTTCCTGGTGCTCGTGAAATAACATGCAGTAAATGCAAGAGAATGAGAGTATCTGCTTCTCCATGGGTGCGAATGATGACTTTTGGATCAAACACATTTGGCTTAATAGAATAATTATGTTGCATTCCCGAAGACGTCAGCAAAACACTTTTGCTGTCATACTGGCGCAGAACAGCTTTCCAAAGATATTATGCCAGTAAGAGCTTTGTGTGATTTGAGACAGAATCATTTTGAGTGACACGAGTTATATGTTTGTTGATGAGCCCTTTGTGTTAAACTCCACTTGCTCAGTATCTTTAGCCATTTTGCCTCAAGTTCGTTCCTTGAGGGTGTCATTGTACCTGTCATGATAATCAGATGCAAATTTTCTTATACTCTTAACGAAGGCAGCAGCAAATTCGGTTTTTTGATGGGGACTTGATTTTGGCCTTGATAACTGCCACTGTATTGTTGATGTTTCCTCTCTTTCTCCTCTTTCTATGATGTGGCTTCTGTGTCTAATGGACTTGACTAATCAGTATCCTGGCCTTTAGGATGGCTACTACTATTAGGTACAGTCCCATGGGCTTATATGACATAGATGAATGAACTCTTGTCTGAATTAGTAGAAGGCCATCTGAGGTAAAGAGTGAGCATGGAATTACAGATAATTCCTACTTTCAAATTGTATATATCCCAATGACTAAATCATGGCAGATCTGGATTGTTTAACAACCATAATTCTTGCGAGAAGTTTGGTGACCCTAGCTTAATGAGCTTGGCTCCAATATTGCATTGTATGTATATCTTCTTCTTGTATGAAAGAGATGAATTTCTTCATTTCGACCTTTGTCATTATAATAATCCAAGATGGTTTTCATGACTGATTACTTGATTCTTCCAGATGCAAATTCTTGGAACCTGACTTTCTTTATTCATCTAACTATAGAATGTCTTCATTGAATGCTTCCACTCCATGTAAGACACTACATTCATCAGCATCATTGACTTGCTTTCAAAGAGACTTCCTTTGTAGTGTTGTAAGATGCCCTTCTTATTTTATGTTGAGGAACTGGGATAAATGCAAGCTACAGAACCACTGACTTGACAATGCTCCTTACTGTTGGGATCATTGGTCCTGGAAGTCTTCTGCTGAATGGAGTTGATCCATTCAGGGGCAATCAGAAAAAGTCTGGTCAATGCTTTCTCATTTTGCATTCATCCTGTAATACCTAATACAACTTTTATTCTCTGATGAGCTTTTCCATTATTTGGTCAACAAACAAGCTTTTGAATCAGATGCCAGATTGGGGATCATGAATTCTGCCTGTAATGCATCACAAGAACCATCCGTACAACAGCCCTTGCCCTCTGCATCATCAGTCTTATGCATGACCTATCTGGGGCAGTTCGCCCCATGCCTCAAAGGATCATCACAGGATGTCTAGACCCCACCCAAGTAGACAACATGTTATCTTGAGTGGCATCGCCCCTGAACACATCAGGAAGTTAGCACTTTCCCAAAGGTGAAATTTAAGCATGAAAACAGGGATTCTACAGATGAAAATGACCCACTCCACCCTCTCTTCAATGGTATTCAGGTAAAGCAACATAGATTCAGGCAAATTTTCTTAAAATCTGCTGATCGAACCCCTAAACCTAACCCATCATCCAGAGGTTAGACTTTTGGTCCACTTCTCGTGAGTTGTGCCACATAGTGTTAGCATCAGCCCATGGCAGTTCCTTCAGGTCCTAATGGCCAAATGGCCACATTGGGCTTCGATGCTGAAGGCCAGCCATTTTGTGAAATTTGAGAGGAAGAATCTATGACTCATCTCCAGAAATGCTCTCTCTATCTTACCAAACCCTGCAGACGTGACCTCCCTTTCGCCTGATGTGGTTTCCCGAAGTATTTAAGAGGAAGAGTCTAGAGCAAGTTCTGTGCAAAGTAGTACATGGACTGTCCTTCAACAGAATTGAGATGTAGATACAGATCTCATTGTCTGCTCGCTCGTAAAGGAAGCAAACTCACCATCTGCTTCATGTAGTTCAGTGAAAATCTTGCCATCTCATAATTCTCTTTGTTTGAAGATGCTCTTTGATCATTTCAGTAACCTCCATAAAGGCCAAGTTGATGCCATTATGTCTCTCATGTGGGCCTACCTCCTTGCGAATCGCTTGTGACCCAAGTGGCTCATCATAATACAAACTGAACCTAGTGCATTGATGCTTCAAACAGGAGATCATAGCACACCGTGCGTTTGTCATGTGTAATTCTACATCACGTTTGAACCACTTCCCTGTGGATATTTTGCGGATTGAATATGATTGGGGGGGGGGGGGGGAGACCTGATTCAATGCTAATTGCAATTCCATATTTTCACGCAATCCGAAAAATCTGGCTTATGTCCCTGTTGAAAATTTCAGTTCCAGTTTTCTGACAAACAGGTCAAGATCAGGGGGTTATGATTTGTGAAAGACCTTTGATTGTGAAGAGGGATACATGTAAACGTCCATGTGAAGAACAGAGAAGTACTGATTTCACTCTTGTAATCGTTTACCTCGATCGAAGCAGCATCATTCTCTTGGCCAGCACCTTTCACAAGATCACTGACTATCATTGTGCGTTGCCGTTATGGCGGCCATTTTGAATAACAAGATAGCTGCCTGTTTGCATTTATAAGCGGGAAACAATGTTTAATTAGCACGTTATATCATCTTTGGAGGTATAATACTATTCACTGCAATTGCATTCTGCTAAGGAGCAATTTTAACTATATAGTAAGTACATGCACATTAAGTATGGTGGCCATTTTGAATTCAAAACGGCCATCAATTCTACTTTACTAACCATTATAGATAGTAAATTTTCAGTCAAGTATGTAGGGCCTCATAAACTTTGATATTATTGCAATGTTTAACCTTCTAAGGAGCTTGGAACCTGCGATACAAGTGAAAATAGGATAGCCCTGGCGGCCATTTTGAATTTCAAGATGGCGACCTACCAATATGAACCATATTCTCGGTATTATCATGTCACACATCATATGCATGCATTATAAACCAAATTTGAACCTCTTGCAATGCTTACAACATGAGATATATGTCAAAATGCGATTGTACACTGTTCGTCATAAAGGTGGAATATTTTTTTCTGGCTCAAGCGACATTATGTTGCTCCGTTATTAATTTCTCGAATGTGTTTGTCAACGCTTTCACTTTCTGGGATCCTGGGTATATCTTGGACATTCCCTCAACTCTTCCCGGGGATTTTTCTTTAAAAAAGTTTGTCACCCCCAGAAGATGGCCCTTTTTGTAATTTTCTCTTATTTTGGGGGCCTTTTTTTGTTCACGCGACCCACCAAGGCCCCCTCAGTCGTATCCCAAGGAAACACGTCTGAGGTGGAGATTTGTTATTGTTCTTTAAATTAAATCTAGATTTATGGTTACACGCTCGACTCATTTGTCTAGGGGAGGGGTCAAAATTTATTTTGATTGGGGTTCAACATTCATTCTATTCATTTTTACACCATGGAAATTTCTAATTTCCCTAAATTGTATTGTAAAATCTCAACCAAACATAAATCAAAATAAAATATTATCAATAATGACTATTTACGGCCTTGTCATCAAGGCTTAACAAAATTTAAAGGGAAAATGACGATATTTAAGGGTTAAAGGTGGTTTTTCATTTATTTTGTTTTCAGCATAAAGATGGAATAAAATATTCCGAATTTTCACCAATCTCGTTTTTACTTCAACCCCTCCCCTAGACAAGAGACCTTAGCCTGTCCCCAGAAATATAAATTTAACTTAAAGAACAATATAAAATAGTACACCTCAGTCGCGTTTTCTGGGGGTAGGACTGAGGGGGGCTTGATCGGCCAGTAAAACAAAAAGGGGCCCCAAAATGAGAAAAAATAACAAAAATGGGCATCACGGGGATGGACAAAACTTTTTTGGAAAAAGGTCCACGTGAAGGGTTGGGAGAATGTCCAAGATATAGCCAGGGTCCCAAAAAAGTAAAAGCAGGGACAAACATATTCAAGAAATTAAAGTCAGAACAAAGTCATGTCGCTATAGCGGCAAAAAAATATTCCACCTTTATGACGGACAGTGTAGTATGGCGGCCATTTTGTATTTCAAAATGGCCGCCAATACTCCTGACCAAATATTATTGGCTTATTTTCATTGGAGCATGAAGGGCACCATAAACATTGATATTCTTGCCACTTTTAAACTTTTGAGGTACTTACGACTTAAGATAAGGTAAAAATAGATTAGCTTTGGCGGCCATTTGAATTTCAAGATGGCGGCCAATAAAAATGAGTCGTTATTTCAAAAACAGATGTAACAGATAAGTTGACATAATAAGAATGACTTTTACAACAAATCTGAACCTCCTACAATGCTTATAAGGTAAACTATGGGGGAAAATATGATTTTCTATGGCGGCCATTTTGAAATCCAAAATGGCGGCCCAAGACGTGGTTGAAAAAAATGGAACCAAAGTTTTTTGCATTCAGCACCCTCAAATTGACAAAGTTAGCCAATAAAATCAATTTTGGCACGATTATCCAGCTGGATTTCATAGTAGCCCCTACTAATTGGAATGGTAATAAGATATTTCCAAAATGTGAAGTTTTGCACTGTTGTCAGTAAAACAGGCGTAATCTTTTGCACAACTGATCTGTAACAAATTCGTGTGTAAAAACAAGGTTTCCATTAAAGGCCAATTTTAACACTACCTAACTTTTCTAAGTTGCAATTTTTGCACAACAAAATTTATTGATTGCTGCAATGAGTGACACACGGAAGATCAGTGGCTAATCCAGAGTGCGAAATAATGGCAATAAGTGGCGCCGCACCCCCCCCCCCCCCCCGTTTTTACTTTTTTTGCGCCCCTCACCCGTTTTGTTATTATTATTATTTTTTTAAAATCTGTTCCGCCGTTGTCATAAAACCTAATCGCACCAAAATTATTAGATGTGTGACATTGTAATTAAACCAGTTGTTCTGCATCCCTATAGACAAGTTTGTCTAAATAAAAATTGTACAATTCATGTTGTATAGAATAAGAACTGCCCTTGGTTCCATTTCTTGTATTCATTATTTATTATATCGTCTCCAGCTATCTGCTCAAATAACTCGTGGATGTCACCGCGTTTCGGACGAGTCCATTTTCCAGAGGGTGAAAATAATGGGAAATTGTTCAACTCAACTGACGATAATAAATGTCCGTTCAACACAAGAAACGGTAAGACATGCCTTGGTTATAAGCTTATGCTACAGTCAAACAGACACTTACGTTGAGTTACGTCCGATTGCGTCCAAATTTTTTTTTTTTTTTTTTTTGCGGATCCCCACGGATGCCTTCCCATTATAGTCTGCAATGGAAATGGGGTTAATTTCATTCATCCTATAAAACAAAGAAATACATAAGAGATTATAGAATAGAAGATTAAAGAAGGATAAAGCAACAAATACGTAACTAAACGTAAGTGTCTGTGTGACTGTAGCATTACATGTTTTCATATTCTGAGGATTAACTTCATGAGCAGTGCACTTATCCCTGGATTATTTGATAACTAAAAACTATATTACTTTGTTTCTAAACTTCTCTATCCAATCCAATTATCCCACTAATTAAGTACTTTAATTGTGTTGTGTATTTTCAAAATACTTCACAATGAGCTTGATCACAAGGTATATAAACACAACACAAAAAGTAAACTCCCCCTATTTCAGATATCAATATTTTTTTAACCAGACGGAATTGAAAAAAAAACTAATTATATGTCCGTGTAGGTAATTTTATTAGCTACCATGTGACCGATTTTTAGGAAGAATCATCATGTCATGCTTCAGTGAGTAATGGTTGAATTAAAAAATTTCATTTTTTGAAGTTCACAAGTCTATTATAACAACTTTGAATGCATGATTTCGGAACAATATTACAATTTTTTAACATCATACTTGTCAAAAAAGATGCCACATGTGTGCTCTAACATACAAAATGAGTTCATGGTCAAATTTCACGGTTGAGTGGGCACTGGGTGAAAATTGGTAAAACTGCTGTTTTTGTGAATTTTTACGTAGTATATTCGATCAAATATGATGGAATTCTTGTTTTGGAAGTGTATTTCGACTTTTGAATGAACACATCAAACAACAAAAAAATAGGCCATTTTTAAACTATGACCAGGTATTTCAGTAATTTTATGCACTAATAATCATCGCAATAACATTTTTGGTAATGTTTATAACCTTTTGACACGTGTCAATGATCCTATGGCACTTATTTAAAAATTCATGCTTCAATGAGCACGTAAGACGGGAAAAGCTATTTTGTCATGTATGGACTAAAATCTGAATTTTTGCTTTGATTTAACAGCACGATTTTTTTGGAATTTATTTTCACAAAAATCCCGATGTTTCACGCCTCAGTGGGCACAAGATACAAGAAAAACATGCAAATGAGAAGAAAGTTTAGGGCTCCGTCACGGTTCAGTGACTTACCAGATATGCAATTTGAATCGAGATCACGTTAGTTGGTGACCTTCTTAAGCTGTGTGTCAAGTTTCATGGAATAACTCGTGTTAGAATGGACAATAATGATCAATGAATTTAGGCCGAATTTCACGTTTGTGAGATAATGATTGCCTCATCCATTGACTTAGTGTACAGAGGTTTAACAAAAATTGAAATTTGGCATATTTTCATTGTTAATTTTTGTCCATTTGACTGCGAGTTATTACATGAAACTTGACACACAGCTTAAGATGGTCACCAACTAACATGATATTGATTCAAATTGCTTATCTGGTAATTCACTGAACCGTGAGGGAGCCCTCAACTTTCTTCTTATTTGCATGATTTTCTTGTATCTTATGCCCACTGAGGCGTGAAACATCGGAATTTTAGTGAAAATAAATACAGAGGTACTTCCCCAAAACAATCGTGCTCTTTAATCAAAGTAGAAATTCAAATTTTAGTCCATACATGACAAAATAGAAATTCCCGTCCCACGTGCTCATTGAAGCATGAATTTTTAAATGAGTGCCATAGGATTATTGACACGTGTCAAAAGGTTATAAATATTACCAAAAAAATTTATTGAGGTGATTTTTTTTAGAGCATCAAATTACTGCAATACCTGGTCGTAGTTTAAAATGCCCTATTTTTTTGTTGTTTGATGTGTTCATTCAACCGTGAATTTTTGGCAAAAGTCGAAATACACTTCCACAACAAGAATTTCATATTTGATCGAATATACCACGTAAAATTCACAAAAACTGCAGTTTTTCCAACTTTTACCCAGTGCCCACTCATTTCACCGTCAACAATATCAATGAGAGTCATTCAGAAATTTTTTGCATATGATTCGGTCTTCTTCTTATCCTGAAGTCTGTTTTCTCATTGTTCTAATTGATTGTATCATTATCTACCCCACAAAAAAAGTAAGTATTTTTTCTTAATTTATTGTTATTCTCTACTTTCCAGCTGAACAGCCAATCGGGCGCGCAAAGTGCGTTGGAGATCTGATTTCACAAAGTACTTGGAACCCTCAAGATAACTGTGGACCATTCAGGAATGTCAGCGACTTACTCAACGAGATTTCACAAGTACAGCTCCCAAATGTTGTTGACTTTATGCAGTTTATTTGTTCTAATTAAAGAGTGATAATGTAAAATGTCTAAATCTGTGAGGAATATACCACTTGTTATGGACACAGTCCACAGAAATAATCCCCCTATTTTTTTTTGTCAATTTATATTGTATAAATTGTCATATAAACACAACACAAAAAGAAAGTTCCCCCTATTTGGGAGTGGTGTGGTCGAGTGGATAAGTCAGCGGACTTACAATCAGAAGGTACGCGTTTCGAATCCCGTCCATACCACTAGCATCCTTCGGCACGGTGTCAACCTGCAAATTTGCCGTACTTGACCCAAGTGAGGTGAATGGGTACCGGGAGGAAGCAATTCCTTCAATGCTGTGAGCAACTTTCGGGGTAGCCTAGCTAAGCCGGGTAATAATTAGTTAACACTATAAGCGCTTAGAAAAACCAAGGTGGATATATGTATTAAGCGCTATATAAATGTAACTATTATTATTATTATTAAACGTTAAGGAATTGTTAACGCCGTTAGGATGTTAAATAGACAATTAATTTTATTCATTTGTCTCCAACGGTAGAAACCATGCAAATTGGTAGAAACACACGCAACTGCTGTGTGATAAATATTGGAACCAGACAGCACAGCATTTGCGTGTGTTTTTACCAATTTGCAAGGTTTCTACCGTTGGAGACAAATGAATAAAATTAATTGTCTATCATTATTATTTAAGATATCAATAAGTTCACAAGCCTAAAATCACAACTTTGATTCAATGATATCGGACCAATTTTCAGATTTTAAACATTTTGCACGACAGTATGTACGCAAAACCTGCATCAAAACATACGGAAAGGAACTTTGACTAAAATTTCACGGTTGAGAGAGCATTCACCAAAAAAATTGCCCAAACTGCGATTTTTAGTTCTTTTCCATGGTAGAATTGATCAAATATGATGGGATTCATGTCTGAGAAGAGTGTTTTTAACTTTTGCAAGCAATTTAAATAAATTCACGGTTGAATGAACACAATAAAATACCATGTAAAAATTACGAAGTAATTATTCTTTCCATTTTTACACTAAAAATCATGTAATTATCCTTTTTTGTGTGTTATTTGTATGACCGGTGTACGTGTGCACATGATCCTATTGCATTTATTTAAAAATTCATGCTTCAATGAGCACGTGGCACTGGAGAAGCTGTTTTTTATTTTTTATTATTTAGAGACTAAAATTTAATTTTCTTACCTAACCATAACAATTCTTTTGAAGGCATTCATTTTATTTCATCTTTGCAAAAATTCCGATTTTCCATGCTTCAGTGAACACAAGATATGAGAAAAACATGGAAAAGGGAAGAAAGTTAACACCTAGCACGGCTCAATGGCACGTCCGATTCTTAATTTGACCTAAATTTTTGATAGTTAAGGACCTCTTGTGACAAGTTTCAAGAATGAACTCACGATATAGCAACCAAAAAATTATCAATGAAAATGGGCAATGCTTGACTCTTGATGTATTGATTTCCTCCCCCATTGACTTTAAGTACAGAGATTGAACAAAAGGGAAAATTTGCATACCCCTTTAAGAAACATTAAAAAAAAAATACCAGAAAGAATTGGGGAAATGGTATTAAATTGTGTTCATTCAACCATGAATTGATTTAAATAGTTTGCAAAAGTTAAAAGCATTCTTCTTAGACATGAGGCCTATCATATTTGATTAATTTTTCCATGCCAAAGAAATAAAAATAGCAGTTTGGGCAATTTTTGGTGCATGCTCACTCAACCGTAAAATTTTACGCAAAATACCTTTTCCGTATGTTTTGAAGCATGTTTTTCGTACACTCTGTCGTGTAAACTGTTTAAAAAACTGAAAATGGGTCCGATATCATGGAATCAAAGTTGTAATTTTAGGCTTGCGAACTTCAAAATAAGATATTTTGTGCATTCAACCATGATTGGTCACTGAAACATGACTTGATGATTTTTCCTGAAATTCGCTCAACCGGTAGCTAATGAAATTGCCTACATGGACATATGACTAGATTTTTTTTCAGCTCCTCCTGGTTCAAAAATTATTGATATTTGAAATAGGGTAACTTTCTTTTGTTTTGTGTTTAGTTACTTATGCCCTTTTCAAAACTCTGTATTATACTAAAATGACGGCTTATTTAGATTTTTAAAAATGCGAAATCATAAAAGCCTATTTCTTTAACAATCAAATAGTGACGTACTAGCTTAAAACTTAAAATAATGTCTTTGTGTGATTTTCCCCCATTTTGTTTCTTTTCTTTTCTTTTTTTTTTCCCCGGAAATGTCTAGGCCTACTTGAACCTAGTCTTTAAATTTGGCAACCCTAAACAATCAACAAGAATGTCATCATAGTGGAACTGAATTGAAATTAAGAAAAAATTTATGGTATATAACTGCAGTGTTTTCCAGACTTTTAATTCAGGTGCTTAATATGAATGAAAATAAATCGGACTGGGGATCTGAAAAGTTCAGGAAGGAGAATTGAGAGATCTGGGTTATTGGTTTCTAAATCGTTCTAGCCTCCTCCACGGGCCAGACATAACCTGGCGCAGGCGGTGTAGCCCTGCGCTTGCCGAGAAGAAGTTCTTGTTGTGATTCGATTTCGTACTGATTTCAAGATTCACTTAATTTTCAACCAGATACAGATGCTGCTGCCGATCTATAACGATAAGATTTTTTGTTTTCTATACAACCGTCTACGAACATGACGAAGTTTTTAACATTCATCAAACATTTGATCCCTCTTCTTGTATCAATGAAGGTCAATATTTCACATACGAATGTTGCTGAGGTTGGTGAGCAGGTCAGTTTGGTGACGAGTAACACTACTGATATTACATCTGATGACATAGCTTCGGTTAAAAACTTAACAACACGACTCAAGGACGCTAACCAAGGAAACGACAGTATAAAGGTATCAAGCTTATTTTTCGTTTCATCAACAAAACACAGTTTAAAATAATTTAACTACAAAAATGCTTGGATTGAGATGTATCAAAATTGTTTCATCATAAAAAACTGCATTAAAAACTAGTGAAAACTGTGACGGGTAACATGCGATTTTTTTCCCCCGGAGCAAGGCAGTGCCGAACACTTGCTATTTTTGGCGAAACGTAGAAGGCTTCAGCACGTGATGGAAAACGAATCTTGCCGAAACTGATAAAGATTCCTATATTCATACATTACGTTCAACTCTACAAGATACACTGTATCTGCTCGTAAGACATGTTTTTGATTTACAAATTGAAAATGTTTTCTATGAATATTTAAAATCATGTCATTGTGGTACCGTTTAATTTTAGAATTAATTATTTTCTTACAATGGCGGACACAGCCTGACGTCACACAATAAAAGTATCGGGCCCATGGGTTAACATAATAAAGCAGCTATTGTCCCCAGACAATTGGGCCCGACAAATGTATTCAATTCGGATATATTGGATCCGAGCCTGTTCTTATACATTGCTTTAATATACGATGTTTAAAGTTACAGGTGACTGAATCAATTGTGGCCATTGTAAGCAACATCGCTGAGGCGGACGCAGGAATACTGGAATCAGCTGAACAGGAAACCGGCTCAGTCAGTGGATTGGTTGAGGTTTTGGAGAAACAGATCGACAAGATACCTGTACACGAGGGTGAACCGTTGAGCATTCGAAAAACAAATATTGCTGTTACGGTAGGCTGGCCAAATGAGTTTACCGATTATGCAGTCCTGATGCTCATTTTTGTATAAATGCACAAACGAATTTTGTTTAATTTGTTCTTTAGAATAAGATAAATACTGAGATATGTACTTTCCAAAAAGTATTTACAGTCTGAATATTTCTTCTGAATTTCAATGTTTAATTCAAAAGTGACTAAAAATTCATCTCATTAATTTAATTAAATGTGCATTAGAAAAGTTGTAAAATAAAAATGCCCTAATATTTTATAAATTCCTTTTTCCAAATTGCAATAAAAATGTCATTTTTCTTTGGATATCAATCGATTGTGCTGGACATGGCTTAACTGACTTAGTCCTGCAAAAATGACAATTATCTGTATTAACCATGTTATCCAGTGGTCGAGTGGATAAGTCAGCAGACTGACGATCACAAGGTACGCGGTTCAAATCCCGTCCATTCCATTAGCATCCTTCGGAAAGATGTCAATCTACAATTTGCCGTACTTGGCACAAGTGGGGTGTTTTCGCTGGACTACGGAGGAGCTTATCTAGAACGTTAGCATAAAAAGGGCACTATTTTCAAAATACCTGCAAACCCTCGTTCTCAATAACTTTGAATAAAAGTTTCCAGTGGTAACCGCACATGTACTTTTTGGATCGTGAGACATTGTAACGTATATTTTTGCAAGATAGATTCAATCAGTATATAGGGCTTTGATATACAGTGCGACACAGAAAAAAAAAAAATTCAAAGCATCTGTCATATTGAAATGTTAGAGTTTTGTGACTTTGACGTTTATTTCATCATAAAGAGTCACTCTATATTCAATTATACCAAAAGTATAAGTGTGTTGCAATGAGCACTTAGGCTTTAAAAAATCGTAAAAATTTGTCTTATAGCATATAAACCAAGTTTGAGCAAAAGCAACCCTTACAATTGATTAGTCTTTTTAAAACATATTTTGTCCCTTAATTATGAATACACCCAGGAGGACTGACCTAAAACAACGAATGAATGATCAGAAGCCAGGGTTTTGACAAAAATTGGAAGAAGGTGTTTCTCACCAAAGTTATCAAAAATTCAAGTTTTCAGTCATCCATGATAGAACAGGTACAAGTTTAGTATTACTGTGGTATCTCACTTCGTTTCCGTGACGGATGAAAAGCATTAGAGACGTCTCCGATACTTTATTCCGTCGCGGAGACGTCTCCGTGACAATTTTTATAAACTTTCTCAAAGTACTTTCCGCGACTCATAACTCAATAGTTTTCATAATCGTCTCCAAGTAGTTTAAAAGTAGTTTCCGCGAAGTAAGATACCACCCTTACTCTTCGTCATGATAATAAAATTGATAAATACATATCCCTTTTCATTAAACACATCAGACATAAAATCTTAATACGCTCTCAAAGTAGGGTTTACTCTTTTTTGGGACGCAATGTATAAGAGACAAAACGTAGTATGCGAAATGCGATCAAATGCTCAAACCCCGCTTTTGTCATCTTGCATAAAGGATTTCAATGATGAAAGTGGCTGTATTTTCAACGTCTATTGTTGCAATAGGAATTCAATCCACTGGCTACATACCGGGCATACATAGTTTTTTTTTCATACTAAGGGTGCTATCTCACTTCGCGGGGGACGTCTCCGCGACAGAATAAAAATCCGTCTCCGCGACGGATAAAAAGTATTAGAGACGTCTGGAAGACGTTTCCGGGACAATTTATATATAAGAATAAATCTGAAGTAGTCCCAAATCCATCTCCGATATTAAGGAGACGTCCCCGAGACGTCTCCGCGACTATTGATGAAAAAAAAATATCTGAAGTAGTCCCAAATCCGTCTCGGAGACGTCTCGGGGACGTCTCTTTAATATCGGAGAGAGATTTGAGACTACTTCAGATTTATTCTTATATATAAATTGTCGCGGAGACGTCTCGGAGACGTCTCCTGATTTTCGGAGACGGATTTGGGACTACTTCAGACCTTGTTTCATGAATTGTCGCGGAGACGTCTCTAACACTTTTTATCTATCGCGGAGACTGAATTTTATTCTGTCGCGGAGACGTCTCCGCGAAGTGAGATACCACCCTAAGGTTTTTAACGTGTCATATGCGTCTATGTGCATGACAACTGACCTAAAACATTGCTGATATGAAAAGAAATAACCTACCGCCCAGCATTTATGATTAGTCAAATCAAATATGCTTCTTCATGTTTTTAACAAAGGGGGAAATGCCTGTCGGCCCCTCTAAAACCGCGCCTGTATACATTCCTATTAAAGGAGGAGTCCGGGCTGAACTTAAAAAGTTTTGTAAAGTAAAGTAAAATTTAACAAGCACAACACAGAAAATTTCATCAAAATCGGATGAAAAATAACAAAGTTATGCATTTTTTTAAGATAGTGCATTTATTTCGTAAAACAGTTCTTGGCATTGTCTCATTGTCTCATTTGAATATTTGAATATTCAAATGAGCAAAATGATGATGTCACAGTCCCCCTACTTCTTGTGTATTTTATTATATGAAATCCTATTTTTCTCATTTTTTCATATATTGCATATACAGAAAATCTATCCCACATACTGAAATAGGTAAAAGCACTAGTGACCTTGAACATTCCACAAGGATTAATCCCTGTTTTTATGTCCTTGGGGGAGAAAATCTTGATAATTGGTATTTCATACAATAAAATACAAAGAAAGTAGGGGGACTGAGACATCATCAGTTTGCCAATTTGAAGATGGCAAAAACTGTTTCCTAAAAAAATTCAAAACCTAAGAAAATTCATAACTTTGCTGTTTGTGATCCGATTTTGATGAAATTTTCAGTGTTGTGCTTTTTAGATTTTACTTTATTTTCTAATAATGCAAATCTCCAGCCCGGAGGAGTCCTTTAAAGCGCTCTCTACTTGGCTGATAACTGACCTACGTTCTCCGCTGAGAACTTCCGTTTTGCATTCGTGGAGAACGGCCATTTCCCCCAAAATAGCGTTGTATGAGAACGGGGAGCTACACACTTGGAACTAGGGAAAACCCCTTGATTGTGTACACGTGATCTCGAAATTTAAACGCTTGCCAGCTGTTTCTAACAAATACCAGTTTTACACCCTCTTTTTCCTGTACTAACAGTATGCAGGGGTTTGGGGTTTGGGTTATTTCAAAAATAAAGCCCTTCATATGCTAACGTTTTAGATTAGGTCCTCCGTCTTCCATCGAAAACACGCTAGTGAAGTGAATGGATACCAGTAGAAAGAAATTCCTTGAACGCTGTGAACGCCCTTCGGGGTAGCCTAGCTAAGCCGGGTAATAACATTATTATGCGCCTTGAGAACTCTACAGAGTGGATACGAGCGCAATACAAATCAAGTTATTATTATTATTATTATTATTATTATTATTAATGTTATCAGGTCCAAAGTGTACCTCCTGGTGAAATTTCAAGTGGACTTAGTGTCACAGTAGCAGGGGACAGTTCAGATCTGACCAGTTCCAACACTACCATCCAACCGTCCGAAAACAATGATGCCGAAGCTACAAGGTCCGATATCATCTCGCGTGTTGACATACCGCGGTCAGTTGTGTCTGCTGTGCCTTCGTCTAGAACTAACAATACCCGTGTTACCTGCAACATCCTTTCCCGAGCCCTCTACATATCAAAATCGTTGCAGAATTATTCGAGTTATGGAACCAACAGATCTGTCAATACTCATGTGATATCCTTGAGTATTGGCACAGGAAAAGTAGAAAATTTGACAGACTACATCAACTTCACTTTCACTCAGCTGGAGGTACGAATTTACGATACGATTTACGGTACGATGGGTACGATGCGTGGGTTGGTTGAATAAAGTATTGTTAGGCCGAACCAACTTTGTTGTACCTAATCCCAATATACAAATAATCCCTTACTGATTGATCAAAACGGTGATATTATCATATTATGTACGATTTAGCGGTCTTTACTCGTTGCAGTATGCGTTATCTTTCCAGAACCCCATTTCGAGTTATGTATAGGAACTTAACATTGTTAACGAATGAAAACTTTGGGCCGAAGGAGGGTTGTGTAAAACCGAACGAGTTAAAATGCATCAAAAGACGGATATTTTCAGTTCGCGGCTTAAATTTGTAGTAGTGGCTCTACGCAAAACAAAGGAAGTTAAAAATGATTGTGATATATAGTATCACCTTAAACAAAATAATGTAAGCATAAAATTTCAGGCGCTGATATCATGGGACAATAGAGGAAGATTGTTCTTTATCAATTGTCTTTTACTTACCTACAGTCCGACCATACGAATCCAATATGTTCATTCTGGGAAGAGTACCGTGAGGGAAACGGTGATTGGTCGCAAAGCGGATGCTATCTCCTCTCAGAATGGCCAGTATCCGGGTTAAGATCCCGTGACAGCACTGGCTGTGATCCCTCTCCTTCCTCTGACGTACCTGCTAAAACAATTGTGTGTGGATGCGATCATCTTACCAGCTTTGCTGTCTTAATGGTAACTAAAAAATTAATCTGCAGTTTGGTCTATATGAGTTGAATTTGATTTCCTACTTACAATTAGATAACAAATTTAAAGTGTAAAACAGTGAAATATACTAACAAGGTCAATTAATCATTAAATTGAAATGATGGTGTTTTAGGAATAAGATTTAAAGTGACTGTAGGTAATATAGGTCTCGCGTAACTCAATAATTGAGATATCAAGGTGCCTAGAAGACTGGTGGTACATATGCGTGGCCAATTTCTTGTGAATATGTTGTATACGTGTGCCCTGTACTTCTTCAGATGGTATTCTAGGTAGCACTTATCTCTCAAACAGGCACCTAGCTATCTTTAAGAATTGCTTTCGTTAAGAATACAATCAACCTCACATAACCTGCGAAGTTCTAAGGATATATTCCTTTTGAAAATACCTGACTCGAGAACAAAGGCAACTCTTGGAGACTGTGCATTCAGCTATGCAGCTCCTAAACTGTGGAATCAACTTCCAATTACAATTAGAATGGCCCAGTCTGTTCCTGTCTTTAAATCATTATTAAAGACACATCTGTGTAGGGAAGCATTTAAGTAGATTACGATTTATTCTTGCTCATGTATCATAAGCAATAGGGGTATGAAAGCGCAGTAGAGCATATTAATATTATGACTGCGCTATATAAATTAATCTTATCTAGTCTATCAAGCACATTTCTGTGTGAATAGATTTAACTCCATCTGCTAGTACAACTCATCGAAAGTTAAAATATAAATCATTTCATTTTGTAGGATGTTCACAGAGAAGAGCAAGCATCTGATGAAGCATACAAGATCCTTACCTACATAGGATGTAGTATTTCCATTCTTAGCCTTCTTGTCACGTTGGGCACTTATCTTTCAAACAGGTAAGATTCTTTCACTCTAGGTTTACACTATTGTCTAAATACTGAAATATAACTTTTCCCTTCTATTTCATTATTCTGCAGAATTCCACAATTTGAAAGGACGCTGGTCTTATTCGATAACCCCAAAATATCGTAGATTGTCAAAATTCCTCTATATTTATTCGTGTTATCGTATTATGCTCTAAAACAAGCGTGGAATCACGGCCCGCCCCACCCCCCCCCCCCCCCCACCGCTTTCGTCAACAGGGGAAAAAAATCTTAGGTGGATGACTGACCCACGGTGATTAAGCTTCTTCCCACCCACCCCATCTCCATCCCCCACCCCGCTTATCGCTGGACAACGGTGGCGTAAAAAGATAAATTGACTATACAAAACTCCGAAAATTCCAATTTTAGCTAAATGAATCATGGTCCAGCACTGTAAATATCCAATAAAATATGTATATAAAATATATATTTTTAAAATTTTCTTTTAGAGTCTGAGAGAAAAACAGACCAACCAGAATCTCGTGTGTCTCTGCCTGACCTTACTCAGTCTCTACATATCCTCATTGTATGATATCATTGGATACGGCCAGAGACCCCGTGTGAAGACGTGCCAGCTGTCATGTAGCTTCATCACTGCTCTCATCCACTACTTCGTCTTATCCTCCATCTCGTGGATAGTGGTGTGAAGGATACATTACTTCTCTGTATATCCGTCAAGATATTCGATGCCTACATCCCAAAATTCATGCTCAAAGCTGGTGCTGTTGCATGGGGTAACGTCAAACACAATGCTTTTGCACTATATCCATCATATAATTTAGCATTTATTTTGAAATAACAAGCATGATAAAAATATATTTATATTTTTTTGTAAAATTTAAGTACAAATAAAGATAAGTTGAAATTTGGGAGAATTCTTTTGTTTTGTAATTTCTTAATTATCTGGAAAAGGGGTAATGGTAATAACAAATATATAAATTCTGTGAGAAAATGTAAATAAATAATAAAATACTAACAAGTAAATAAATCGATGAAAAACATTAAAACAGTGTGTAATTCAAAAAGAAGAAAAAAAGAGAGAAAAAAAAAAGCAAAAACAAACAAATAAACTAACGAAAAAATACCTTGGTATGAACTTTAAAGCACATTTATTCCATGATGACGAAATTAAATTCTAAACGAATGGGACAAGTGAATCTATTCTCTGCACAAAAATCAAAATCAATTGTAAAAGGAATCATAGAACGTATTTTCCTTTCACTATCTAATAATCTATGATTAAATGTTTTACTTTGGCTTTTAAAATAAATGTAATTTTGTGAATATTGAAATGTAAAAAGGTATCACATAAAATACATTTGTTTCGTAACTTGTTCAAACTACAGGTATTCCTGCACTAATTGTCATTATGACTGCAGTCGTAGCCGGGGAAAAATACGTGCACGAAGACATGTAAGTCATCCGTCAACCATTGTTGTTCAAACAAGAAAGTTGTGTCAACATTTGAATCAAATTTCTTCAAATATTAGAAATTTCAAAATGTCATAGATTTATTGCCTGGAATACTTAACTCACAATGGATCACATTGATTCAATAAATTATCTCTTGCTAACCTACCAAATGGTTGCCCTATAACAGGGACAAAATAACATAATGCGATGTCAATATATTTGTTAAAAATATAAGCCTACCTTACACAATTTTACCTTCATGATTAACTTTTACGAATTTGGATCGTTAGGTTCACCGAACCTTTCTTTTACTCATCAATGTTAAATCCAACTAATTTGCAGTTCTCATTTGTAGTATTTTTAAAAATCTAAATTACTTTGAATAACCTTTACGTGTTTTCTATTCACTTTTATATCATTCTTCACTTCGATATAATGACTTCCTAATCTCTAGATGCTTTCTCCACATCTGGTCTCAAGTTGGCGGTCTTCTTATCCCCGTTGCAATCATCCTCATCTTCAACGTCGTCATCTTCACCCTCGTCGTCCGTCAACTGGTGAAATCTTCCAACATCACTGGTCGCGTCCAGAGGGAGGCGAAGGTCGAACGTCGAGAGAGAATCGAACGAGTCCAGAATGCAGTCTGTATCCTGCTACTGCTTGGTCTTACATGGATCGTCGGGTACTTACTGATGATCAAACAATTCTATCAGGTGCAGTAGCCATAACATCATAATCATGAATCTTGAATTTGTTCCACCTAAAAAGATACACTTACAGCTGTCCAGAATGGAGTAGTGACAATGACTATAATGGTTCTGACAATTACTAAAAAAAAAAAAAAAAAAAAAAAAATTCCCTCTCATGTCGTTACCGGCAAAGGATTAATGAAGAAAATTGGATTCAAACAATGTGTTAATAAAAGACAACATTACATTGAAAGAAAATCATTGCAAATTAATATAAAGGTGATATAAGTCAACTGGAATTGAATTGAACTGATTTATATTTACATAAGGGCATAATTCAGATGATTTCGTATAATAATAATAATTAAACAAAAATGCCTCAACCGTTGTATATTCAGTAATTAATTCCCTGATTCCATGGGAGCAAAGTACCTATTTTTTTTTAAAATCTACTCTCGGTAGTGACAAAATTGTTTATTAATTTTATTTACTTTCGGAGTCGACCAAAGTACCTAGTAAACTTTATCAACTTTCGGAGTTGAAAATACATACATTTTATTTACTTCCGGAGTTGATCAAAATACCTAAATTGTATCTTCTTTTGGAAGAGAACAAAGAATAAAATTTGTGTCTACTTTCGGAGGTGACCAAACCACCTAAAATTTATCCACCTTTCGGAGATGACAACAATCATGTATTTGATATATTGTAGGCCTATATTTATTTATTTGGTCATAGCGCAATATCGACGACTATTAAAATTAGACTGTATTTCATCGAAACGTAGTGAAATTTGTATGTTCCGATTTTGTGTGTAATTTCTCTTTTTTCTTCACATATAGGTTGTTGAGCCCATCTTCATTGTTCTGAACTCCTTCCAAGGACTGTTCATCTTCCTGCTCTACTGTGTCCGTAAACCAATGGTTCGTAAGCGGTGGGGACTGACCTGTTTCGATGCTGTCAGGAAACGAGATGCAACCACAACCAGTGGCTCACATAGCATGTCCATGTCCGCCATGACCACGAAGAGTTCCATACCATCATCAAGTGCTGCTGAGGAAAACGTTGAGACAAGCGTTCAGACACCTCTGGTTAAGGGGCTTAAAAAGGATTCGAAAAGGGGACGGGATGAACCACCACCAGGTGTGATAAGATCAAAGCGCTCTGGAATCGAGGAAGTACCAAATTTTCTCTTGTAGTGGCTCTAAATGGAATCTACGAATTTTCGGTTAAAAAAAAAAAGATAGTGGAATATCACCTCCTCAATGCAAATACACTGTTCGCCATGAAGGTGGAATATTTTTTTCTGGCTCCAAAGATGTTATGTTGCTCCGGCTTTAATTTCTTGAATGTGTTGGTCACTGCTTTCACTTTCCGGGATTCTGGCTATATCTTGAACGTTCCCTCAACCCTTCCCGGGGATTTTTCTTCCAAAAACTTTGCCACCCCCAGAAGATGGCCATTTTCGTCATTTTTTCTTATTTTGGGGGCTTTTTTTTTTTTGTTTACGCGACCCACCAAGGCGCCTTCAGTCCCACCCCAAGGAAACACGTTTGAGGGGTACAGTTATTACTGTGCTTTAAGTTAAATGTAGTTATATGGTTACAGGCACGACTCGTTAGTCTGGGGGAGGGGTCTAAATTTATTTTGACAGGGGTTCAATATGGATTTTGTTCATATTTATACCATGGAAATTTTTATCTTCCCTAAATAGAATTGTAAAATATCAGCCAAACATGAATCAAAATAAATTATCATCAATAGTTATTATTTACAATCTTGTCATCAAGGCTAAAAAGAAAATTAGGGAAAAATTATGATAATTAAGGGTTAAAGGTTGTTTTTTATTTCTTTTGATTTTAGCATAAAGCTGGAATAAAATATTCAGAATTTTCACCAAACACACTTTTTATTTCAACCCCTCCCCTAGACAAGAGACCCAAGCCTTTCCCCATAAATCTAGATTTAACTTATAAACCAATATAAACAGTACACCTCAAGACGCGTTTCCTGGGCGTAGGACTGAGGGGGGCTTGATCGGCCGGGTAAACAAAAAGGGGCCCCAAAATGAGAAGAAAATGACAAAAATGGGCATCATGGGGGTTGACAAAACTTTTTTTGGGAAAAATATCCGTGAAGGGTTGGGAGAATGTTCAAAATGTAGGCAGGGTCCCGAAAAGTAAAAGCAGGGACAAACATATTCAAGAAATTAAAGCTGGAGCATAATCATGCCGCTATAGCGGCAAAAAAATTATTCCACCTTTATGACGGACAGTGTATAACGCCAGAAAGAGATAATCAATGATACGGTGCATGCAGGTAATATGGGCCCCCTAAACACATTTCCATAATTTGCAAATAAATTGCAAATACAAAATGACACACAGCCTAATCTTTGTTTATATGGATCAATAACTACTGCTCTAACTGTTATTGTGAATAAAAACAATAATCACCACCACCCCCCCCCCTGTCTGCAATATTCCAATGTTGACGTCATCACCAAAGTGCCGATATTACCTGCATGTGCAGGTAATATGAGCACATGTATTATTATTACAATGACTCTACTATGTGTGGAATTTGCTTAAAATGTTGAAAATCATTAACTTTAAGATATCATTTGAAATTATAAGACCCTTCAGTAAATACTTTGACTAGATATTCAATTTAAATTTTTGCCTGTTTGAATGATAGATATTACATTTTTTTCATTATACAAATCAATGTAGGCCTACAATAAGTTATTTCTATTAATAATATACTGCAAATATTTTTTTTTAAATTCTTAGCGAAGAGATTGATGCCTCAACCCAATACCGAGTACTAGAATCATTCCGCAATTTTTGGACTGCCCATATTACCATCACTAATTGTTGCATGTCAGGCAAGCATTCAATGCCACATTGCACCCCTTCATTACAACAAATTGACCTTCACACGCTATTATGGTCAAAATGAAGCTATAAGCTTACTAAATATACAAACAATTGAGGTTACCTCCTCTAACACTTTTTTCAGCCTCACATTTGGTAAAATATTGAATTTTACTTCAGGGTAAAAAAAAATGCCGTAATTTTTACCTACCTTGTTAGTTTTCAGCAATTTTCTCAGATAAATTTCGGCATCAGATGCTCTCACGACAATAGATGCTCTCACGACAATAGATTTTCGTAAGCAGTTCATATGAACAACATATGGAGCTCACACCGGTCAACGGTCACCGGTCAAGACATGATTTGCCTCACGGTCTGACGGTGCCCATATTACCTGCTAGCCCATATTACCTGCATGTACCCTATTAAGTTATATTAGCTCTCTGCCCCGCCCCTGCATATAATTCTTCGGTAAGTAAAAATAGTAAAACAGGCTTTTTTGCAGTTCTTTGTTTATTTGCAATTTGGTGCAGTATTCCGAGATGATGATTAGTTTTATACAATAGAGAATACATTTGCGGCATTTGTCCGTGTCTATACTTGCGTAGGGTTTTTTGCACATCATATGCCTTGACTGGGCGCTGGCTTTTGGTAAGTTATCCAGTATAGCATAACTTTTGCTACTCACACAAATCGGCATATAAAATCAGAGTGGGAACAAGAAAGAAAAAATGCTGTTATGTGGGCCCAAGGCACTTTATGTTGTTTATAAACTCTCTTATTTAAAACCATTTCAAGCAGTGGGTATAGATTAGCGGCCATATGTTAGGATCTATTAATTGAAATGTTATTACACACTCTCAAGGAAAGTTGTGCCCACAAAGTGGACACTGTTTCTCATAATGAGCCTCCTATTCCAGTTTGCATCGGTTCTTCGTATGGGTTCAAACAGTTCCATGTTTTTCTTATGGCTGTACAGCTAACAACAAGACAGCCAAAGTTGGGTCGCATCCTTGGTTACGGGGTAATCTGTTCCGAAGTTATTCGTTTTGATGTTAAGTTGAATGAATATTTTTGCAAAAAAACAAAGTTATGTGTTTTATTTAAGTATGATACCAAGATTTTGTGACTTTTTTTTTTTAAAGGTAATGAGTATTAAATAATGGTGATAATATAGGGCTGTGGTCCACGTGGACCCTAGCTGGGCTTGGTCGTTCACTCCCGCATAATAGACCTATGCAATAATTTTAAAGCGAAAACGAAAGAAAAAGGCCAAAAACACCCTCGAACCATCCCCCAATAAATTAAAAGAGCCTATATTATATTCAGTTTAATCGTAACATTTGGTCGGCAAAATAGTCACGAATCTTGTGAACAAACAGTGGTCCACCCCCATCACCACATAGTCGTACGGAGAAAATATTATGATAATTGGTCGTAACTCGAAAACTGTAGAATTAAATGTATTTTTAATGAGCATAAAGGATTATATTAATGTTACTCAGATTCTTAGTGGATATTCTAGCTATAACTAGTAGTCATCATGCCCTGAATTTATGCGTGAATATCCCATGTATTATGAGTATTCTAATCAAATAACATGTTATATTATTCCAATATTATCTGATATTAACGTGTAAACAACGTGTTATATTTTTAATTTGTCATTTCGATGAATCTATCTTTCACCATGAACAAAATATTGTGTCAGCTATTTTGGTTTTTCCAGCATGGTAGTGGTAAACATAAAGAGAATTATGTTCAATGCTCAGGAGAGATAAAATACAAAACTCTTTATTCATGTTTTATCGTTTCAAATATAACCTTGTGTTTTACTTGCATGTCTGTCTATTGGTCTGGTTTTTTTTATCGTAACGTTATAATCTGTCACGGTGTCGATATTATTTTTTTCTGACCACTGCTTACTGTTTCAGTTAAAATTGTTCACTTCAATGAAAAAAACATTGAAACTTGATCTGAATGAAATTATGATTGAGATTTTATTTAAGCTTGTCTCATCTCAACGTAAAATTCATTGAACAATTGAACAAAATATACAATATTGACTCATCTTAATTATCAAAGTCTTCTCGCATCTGATGTCCACTTTCTAGTCCGCTGTGATGTCGACCGCCACAGCTATGGGGTTGAAAGCTGCTGCGTTGATCCCTCCGGTTCCTTCTTCTGCGTCTCGTTGAGCCTCCGCCGTCTTAAGATGATCTCTCTCGATCCATAGTTGAATTCCCCGCTGTAGAAATTACGACTCGGCACTAACGTAGAATTGTAGAGTTACTTAAATAAGACTAGATCTCGCAGAACATCGGTTACAGTTAATAGATGAAATAAATGTAAGTCATCACCAAAATAAGTCTTTGAAACAGGAGTAAATAAAATAAATAATCGAAGTCAAATCATGCTTCGCCTCCTTCTTTCCCGCATGGCTGAAACTCCTGTGACGTAACAATACAATTCCCTCTTGTCTATTTCCGTAAACCCGTCAATCCAAAATGCCTGCCTAGTAATCTACAATATGTACATTTCGCTCTATATAATTTCTTTCCTGACAACATCTCTCTCTCTCTCCCTCCCCTTCTCTATCTCTCTCTCCCTCTCTTCATCTCCCTGTTTCTCTGTCTTCCTTTCTCTCACTCCATTTCTTTCCCATTTTTCTTTATCACTATCTCTTTTATTCCACATCTATTTAGTAATGTTCATGTAGCGCTCCTACATGTCCTAGTTTTATCTTAATTTTTGCTTGTTATCGTCTTCTCACACCTATTGTGTGTGTGTGGTTAATGGTGTGTGTGTGTGTGTGTGTGTGTGTGTGTGTGAGAGAGAGAGAGAGAGAGAGAGAGTGAGTGTGTGTGTGTGTGTGTGTGTATGTGTGTGGGGCGAGGGTTAGTGTATGTGGATGAGTGTGTGTATCTATCTCTCTTTTTTCCATCTGTCTCGTAGATTTTTCACCATCTAAAAAGTATTTCATTAAAAAGATGATTGAACCTCAACCATGCCACCCCTCCCAAATACTCGAATAATTACCCCTATTTTAATGGCGCGGCTGATGACGTCAAAAGATGTTAACGGAATGTTACAGCCACCTGGTAGCCAGGCATGAATGAATTTGCCCTTTTATTTCATAACGATAGAATTCTAGCACACATGGGGTCTATTGTTCTGACATAGTAATACAAACGTGCCTGGCCATAGCATTCCCTTAACATCCTTTGACGTCATCACCCCCGCCATTTAAATAGGGGTACCTTTCGAGTATTTGGGAGGGGTGGCCTGGTTGAGGTTCGATCATATTTTTATGAATACTGTTATGAAAATTGAATTTTATTTTTGTGTACAGTAGCGGACGCAACCTGATTTCATACAATGAACTTATTGGGCCCATGCGTAAACATAATAGAGCTGCTTTTGTCCCCAGACAATTGGGCCCGAGAAATGTATTCAATTCGATTTTCTTGGATCCGCGCCTAGTGTATTTATGTTATACGCCTACTTCGCTTTCAATCGCTGTAAGGTTGTATTTACTCCGTCCACGATCTTTAAATACTCATAATATTTGAATTACCGTTACTTGATCAGAGACTATGTCTTCCATCTGAGCTTGATTTGATTAGATTTATTTTTTCATCATCATGGGGAAGTTCATTCCAGAGGCGGGTTCCTACACAAATTACTGAAAATTTGCCTTGTGTCATTTTGTAAAGTGGAATACGTAAATTGCCATTTTCTTTCTTTCTTGTATTGTATCTATGCTCAATTTTATCACAATAATCCGTCAAACAGTAAGGTAAATTATTGTGTCCTAGGTCATACATAAATGTACATAAAGAAAATTCATAGAACTTATAAATATCTAAGACCTCAGATATAGTCAGTTGCCCTTTGAACATGAATTTGCCGTCGCTGGCTTCTTAAAAACATGTAACTTGTTTTTTGTAACTTTATTGTAAATTTGTTGCTTATTAGCATTATACCAATCTGAGACCAGTTTAAGATTTTGGTTAACTTCATTCATATCAATTTCTTTTTGTCCTTCGGGAAAGTAATGGAATCAGTTTGAGTCATATGCAAAGAGACGAAAGTTAAAGTAACGTGTAGCAAATGGCATATCATTTATATAAAGCAGGAAAAGCGTTAGTCCAAGGACTGAGCCTTGTGGTACTCCACGTGTTAAAGAGAGCGTGGGAGATTTTAGATTTCCGTAATGTACAAATTGTAATCTTCTATGAAAATAATTCCTGCACCATTGCAATGCTTCTCCCCGTATTTCAAAGTGGGACATTTTTTAAGTATAAAATATCATGATTAATTGTATCAAATGCTTTTTTAAAGTTTACAAATATCCCAAGTGTTACTCTTTGCTCATCCATAGAATTCCTCAGAGCGTTACCTAAATTGATCATTGACAATTTTGTACTGTATGTTTTACTATTTTTAATCTCATACTCGGTTACTGGTTTCCAAAAGAAAGATTTGTCTACACCATCGTATAAAATTTTCTCAGTATTACGATTTGTGTTTGGTATGGCATTTACCAAATTTGGACCAACATTAACAAAGAATTCATTAAATGCATTTGCAATATCTTGTTCATTATGCTAGGAGTCCACTGGGCCGGCGCCACTTCGCGCCAAATATTATGTAACTGGCGCGCGGTGGCGCCGAATTACGAGCACGTTAGACCTATAATTTCACATCGCACGATTGCTAGAAGATCATATTGTTTCATGATGAACTTTCTTCAAAGTTGCCATAATTATCTACTATACTTTCATATCAATCAAGTTAGAGAGATCTCCTTTGGTCTATTTGACGTCAGCGGTACTCTTCCATGTCTAGGTGAACCCGGTTTGAATCCCATACCGACCATGAACATTTTTATGTTAATAAGTTAGCACTGTAAGTGTTAAAACAGCACTTCAGGTGCTGATTTAGCACTTCAAGTGCAGTAACTATACGAGCACCCATAAATTAGCACTTCAGTTTTTAGATGGTACTTGAAGCTGAATCCTACTGTATAATGTTTGGAGACAGTGTGAAGCAAACTATTAAATTTTGATTATTATCCGGTTATTGCACGTTCACGGTTATTTCCTCCAAACATAAACCAACGAGGAACGATTTACAGAAATAAATCAATTGCTTAATAGACTATAATATTTGTTTGATAGGTGTAATAACTAATAATCTTTATTAAGTTTAATACAAATTTGTCTTAACGGCATTGGCACCCCGCCTGTTAATACATCCGCTAAGGAAACTGAATAAGGAAACAGAGTAGTCGAGTCTGGTGGTGGTGAAAATTTGTGGGTGCATCGTCAGTCGTTGAGCCCTGAGATTTTCGAGATGACTTCATTTGCAACGTCTCCCTCGGCAAGTAAAGACCCCTTGGCTGTGAATTGATTTATTTTCTGCCGGGCCAATTTCAACTGTAAGTTAATAGATTAAGTCTCTTGTAATTTAGTTAGTATGTATATTACATTTACTTAGCATTTAAATAGTCTTGTTGAGAATTCCATAGTAAATCTGAATTCTATATATTTTTTCTAAATTTTGGTAATTATATCAAACTTTGTCGTTCTCATTTTGATTTCGCTGAAATATATGCCAAGTGTTAAATTATTATTATATAGCCTATTTTTTTCAAAGAGTTCATTGTAATCGTTATCCTATTTTTAGATATATTTTTAAAGAAATGATCTATCCAAATGTTATTTTCTTGTTTTGTAAGCCAGCGTTGATGCAATAACAACGTGGGGATGAAGATCTATGCATGGATACTTCATATTTTAGTGCTACTTGTAGTGCTTTGTTTACACGTGATCCATTGTCAAGGTATGTGTAGCACAATTAATTCCCTTAATAATAAACCAATATCCCTTCTTTTTTTTTGGGGGGGGGGTGTTCCGGTGGTTCGAA
>CALNVZ010003426.1:14947260-14959305 GCA_940671915.1 Paracentrotus lividus
AGATGGATGACAAACACGAACGAATCGAGTTGATGATGCTAGCCGAATACATTACACTCATGGAGCTCTTGAGAGAGATCGAATCGGGGGAGAGCGTCGAACACGCAGTCAGCCGTCTGGATGTAGGTCTCATCGTCCAATTTTTCATTCATGCATCTCGGATAATGTGGATGAACCCGGACCTTGAAGATTGCACGAGCTTTGTCGGCTATTTGAAATACCAATTCGGAGAGCTGAAGGTTGAGCGGATAGTCGCGGACGGTCGCGGACGAGGACGGTCGATTTTGTTTTGGCCTGCCAAGCTTTGCATGGGCATGAACGCTATACCCAAACGCCGCTACGGTTGTTTGCTCTGCCATAAAACGTAAAGCCAGAAACACGATCTAGAGAGACACAGAAAAATCGCGCACCTCGAAAGAAAGCCAGATGGAGACGAGCGAACATGAACTGTCGTTGAAAAGGTATCGATTGGGGAAAGCTATAGAGGATGAAAGTGAAGAAGAGGAGGAAGAGGAAGAAAGCGGAGATGAACACGCGTCCACCCCTCATACGGAAGACCCCGAAGACAACAGGCCTATGACGTTCACCGGTGAGCTGAGGAATATAAACTAAGAGAGGTACATCGCCGAAGGGATCAGCGAGGAAGAAGCCAAGGAAAAGGCGCACGTGAAATTTCTGTGGGTCGTGAAACGTATTCTTCGGGCATTACTCCCAATTCTTGCATCAGAACGTGTACCTGGAAGAAGATGACCATCAGGAAATCCAGTCGATCTGCAGGATAAGCTAGAAAATGGAATGGTGATCAAGAAAGCGATCTCGAGGGTCTTAGCCAAACACGGGACAAATTTGAAGGGTTATTCACCTTCCAAGAAGACGATGACGAAGATCAGAGCGAAGAGGAGACGGAGGAAGATTGAACACTGTTCTGCATGTCTCAACATGTCCAGAATAGCTATGACGATCTTTTTAAAGTGAATAACAATGAAGGCAGAAATATAAAGTCATATAAAAGATTCTGTAAATGACAATAAATAAAATATCAAATAGTACGCACAATGTTTCGTTTGTATTATTGAGTCTGAGTCTAACGCATCCATTCTGTCACCGGGGAGAGAAGAGAGAGAGACATGTCGTGGGAGAGGGAGAAAGAGAAAGAGAGGTGTCATCGCTACAAGAGACAAAGAAAATATTGCCTTGAATTTAAAATCATCTGTTCAAAACCAGCTTTCGATACGATACAGTTTTTTTATTTTATTTTTGTTTATATTTATATATTTATATAGATTTTTTTTCTTCTTATTTCCTCAAAGTGAAAGCGATATTATTCGAATATAAATATACAACCGACTGCAGTGTATCGTTTTATGCAAATTATTCAGAGCTTGCGATTGCAGTTCTGTAATCCAATCTTGTTGTATAACATTTGCGGGTAGGTAGTATTGAATAAAGTATATCTGAAGCGCATTTGATAATTCGTGTTATCATACAAAAGTTATTTCAACTTTTAGGGATGTTAGATAGTTATTCGATCATTTCAGACTTTTGGGGAAGAATTCAGTGCTGTTAAATATACACAAGATAGCCTCAACGTGTATCCTCCCATGATTAACTCAATTTGGCCAAGGTATATGGACTTGGGCTGTTTCAGGTACTCAATTCTCATTGCACCGCGCTTCATATTATCCCACCGTTTAATATCCATCGTTAAAATATAATATCCATCATTAAAATGACAGCTTGCAGGGTCCAGAAATCATGGTGACGTCATATGTATATTATAAATATCCGTAAGTTTACCGTCAATTTTGCTCATATAATTTTTAACCGCGATGCGTTTTCCACCACGTACGAAGACCGACAGATTTTCAAGTTTCATCATTCAACTTCAAAAATGGACCAGCAGACGAACAACATAATTTAAAAGGCGTTCAACGCGGAGATGGAGCTGCGCTTCCTCCAGATTACGCTGACGGCGGAACTACACAGCGCCCGAAGGGTATCGCAGTGGTCTTGGGGCGGCATCACCGTCCGGGGACTTGAATGTTAAGGGCCTGTCCCACAGACGGCGAGCGTTGTGGCGACAACCTTTAATTTCATATTATAAGGAGTTCGCTTTTAAAAGGCGATTATAAACCTACATAGGACTCTATCTAAGTAGGCTACAACAACAACTTGCTACAACACTCACAACAGCAAGATCGCCAGTTGTCGCAGCAACGATCACCTCCAGTGGGACAGCCCTTTACGGAACCGCCTCACCATCTCTCGAAAGGGTAATGGATCATATATTCATTGATCACATTACAAACCAAAGGCTCTTTTCAGAGCCACCACATTTCATGCTCTTTTAAACTTTGCTTTTTTTTTTTAATGTTTGACCCATCGAGTGACGTTTATATTCGAGATGACACTATCATCCCCTCATCATGACGTCATTTGATATTGTACCATGCGATGAGGTCATTGGTGTTGTGACATCGATGACGACATTGGTGTTGTAACATCGATGACGTCATTGCTATTGCGCCATCGACCGGAAGTCGGGTTACGGGTCATAGGTCGCGGTTCATAGTTCAAGGTCAAAGGTCATGGGTCAAAGGTCACGAAAAACCGCCTGAGGTCTCTTCATTAACTACTCAAAGGAAGAAATACTTAAGTTCCGAAAGTCTGAGATAAAGTCTGAGATACAAAGTTTTTTTTTAATAAATATTCCTTACATTAGAATAAAAAAGATATTCAAATTTATATAATTTTTTTTCAATTTCATATTCAAACATTTAGCCCCGTACCATTACCCACCCAAGGACAACCCCCATGCAACGCCCTTTGTAAGTGGTGTAAGTCTATTGGATAGTTAACTGGGGTGTAAGGGGTGTATCCGGGGGTAATCGTCCTAAAACCGGACTTAAGTACTTCTTCCATTACAATTATGGACTTAGGTACTTAAATGAAAGTTTCCCGTTAGGGGCAGTTCGTATTTTATTTTTTTTAAACTGGGGCTTTATTATGTTTTTATAGCTGTGTCTTTTATACAATAACTTTTCCCTTATGTTGTTTTGATTTCGGGTTTTCGGAGTTACCGATAACCAATATTCAGAAAGTACAAAAACTATGTGTGCATTGAGCTCATTGCAAAGAAAAAAAAAAGAAAAGAAAAGAAAAGAAAAGACATACAAGTCTGACCTGAAAATCTGAAGTTAATCTGAGACTCTAGTAAAGCTATTATAACTTAGAAGAAATAGGCGACACTCGAGTATAAAATGTCGATCAACCAGTTTCTTAAACAACAGTTGATTAAACTTTAACCCTTCCGCTGCGGCAGGCCCATATATGGCCCACTGAGAGGTAACTCGCTGAGACGGCAGGCCCATATATGGCCCACAAAATAGATTTATTTTCAGAGCAATATTTACCCGCTATTTAGAAAGAATAAGAAGTAAAAATGTACTGGAATCCCTTCTAGAAACACCAAATATTACTATCCTGTTAACAAATCATACCCTTTCAATTCGAAATTTCCAAGTAAAATGTGATTTTTTAACAACCACGGATCTCTTCTTGTATGCTTTTTTGCAAACGATCCTTGTGTACATAAACAAACGGGTGACAGAAGCGGACTCGTACAGCCGTACGTCGACTGCGCCAAGTTATTCTTTCTTTATTCCCAACAATCCTTTGCGTTATACATCGGGTCGAGCGTTAATTCTTTTCTTGTTAATTTAGGGGTGGGGGGGGGGGGCGGGGGGGGGGGGGTGGGGAGGGGGGGGGGGGGGGGGGGGGGGGGGGGGGGGGGGGGGGGGGGGGGGGCGGGGGGGGGGGAGAGGAAAAGAAAAAAGGGGGCAAGTGGGGTAGAGTGAATTACACAATCGAAAGAAGGACATGAAAAAGTATTAAAGCGAAAGTAGTAAAGACGAAAAGCGCAATTTTCAAGAAGTGAATCAAAACAAATACCGAGTCAAAAAGGGCTGAGCTTTTTATCCCCCGTTGAAGGACTGTTTTCAAAATAAAATAAATTTCGTTTGGGAAATAATTTAATTACTAGTACGCGACAGGAGCAATACATTGCTAAACGGGTAGTTTATTGGAATATCACAGTTGATCAAATCCATGTACATTTATACCAAATCAAATCAACGATTTCATTGAATTTTTTTTTTTTTAACTCGCTAACTTACAACCACTGATTTGCACTCTATAATTATATTCTTGAAAAAAAAACTTGTAAAAAGTTTATTTGAACCCATTTTAGAATGTTTATATAAGCATGTAAGGATATTATGTAGGCTTATCACAGGAGACTATGTGCTTGATGATACAAAGCTTACATGTAAAAAGAAGTAGATCTGCTTTCATAGGAGATGGTAACAAAAAGGCTATGAACATTACAGGGTAGTCCATATTATGTCTATTGTCTCCATCCCGATAATCAATAACTATTCTTTGCGGAGCCCGGAGTATACCTTCTCACTATTGTGTCTCCAAGGCATCTCCAAGGCGTAGTCATGGCACCCAACATCCTGGTATCACAAGCTGTTAATTAGTGATAGCTTTGCTTGTGATTATCCCACAAAGTGATCAATGTCAACTTAGTCCAAATTCTACTGATGAAGGGGCTGTGAAAACTGTAATACAGGCAGATAACTTGACACATAATTTCATGTAATATTGAATTCTTCCCTAATTTTTTTTCTGGACCTTTTCGGTCGACGAATATATTGTGTGCCAATAATAAAACAAGTATAAAATCAGTATCAATCACTTTTTTTTCAGTAAACACCATGTTTCTCCTCTCCATTTCTTTTTCTTCTTTTTTTTTTTTGTTTTCATTTTTTTTTTAAATGTCTGTTGTTGTTTCTTTAGTTTTTATCGCGCAAGGGTTCCGTAAGAGTGTTTCACGGAGAGAGAGAGAGAGAGATAGAAAGAGAAAGAGATGACAAGAGTAAAATTGTGTGTTTCACAGGTAGGATGAGGATGGTAAGGAAGGATAAAGGGAGATAGAAAGGATTGCATCCATCCATTTCTGTTATTTTGAAATGGCTTTATAGAAATGTGTCATTAATTCGTTGTCCTAAAATTATTTAATATATCAGCAAACGGGAAAATGCAGGGGCCACGGATTTTCATTTCATTTCCCTTTTCCCCCTATTTTAGCCCCACCGCCCCGCACGACCCACATAGACACGGCCCAAGTAACAATTCCAGACACCTCCCCCCCCTCTCTCGTCTCTCTCTCCCTCTCTCTCTCCTCCTCTCTCCTCTCTCTCTCTCTAACAACACTTATCACTTTTTCCCTTTTTTTTTCTCCTCTGGGTGTTTTAAACAAGTCGATATTTTTTCTAGGCTAGCTTGGTTTTTCCCCTCTACCTTCAAGCTTTTAATTGCATTACAAATTTAATTTAATTTACCATTTTTTTAATGAAAATGACGATGATAATGAACAACAATAGTTACAATTTAATAAGCCCAATGATATTATAGACATATGAACACTGATGAACGATACCAGGGAATTTGAAAAAAATAACAAACACGATAAATTGTATTAGTGATTTGCGACTTAAATTCAATCAGATTGAAAAGAACGGATGAAATTTTTAAATCCCCTATACGCGTTTAGAAATGAATGTGGTTAAGGAATCAAAATAAGATAATAATACTATTATAATAAACATAATGTACATATTTGTGAATTATGTCGCTTGTTTTTTTTTAGGTGGCAAGAAAAGTTATCCAATACATACAAAAAAAATGGTTCAGATGTGTGAAATATTGTAAGCCAAATGTAAATTTCTCTTTTCGGGGGCCGAGGGGGATGGGTGTTTGACTCCAATTTTACTATACATTGTAATCACGTTTTACAAAAGTTTTCTTCCCGTCTTCACTTTTCTTCCTCCAATCTGAACCTTAATTTTCTTGAAAGACATTTTCCCCACGTTGTTTTGTTTATTCAATTTTATGTACTTATTCAATTGCGAAATTACCCAATAAATATCAGACTTTTCTATAACTGAGCTCAGCAAAAATATAGTGATTCCATGAAGTTCATACATTACGAAAATAATGCGAGATGGTCATTCATCCGATACCAAAATCACATGTTTATTATGTTCCTAAGACGCACATTAAAGAGGCAGAAGCAGAGAAGTATGGGAAGAACAACAGATTAAAGAGAAGAGGAGAGAGATAGATACGAAAACAACGAGAGATGATTCTTGATAAACAACCTTTTTGTTTTGTTATTTTTGGTTGTCCTCATTTAAAAATGTGTTTTAAACACGATTTATAAAACAATAATTCAGGCTTGAATTACGTACAATTGGAGTAGAGCTGTGTTTTTTTCTTTTTTGTTACAGATGTCACTTGATCGGTTAATCTGCACATGTGCATTGAAGTGACCTCCATACGCACGCTATGACGTCGTAAAGCGTCGCGTGAGAATGAGTAAGAGATAAAATGTGACAGAAACACGATGCGACCAATGAACCACAGGAATACCATTTCACTGGCCGACGTACAACTTGACGACAAAGTTACCATGCACAACAGACACGTCATTCTTTCATTGCACCATCATAGGTAACACATTTTGCGTCGCGGAGTATTTTTTGCAGGGCCAGAATATTGTATGATTATTGGTGCAAATCAATGGTAACATCCCCCTTTTTGAATTTCCTCTTTTCAAAGAATGATATAGCAACGACAAAGGGACCCGTTATTAACATGCTATACGAACTCCCTGCTTCTCTGAGAGTTTTACTACAAACTTAGCAGACGATGCATTGTGCTTGGAGCGATACCGGAATGTCATACAATGCCAGTGCGAGCCGTGCGTGCTTCTAGCCGTGCGAGCTGTAATACGCTATGTTTTGTAACACAAACATAATAGCCAAAGTCAACATATTGAAAAGCCGTAAAAGAGGTACATTTGTCATTTAAAAAATGTATACACTTTATTCTCCAGCGATTGTAGACCATATTTTCAGCAGTTAAAAGAAGAAAACTTTGCTATATAAGTTTTGTTGTTCAAACTGTTTTTGAATCACATTTAATAAGAGAGATAACAGCCTTTTAAAGTGAAACCACCCCTATTTTCGGCCGCAACTATCCAAGCTTGAGAATGGCTCCGTCACAGGGGAGTAAATTCCGGCAAAAATACCGCCCGCAGCGGAAGGGTTAAACTACAGGGTTTATTATTAATGAATTTACACAAGACTTTGATGCTTCTATAGTAAACAGTGGTTGTGTAAAGTTTTAAACCATTTTTTTTACACCAGCTTTTAACAGTACACCTTTTTGCTCATTATTTCTTTCCGAAAAATACATTGTGGTTAAGTGTATTTCCTGAAATGAAGAGCTTGTTTCCAGAAGGACTAAATCCATATTTGACCAAAGTTCACTTTTTAAGCTAAATATATGCACCTAGTAACAAGGATTAAAAATGCCAACATGCGCATCCAAATTTTTTTTTTTGAAAAAAATTATTTTTGATGTTTCAAATTCTGTTTCATTCCAAAAGGGAGTAAATCCAGTCTGTGGATTCTAAATATCTTAACTTTAACATGTTCCCTTCGGATATATATTCTGATTTTTGCAACAGGCTGTAGATATTGATCTAAAGATCTTGAAAGAAAATTTGAGTAATGTTGATAATTTTTAAGAGAATTTTATAAATATTCTTGGATTTAGTCCTTTTGGAATGAAATATTTGAAAATATCTGAAAATCAAATTTTTGGCGAAAAAAAATTTCTTCAAAATTCATAATTTTTTAGTTTATTTTATGCATACACGTTCAGAATAACATTTAAACACATTTTTAGCTGACCAAAAACTTCAAGTAGGCAAAATATGGGAAAATAGACGATTTACGGGAGTTTCATTCCAAAAGGGGACTAAATCCATAGAAATTGAAATTCAAAAATTCATAAAAATTCAAATTGTATAAGCTAGATTTTTTTCATTGTTATTAAAATGGTCTAAGGCAATTGTACTAGCATGTGCTACCAAATTAAGTCATATGTGTTCACGGTAAAGTGATAAAATATAAAATCAGTGATTTACTCGAAATCTCCAAAAGGTGATTAGTCCCTTTTTGGAAACAAACTCTTCAAATATAGCTTAATTAGACTATTACATACCAACTCAACGCCAACAGACGAAGCCGAAAATATTTTATTTATTAATTTATATATCTATTCATTCCTTTAATTTATTTATTATCTATGAATTAATATCAATTACTATTATCTTTATATGCTCAATTGTTTCTATGTCGGTTCAACAACTTGTTTGTCCGACATACCAACCAACTAATGCAGGCAAAATGGAATCCAAGTAATTTAGTTCACTAGTAACATTTTGTTTTATTGTCTTGTTACTGTGTCACCCAGAAACGAAATATCCATAATATAACAACTATGAAAATCTGCCTTTTTCATCATGTCCTCCTAAAGTACAATAACATGACAGTTCGCCAACTCATAATACCAAAATTTTATTGCGGTTTAGACCACGCCTTTTCAAAAGGGTCGACATCTAGGAACGAACATCTGTAGAACTTCGATATAAAAATCCATTCACACTGTGCTATGAGTATGAGGAAGTACATTTGTATCTAAATAGGTGAATGTAGATTCATTTCAGTATCCCGACGAATACACTGGGAAAGAAGTTGAACACACATTGAGAAAGCCAGACAACCTGCTGTAGTAGTTGCTCTCATACTTTATCCACAAACAAAATTCATAATAATAAGTATTATCATGGAGTGATATAGCAAGGTGCTTACATCGTTATCTATCTTCAGAGACTGACTTTTTTCAGGAATCAAGATGGCCCAAATGCATTTACTACAGTTATCTGCCAATATGTTGACATGGGTAATGATGTCACTACTATGTGTTGGACACGGTAAGAGATTCTGATTTTACAAGTAATTATTCATGCTCATAAAAAATCACGCTTTTTAGTTAATTGCAATGGTAATACAATGAAACAAGTAAATTGATAAAGATATAAATGAAGTTCTTTCTTCCTTTGGTTTCCGTCATAACTAAACGGTCGTTATACCGAGTGAGTAAAAAAAAAACTTTACACCTAGAAAAATGTCAATAAAAAGAAAACCAATTTATAAACCCTAAATTATTTTACATATTCTGAAAGAGTAACTCCTCCCGCATCTTCTGGTACCATTTTTGTGTGGTATGTCTTTAAGCCTGGATGAACACGACGCATTGTTTGCGAACATGCAAGTTTCGAAATTGTGCCAGGGTGGGGATGAAATTGAAACAACAAAAGCTGAAAAAAAAGGCAACTCCATCATGAATAAAATAGCATAACTTTTTAACGAAAATGTCTTCCGCGTAAAAACTTGGCAGGTCTAGGTCTGTCAGTGGCAATTTACTCTTTGTTGTGTACTCATTCGTGCATTTCTTGACGAGCCAATCTAATTTTCATACAAAATATAGTCAATATGTAGTCAATATGTGTAACAACACCCATGCCAAGTTATTAAGTGGAAGATATATTTTCGTTCAAAATTTATGCTATTTTATTAATGATATAGTTGCTTTTTTTGTCAGCTTTCGTTGTTTCAATTTCATCCCCACCCTGGCACAATTCAAAATTTGCATGTTTGCAAACAATGCGTCGTGTTCATCCAAGCGTAAAGACATACCACACGAAAACGGTACCACAAGATGCGGGAGGAGTTACTCTTTCAGAATATGTAAAATAATTTAGGGTTTATAAATTGGTTTTCTTTTCATTGACATTTTTCTAGGTATAAATTTTTTTTTGGCTCACTCGGTATACGTTTAGTTATATAAACACAACACAAAAAGAAAGTTCCCCCTATTTCAAATATCAATCATTTTTTAACCAGGGGGAATTTTAAAAATCTAATTATATGTCCATGTAGGGAATTTAATTAGCCACAATGGGGGAGAATTTTAGGAAACATCGTCAAGTCATACTTCAGTGAGCACTAGTTGAATGCAAAAAAGTCATTTTTTGAAGTTCGCAAGCCTAAAATGGCAACTTTGATTCAATGATAACGGATTCATTTTCAGATTCTAAAAATTTAACACGTTAGAATGTATGCAAAACGTGCTTCCCAATATACGAAAAAGAAATTTGCTTCAAATTTCACGGTTGAGTGAGCATGCAGCAAAAATTGCCCAAACTGCCATTCTTACTTCTTTGCCATGGTATAATCGATAAAATATGATGGAATTCCTGTTTTGGAAGTGTATGCAACCAATATCAATTTATTCACGGTTGAAAGAACCCATCAAACAACCAAAAAATAGGCCATTTTAGAATTACGAAGAGTCATCCCTTAAAACTTGCCCAAACTGCCATTTTTACTTCTTTGCCATGGTTTATTCGAACAAATATGATGGAATTTCTGTTTTTGAAGTGTATGCAACCAATATCCATTCATTCACGGTTGAATGAACCCATCAAACGACCAAAAAATAGGCCATTTTAGAATTAAGAAATGCAATGCAGTAATTCTATGCACTAGAAAGCACCTCAATAACATAATAACTTTTTTTTGGTTGTATTTATATTCTTTGGGCACGTGTCATTGATTCTATGGCATTTATTTCCAAAAGCATGCTTCAGTGAGCACGTGAGGCTGGAAAACCCTTTTCTCACGTATGGACTAAAATTCAAATTCTTACTTTGATTGAAAATAACAATTCTTTTTGGGGAGTAATTTTGATTTTATTTTCACAAAAATCCCGATGTTTCACGCCTCAGTGGGCACAAGATACAAGAAAATCATAAAAATGAGAAGAAAGTTTGGGGCTTCGTCATGGTTTAGTGACTTTTCGAATACGTAATTTGAATGAAGATCATGTTAGCTAGAGATCATTTGAATCTGTGTGCCAAGTTTCGTGACATAACTCACAGTAGGATTAACAATAATGATCAATGACATTGGCCGAATTTCACATTTGTCAGGTATTGATCTCCTCCTCCATTGACTTTATGTACACAGGTTTCACAAAAGTTTAACAAAAGTGAAATTTGGCATATTTTAATTGTCAGTTTTTGTCCATTTGACTCTGAAACTTTGCACATACCTTCAACTGATCTCTAACCAACATGATCTTAAGATGATGTCGTCATTACACATCAAAATAATGATGACATCATCCCGGTAAACCTCACTATTACCATTGCGTACAGATAGATAGTTCAATGGTCACGCGAAATTATGTTACTCCGCTTGAATGGTTTGTCTTTACTTTCTGGGATCGGTATATCTTGGACGTTCCTTTCAACCCTTCCAGGGAATTTTAAAAACTTACCCAGAATGACCATTTCGTCATTTTTTCTTATTTTGGGCCTTTTTTGTTCACGGACCACACCAAGGCCCCCTCAGTCCTATCCCAAGGAAACATGTCTGAGTGGAGATTTGTTATGTTCTTTAAATTAAATCTAGATTTATGGTTTCAGGCTCGACTCTTTTGTCTAGGGGAGGGGTCAAAATTTATTTTGATGGGGATTCAACATTCATTTATTTATTTTACACCATGGAAATTTCTATCTACCGTGAATTGTATTGTAAAATCTCAACCAAACATAAATCAAAATAAAATATTATCAATGATGACTATTTACACGCTTGTCATCAAGGCTAAACAAAATTTAAGGGGAAGATGATGATATTTAAGGGTTAAAGGTGGTTATCATTTCTTTTGTTTTCAGCATAAAGATGGAATAAAATATTCCGAATTTTCACCAATCTCGTTTTTCCTTCAACCCCTCCCCTAGACAAGAGACCTTAGTGTGTCCCCATAAATATAGATTTAACTTGAAGAACAAAAAATAAAATAGTACTCCTCAGTCGCGTTTCCTGGGGGTAGGACTGAGGGGGGCTTGATCGGCCGGGAAAACAAAAAGGGGCCCCAAAATGAGAAAAAATTACAAAAGTGGGCATCACGGGGGTTGACAAAACTTTTTTGAAAAGGGTCCACGTGAAGTGTAGGAAGAATGTCCAAGGTATAGCCAGGGTCCCAAAAGTAAAAGCAGGA
>CALNVZ010003426.1:14961545-14976201 GCA_940671915.1 Paracentrotus lividus
TAAAAAAAAAAAAAAACAATGATATGTTAAATGGCCACATTCTTCAGGTACTCACAAACATATTCAAGAAATTAAAGTCAGAGCAAAATCATGTCGCTATAGCGGCAAAAAATATTCCACCTTTATGACGGACAGTGTATATGTATGGTATTGCTGTATGGTTTTTTGGCACAAATACCATATGTATGGTATTGCTGTATGTTTTGTTTTTTACACAAATACCACATGTATGGCACAAATACCATAGAATAGAAAGTTCCATGAACCGTTAAATTTGCTTACACTCAAACGTCATGTGGAGCGACGAAATGCACTTTTAAAAAAAATTATTGCTGCTACTAGTACTGGTGTCGCATATCTAGTGATCTAGATTGCTAGGAAATTTGCTGCTACAAGTACTGTTGTCGCATACCTAGCGATCTAGATCGCTAGGAAATTTGCTGCTACTAGTACTGGTGTCGCATACCTAGCGATCTAGATCGCTAGGAAATTTGCTGCTACTAGTACTGGTGTCACATACCTAGCGATCTAGATCGCTAGGAATGTAGGGGTTCAAAAGGACAACTAACTATGACTTGTATAACGTTATTAAAAGAGATGCAACATGTGCATATGGCTCAGACAAAGAATTAAAATAACTAAAGTAAACAACACACTTCCAATTAACACTCGATTCATCTCAAACATGAGATATCAAAAGCAAACATTCCGATCTAATAATTAATTAATTAACAGAGGCGAGTAAAAATTAACAGAGGCGAGTAAAATGATTAAATTGAGGTTTAATGGAGGTATAAAATACATGAATAATAAAGGAAACAATTACAAAGTATAATTTCAGTGAAAAATGTCATCAAAGCAATGAAATAACAAACCTACGTTTTATTATCTCGTCTTCACTATCTCTCTCTCTCCCTCTCTCTCAGTTAACACAACAGCAATGTCGCATACCTAGCGATCTACATCGCTAGGAAATTTGCTGCTACTAGTACTGGTGTCGCATATCTAGCGATCTAGATCAATAGGAAATTTGCTGCTACAAGTACTGGTGTCGCATACCTACCGATCTAGATCGCTAGGAAATTTGCTGCTACTAAACACAACACAAAAAGAAAGTTCCCTCTATTTCAAATATCAATATTTTTTTTAATAGGAGGAGTTTTTTTTTACTTAGGTTAAATTTGAAGCATGTTTCTATTAGGGATGGGAGCCTCTGTTACAATCGCCCCGTGTTACAATTATTGTCCCGGTCTCCCCTACCATCATGTGATGACGGTCAGGGGTGGGGGGAGAACGGAGACCCCGGAATGGGAATTATTATAGACTCGAACGGAATAAGGCTTCCTAAATATTTGTATACCCAAAATTCGAAATAGAATGATCTATTTCACATATTATGCAGAAACTGATGACAATTTTAAGAATATAAGATTGGAACAAATAAAACATATTCCACATAATACGACCTGAAGACATAGTGAAATCGTTAAACCATTGTATTGTTATTTGTTTGTGAGCGCGAAGCGCGAGCTAAAAATTTTGCTCTATAATAACATCAATCATTGTATTCACTAGCTGATAATCACTACCCTTAAAGAAAATGTCAAATTTCTCGAATGAGCGAATGAAAATCTCTCATTAATCAATTCGTTTAGAATATATATATATTATATATTATATAGTATTAATATTATATATTATATATTATTATATATATATATATTATATATGTGTGTTGTGTGGGTGTGGTGTGTGTGTTTGTAATCCTTTCTGAATATTGGTCACTTTTTATAACGATAGGGACCCTGAAAAAAGAATTTAAAGAAATTTAAAAGTTTATTTCGATCACATTTGGACAAGTGGGCAAATAAAAATATTATCGAAATTATTTTAGAAAAAAAAAAAAATATGTGAAGCTTTGAAAATCAAGGGACGTCCCCTGATTGCCTCGCCAAATTTGGAGAGGAATTAATTATCACTAGATCGGAATGAAATATTAAGCACTCCTATTGTGTGTATATATAATTATTTGACTGTAGTATTTTATGTAATTTTCACTCTAATAGAATGACCTTACCTCTTTTTTTTTCTCACATTAATTGTTTTTTCTAATTTTGTTACAATAATTAAGCGTTGGTTTTAAAAGTTATAAGAATAATGAATATGGGGTTACCTTTCTTTGAATGAAAGATTATTTAGTTCTTTTAAATTTAGTGTCTCGCTGGTTGTTTTTTGGTTGTTGTGCTGAGGCTGAAGTCGCTGGAGGCGGCGGTAAAATTTTGCTTTTGTAACTGTGACCTGAACTTTGGTAAGCATGTGATTTTTTGATGTATTCCTTTGTGTCCGATTTTTTCTGTCTTTATTATTTGTTTTAATTTATTTTTTTGTTTAAGTTTTTGTGCTCTTTTCTTTCATAAATATATTGGTAGGGGTTTGGACGATTTTCGTCTCCATTTCTTTTTTTTCCTTAGAGTTAATATCAAAATCGATGGGGGGGGTGGGGGGGAGAACTCGATCGTCCCCGTCCACCCTGGACGCCGCCAATACCTACCGTTGTGTAGTATTGTCACATAATATTTTTTCTAAGGGATAGTTTCTTACAGGAATTGACTAAGTAGTGTTTGACCAAGTCGACTTGATTAGACGAAATGTGAATTAATTAGACCAAATGGTAATTTTACGAACTGATTGAAGACAAACATCCAACAGGGATGAAACCACCGGGCATTAGTCAAAGTGGATTTATGGCAGTTTACTGCTGAAGTTTGGTAGTCGTATGGTATTCCTGTGGTATTTCGTGTTGTACTATGGTAATTAGCTCATTTGCATACAATGTTTTTGTATGCACAAATCAGTATTTTGTGAAGCTTACCTCGTTAACTAGTAATTGCCTGTATATTAACATTTTTCTTTTAGGGAAAAATGTTTCCTAAACACAAAGTAACATCAAGAGCGATAGTTTTGACATTTGCATTATTATCAAGAAATATAGAAAATAACTAACTGTGACCCAAAATATTTTTGCTAAATAGTGGTATATATACCAGTGTATGGTATCCTTGGGTGTCTAGCGGCAGTCCTGTGGTAACGGCGTGTGATATCCATGAATTAACGGCGTGTGGTGTTCCGGTGGTAACGGTATATCATAATCCTGGTAACTGTGTGCGGTATTGATGTGTGGTACTAGTTTGGGATAATGCTATTAGTAGGGATGTCCACTAAAATTTTAAGTTATTTTTAAGTTGTTTTTGCTAGGCTTATTGGATAGAGCATTTTAAAAGAAAGATGTTGGTACTTGAATTATCACAATTGGATGTTCCATTTCAAAGATATGACCCAAAGAGTGTCTCAGATTACCAATGAGCCTGCTAGAACACTTTTACAAGTTTCAGACAAAGCCAGAAAATGCAATAAAAGCTCAAGTTTACCGTCCTTTTGTCTTCGATTTATTCAACCAAATCATACCAAACATTTTGCTATGTGTGTATCAACATGAAATGAGATTATAGTAACATAATTGAGGCGTATGAGTAGATTATACAAAAAGTTATGGCAGTACAAAACTGATGGTTTGACAGGTATGTTACCTTATGTGATCAAATATGACCACCCTGGAAAAATACTCCATAGGGCATGTTTCAATAGGAACACCCTAGACAATAGGCTATTTTCATGGTGGCGTGGCTCAGAGCTGAGTGTTAGAGAGGGCAGAGTAATTTCAAAACTTAAATGGCCAGTGGTAAACGTTGTTTTTTGTTTTTCACCCCAATACATTTTTTGTTCAAAAATAGTTACATTTTATAGATATCCACTTTTCCTTATCTGAATCTATTCCAATCATGAGAAATTCCAGTTATAACACACATCACACAGAAGCATCACTTTGAACACGCTGTAGATTTTTTCATATCAATTGTTTCATCAGGAAAAGTTGATCACCTGCTGAGGTATTTTCTAAGGAAGAAACTGACCAATTAGGAATAAAAATGATTGATATTTACCACTGGCCAAATGACAATTTCGAAAGCTGTTTTTTGTTGGAAATTTTGCTATTTCTCTGCCTGTGTATTACTGAGTAGGCAGTGCATGGGTTATTGTTTGCATTGTAAATGCATGGGTGACTACATCCATACAGTGAAGTGGAAACCGTTCTAGTGGCTTTTTGCTTTTGTGTGGACATCCCTACTATTAGGTATTTTGCTGTATGGTACTCCTGTATGGTATTTTTTGTGGTACTTGTGCTAAAATACCGTAGGAAATCCTGTGGTATTTGTGCCAAAATACCATAGGAAACCCTATGGTATTGCTGTATGGTATTTTGTGTGGTATTTGTGCCGAAAAAAACATAGGAAATCCTATGGTATTTTGGCTGTATGGTACTGCTTTATGGTATTTTGTGTGGTATTTGTGCCAAAAAAACATAGGAAATCCTATGGTATTTTGGCTTTATGGTACTGCTGTATGGTATTTTGTGTGGTATTTGTGCAAAAAAACCGTAGGAAATCCTATGGTATTTTGGCTGTATGGTACTGTTTTATGGTATTTTGTGTGGTATTTGTGCCAAAATACCAAAAGATAATCCTATGATATTTTGGCTGTATGGTACTGCTGTATGATATTTTGTGTGGTATTCGGGCCAAAATACCATAGGAAAATCCTGTGGTATTTTGTATGATACCGTTGTGTGGTACCACACGATATTTTTGTAAGGGATGACTCTTCGTAATTCTAAATGGCCTATTTTTTGGTTGTTTGATCTGTTCTTTCAACCGTGAATAAATTGATATTGGTTGCATACACTTCAAAAACAGAAATTCCATCATATTTGTTCGAATAAACCATGGCAAAGAAGTAAAAATGGCAGTTTGGGCAATTTTTGCTGCATGTTCACTCAACCGTGAAATTTGACGCAAATTTCTTTTCCGAATATTGGGAAGCTTTTTTTGCATACATTCTGACGTGTACAATGTTGAAAATCTGAAAATGGGTCCGTTATCATTGAATCAAAGTTGCCATTTTAGGCATGCGAACTTCAAAAAATGACATTTTTGCATTCAACCATTGCTTACTGAAGCATGACTTGATGATTTTTCCTAAAATTCGTTCCCACTGTAGTTAATTAATTATAATTAGATTAATAATTAATATAATTAGATTTTTTAAATTCCTCCTGGTTCAAAAATTATTGATATCTGAAATAGGGGGAACTTTCTTTTTGTGTTGTGTTTAGATGGTGCCTGTACAGTTAGTATTAAAAAAAAAGTGTACAAGAGGCAAACATTTTTGTACGAAGATTAATCACAACCTGTTGGAGTTAAGTATTCAATAGAGTAGGAATACAGACTTTCGTCTGCAATATTTCGTTGCATTTGACGGTGCGTTAAATCTTGAGATATAAGTTTTCAACAATCCTGAAAAATCGACTTTGCGCATGTAGCGTCTTTGGGGTTGTGTACGTTTCGCACATAATCAGCAATAAACTCATCGTTTGGAAAAAGGGATTTGTGAATTCTGATTCTGTTTTCGACAAACAATATCTAGGATATTTTTTTTTTCTTTTACAAAGACAAAGTTATACAAACTAGGGCGCATCAGCAAAATATTCCTTTTGGCTTTAATTTGGAACCACATGCATCGTTTGAAAAGATTTCATACCTAAATTATTTTCCGCACATGTACAATATTTTTTTGAAAAGCAGGGGCGGATCCAGCATTCGTCAATAGGGTGCGGGCGGATTTTTTTTTCACCCAAAGTTCCCTTGATCAGCGGTTTGAAAAGCTAAGCGCCGGGTGGGGGGGGGGGGGTGGCTGTGAAAGGCCTATAGACACTTAATTAACTTCATCTTGTTTTGTTTTTTTAATGAACAAGCCAATGTATTAAATCAATAATGCGAGCGCGAAGCGCGAGCGGAAAATTTTAGCTATATCAACCTGAAAAAATTTAATTTTTGCGGCGTGATGTATGCTAAGGTCATAAAGAAAATACTTATATCATTAAACAATGCAAGCACGATGCGCGAGCTGAATATTTTTTTAGATATATCAACCTGAAAAAATGTGCACTTAAAGTTTTTTTGTGCTATGCTTTTTAAGAAGATACTTATTTCATTAAACAATGCGCGTGCGAAGCGCGAGCTGAAAATTTTAGATATATCAACCTGAAAACAGTGCTTTTTAAGCGTTTTCTAATGCCATGCTTATAAAGAAGATACATATCTCATTAGATAATGCGAGCGCGAAGCGCGATGCGAAAATTTTTGATATATCAGCTTGAAAACATTTAATTTTAAGAGTTTTTGTACTAATTGCTCATAAAGAAAATACATATCTCATTAAATAATGCGAGCGCGGAGCGCGAGGAGAAAATTTTTGATATATCAGCTTGAAAACATTTAATTTTAAGCGTTTTTGTGCTAAGCTTATAAAGAAAATCTTCTTTTTTTTCGATTAATTTAACTTACTCATTCTTCTTGAGTGTTTTTTTTCGTTGCTTGGAGGGGGGGGTGGGTATAGGGGTGGGGTCGAGCGATATAGAAGAGTAAGTCTTAGACTGTGTAGTCTAGAGAAGAGGAGAGTAATGGCGCGCTGTCTACTAGCTATTTGGTCTAATCTCCATTTTATATAATACCAACTTGATCTAATTATCACTAGGTCTATTGATCATTTGGTTAAATTACAAATTCGTCCATAGTATAATTGTGTAATTGCATTTTTCGTTTAATTGGTCTATTGCCAATTTGTTAGGCCTACTAGAATTGATCAAGTGGTGATAGACCAAGAAGATTTATATTAGATGGAATTAGGCGAATTTGAAATTAGACAAAACGGTAAATAGACTAACTGGTTGGAGGCGAAATGGAGGTGAAATTAGACCATGTGGGCTTAGACCAAATGGTAATTTACCCGTTTATTTACGTAATAAACTATATTAGGATTGTGTATAATTGTTTCATTTTTGTTTTGATATTTCATGTTCCTGATGAATAGGGATGAGCATGGCGGCTATAGCCCCTACTCTGTTTTATACACATTACACTTTTTTTGTAGACATTACGTTAACATTATAATCAGTTTATGGTTTGTTTGTTTGTTGTTGTTGTTGTTGTTTTTTTTGCATGCTCGGTCTCCCCCTTCCCCCATGATTAGTCTCTTCTCTGCCAAAAACACTTCGCGGCCCCCTCCCAAATTCTATTTTCCTACCCAAACCTAACAATCCTCATTTGTATATATTTATTTCGAATGTGCATGCCCCAAAACGAAATTGAATGCTCCAGAGGACGGGAATTTTACGAATGGACGAATTTGGGCGACCATTCACGAATACAGATGCTCAAAATGTAAAATTTATCTACGCAATCTGCAATTGGATTTGGCTACTCATAAACGAATTTGATTGCAGAATTTTAATGGCGATCGCATTTCGGACGAAAGTGCTTGAAAGTAATGTCAAATTGATCGGATATAATGTATATACATAGTGTCAACACTTTTTTTTCCTGCTGTGATGACTATAGATTTGTATCCATCCTCCGCAGCATGAGAGGCATTAAGAAGCATTCGTGTGTCAGCTTATTTTTGTGATGTGTTCATGGTGAGGATATCTTCCAAGTTATCTTTAATGATGAAGTAGCATGCTTCTCCACTTGTCACATTCAGTGACTTGCCATGGATCTTCTCAATCTTTGCAGGCTGCTTCCTCTGATCAATGCAGAATGTGAAGAGGTTTGATTTCTTTTCAGGGGTTCTAGGACAATTACCCCCTGGACAAATTACCCCCCAGACAATTACCCCCGGACAATTACCCCCCGAGGACAATTACCCCCGGAGGACAATTACCCCCAGACAATTACCCCCCAGACAATTACCCCGACAATTACCCCCGAGGACAATTACCCCCCGGACAATTACCCCCGGACAATTACCCCGGACAATTACCCCCTAGGACAATTACCCCCCGGACAATTACCCCGAGGACAATTACCCCTGGACAATTACCTCCCGACAATTACCCCCGAGGACAATTACCCCCCGAGGACAAAATTACCCCCGGCCAATTACCCCCGGAAATTACCCCGGACAATTACACCCCGAGGACAATTACCCCCGGACAATTACCCCGAGGACAAATTACCCCGGACAATTACCCCCGGATAATACCCCCGAGGACAAATACCCCCGAAGACAATTACCCCCCGAGGACAATTTACCCCGAGGACAATTACACCCCGAGGACAATTACCCCCGAGGACAATTACCCCCCGGAAAATTACCCCTCACAGGCATTGATGTTGGTATCAAAAGCGGCGCCTATTTTGGAGTCTCGCCCGGTGTCGCAGGTTTTCGAATTATTTTCTACTTAATCTTATCTTAATGACTTTCTCTTTCTCTTCCTCTGTTATATCTATCTATTTCGCTTTTCTCTTTCACTCTTTCACTTTCTTCTTTTACTTTGCTTTCCCTTTTTCCCTTTTCGATTTCTGCGCCTATGCATCAGAAAATATGTTGGCCCCCATATATCCTTTTATTTTCATAGAAAAATAAATTGAACATTCATGAAAGTATACGATTACATAAAATAATCACAAATGTTGAATATCTCTGATTCATCTCTGATTCCAACTAATCTTATTTCTATTTATTTTTGTTTCGCCTGAACGAAGTTCGGCAGAGACCTAGTAATCAATTTTCCTGTTAGTCTGTTGGTCTGTTAGTATATTACGAAAATGTCAAAGTTTTTAGTTTTTGTTGAACTTGCTCTGATTTCTTTATTTCTGCATCATTTGTGTTCACACTTGATACAAATGATACTTGGGTAATACCAAATATGTGTTGATAAGGATGATGGGGTCAAAGGTCATCTAGGGGTCAAAAGGTCGGACAAACCCCCGCACAATTACCCCCCGGACAATAACCCCACGAGGACAATTACCCCCGGACATACCCCCCGAGGACAATTACCACCCGATGACAAATTACCCCCCGACAAATTACCCCCGGACAATTCCCCCCGGACAATTACCCCCCGGACAATTACCCCCCGAACAATTACCCCCGGACAATTACCCCCAGACAATTACCCCAGACAATTACCCCGAGGACAATTACCCCCTCGGACAATTACCCCCCGGACAATTTATCCCCTGGTCAATACCCCGGACAATTACCCCCGAAAATACCCCGAACAATTACCCCCGCAGTACTCCCCGGACAATTACCCCCGGATAATTACCCCCCGAGGACAATTACCCCCCGGAAAATATCCCCTGGACAATTACCCACACACAATTACCCCCGGATTCTTGATCATTATCTTAATTAGGCTTTCCTTTCCCTTTCCCTTTCTCTATTATATTGATCTTTCTCCTTTTCTCTCTCTCTCTCTCATTTTCTTTTTTTCCTTTTTTCCCCCCTTTTTCCCCCCTTATCCATTAACCAATAATAATATAGGTTTTCCCGGCGATTTCATACATTTATCATCCGTTTTCATTTAATGTGTATTCAAATTCGTGTGTTTGATTGCGACAGACTGACTTAAGTCAAACAATTTCGTGTTCATGCTCTCAGATTCGTTTTTAGGACACAAAAGTAATAGGTTGCAAATTCAAATTCGGATATAGGCATTTAATTTCATTATTTGTGCATTCAAATTTGTGCGAATTTCAGCTATACAGACATGAAATGTCGACAGGATGAAAACGAATTTGAATAGCTATTGCCGAATGCATATGCTTATTATGTGAAGTAAAATGCGCAATACGAAATCAATCACTATCAATCGTTAATTTTGATGATGAATACGATTTTGATGCGCAACATTTCGATGCAGCATCGTTTTTTCCGAACATGAATGCCTTTAATATGCAATTGATTGACAAAACAATGAATTGGCGGAAAAAACCTATATTAAGCATTTATAATGTGCCAACTATTCTAATAAACTATTCAGTGGCGCAGCTAATATTATTACCCGGCAATAGCCATAGCTGCCCTTAATAAGGGCGCTTCAGGCATTCGAGGAATTCTTCTACCGTACCGATTACTCTTACTTAGGTCAGTCTGGCCAATTGTTGAATTAATATCTAACCAAGAAATAGTGGAATGGAGGGATTCGAACCGCGTACCTTGTGATCGTCAGTCCACCGACTTATCCATTCGACCACACAACCTCCACCCAGGCTCTTTTCCCCCTTTTTGTTGTTTAGCGGCGCCGTTCTGCGCCATGAAAAAATGGAGGGGGGGGGCTTGCGCCCGAAGCCCCCGTTGGATACACAAAAATTCCAGAAAATATGTAAACATGGCCCTCATATTCCCGACGGTGGATTCGACAAAATCCCGTGGGCGGTCATCAGGGCCATAATTAATGACTCCATAAATTAACAAATAAAGTGAAAATAATTTATGTATGATATTTAATTTACGATTAACCTTATTTTTTTATAAATTGATATTGGCTTTAGTTTAAATTGCACTTTATTGTAAATTATGGAGTTATTAATTATGGCCTTTATTGCCGCCCTTAGAAACATGGGCTCAGACACGGTTTTATTTATTTGCCTGAGGTTCGCGAAACACGAGTCTCGCTGCGATTTCGCTATCAACAAACACGCAATATGACCTTTTGACCTTTAGGTTGACCTTTTGACCCTATATGACTTTGACCTCATCATTCTCATCAACACATAAGTTGTATAACCAGGATAATGTTATACCAGGGTGAACAAAACTGGATGCTATAAAGAGATGAGTGAAAGTTAGAACAAAAGTTTAAGAAAAGACGCCTTTAACTTGACATTTTGACCCCTATATATACTTTGATCTCATCATCTCATCAAGGCACATGTGGTATTACCCAAGAATCTTTATGTACCAAGTGTGAACCAATTGATGGAGAAATAAAGAAATGAGAGCAAGTTAACAAAACTTTAACATTTTGTAACATTGCCTCATATCATTTGAACTTTGACCCCTAGATGACCTGTTTGAGCCCATCATCCTGTATCAACACATATTGGTATTACCAGTATCATTTTGTACAGTTGAACACCAATGATGCAGAAATAAAGAAACAGAGCAAGTTCAACAAAACTAAAAACTTTGACATTTTCGTAATATACTAACAGACCAACAGACTAACAGGAAAATGATTACTAGGTCTCTGCCGAACTTCTGTTCGGCGAAACAAAATAAATAGAAATAAGATTAGTTGGAATCAGAGATGAATCCAGAGATATTCAACAATTTGTGATTATTTAGTAATCGTATACTTTCATGAATAGTTCAATTTATTTTTCTATGAAAATAAAAGGATATATGGGGCCAACATATTTTCTTGATGCTGGCGCAGAAATCGAAAAGGGAAAAAAAGGGAAAAGCACAAGATAAAAGAAGAAAGTGAAAGAGTGAAGAGAAAAGGAAATAGAATAGATATAACAGAGGAAGAGAAGAGAAAGTCATTAAGATAAGATTAAGTAGAAAATAATTCCGAAAACTTGCGGACACCGGGCGAGACTCAAAATAGGCGCCGCTTGATACAACATGCAATGCCTGTGAGGGGGTAATTTTCCGGGGGGTATTGTCGCTTCGGGGGTAATTGTCCCGGGAGGTAATTGTCCTCGGGGGTAAATTGTCCTCGGAGGGTAATTTGTCTTCGGGGTATTTGTCCTCGGGGGTAATTATCCGGGGGGTAATTGTCGGGGGTAATTATGTCCTCGGAGGTAATTGTCCGGGGGTAATTGTCCTCGGGGGTATTGTCGGGGGTAATTGTCCGGGGGTAATTGGCCGGGGTAATTTTGTCCTGCGGGGGTAAATTGTCCTCGGGGGGTAATTGTCCGGGTGGAATTGTCCGGGGTAATTGTCCTCGGGTGGTAAATTGTCCGGGGGGTAATTGTCTAGGGGGTAAATTGGCTCCGGGGTAATTGTCCGGGGGGTAATGGTGTCGGGGGGTAATTGTCCTCGGGGGTAATTGTCCGGGGTAATTGTCTGGGGAATTGTCTGGGGTAATTGGTCCTTCCGGGGGTAATTGTACCTCGGGGGTAATTGTCCGGGGGGTAATTGGTCTGGGGGGTATTTTCAGGGTACATTGTCTAGACCCTGAAAAGGAAAATCAACCTCTTCACATTCTGCCATTGATCAGAGGAAAGCAGCCTGCAAAGATGAGAAGATCCTGGCAAGTCCCTGGAATGTGAACAAGTGGAGAAGCATGCTACTTCATCATTAAAGATAACTTGGAAGATATCCTCACCATGAACACATCACAAAATAAGCTGACACACGAATGCTTCTTAATGGCTGTCATGCTGTGGAGGATGGATAGAATCTCATAGTCATCAACAGCAGGAAAAAAAACGTCTTGAACTCTATCTGATACATATATGATCTTCATTACTCTTCAAGCACTTTCGTCCGAAATGCGTTCGGCCATTAACAATTCGTGCATGCAAATCGTTTATGAGTAGCCAAACCAATTGCAGATTGCGTAGATAAATTTTACATTTGAGCATCTGGTATTCGTGAATGGTCGCCCACAAATTCGTCCATTCGGTAAAATTCCCGTCGCTCTGGAGCATTCGATTTCGTTTTGGGGCATGCCACATTCGAAATAAATATATACAAATGAGGATTGTTAGGTTTGGTAGGAAAATAGAATTGGGAGGGGCCGGCAAGTGTTTTTGGCAGAGAAAGAGACTAATCATGGGGGATAGGGGTGAGAACCCGACATGCAAAAAAAAAAAAAAACACAACAAGCAACAAACAAACAAACAAACAACCATAAAACTGATTTATAATGTTAAGAGAATGTCTACAAAAAAAAAAGTGTTAATGTGTATAAAACAGAGTAAGGGGCTATAGCCGCCATGCTGCATCCTATTCATTCAGGAACATGAAATATCAAACAAAAATGAAACAATTATACACAATCCTAATATAGTTTATACGTAATAACGGGTAAATTACGCATTTGGTTAAGCCCACATGGTCTATTTCAACCTCCATTTCGGCTCCAACCAGTTAGTTCATTTTAGCCGTTTGTCTAATTTCAAATTTCGCCTAATTCCATCTAATATAAATCTTCTTGGCTAAGATCACCACTTGATCAATTAGTAAGGCCTAACAATTGCAATAGACGCAAATTAAACCGAAAAATGCAATTAACACAATTATACTATGGAGCGAATTTGTAATTGTAACGCAAATGATCAAATAGACCTAGTGAATAATTAGATCAAGTTGGTCATTTATATAAAAATGAGATTAGACCAAAATAGCTAGTAGAGCGGCCGCGGCCTACTCTCTTGGTACTCTATGACGCCCACCCCCCCCCCCAGCAAGAAAAAAAAGACAAGAGAAAAATTAAATAATGAAAAAAAAAAAGAAGATTTCTCTTTATAAGCTTAGCACAAAAGAACGCATTAAAATAATGTTTTCAAGCTGATTATAATCAAAAATTTGCTCCTTCGCGGCTCCGCGCTCGCAATTATTAATGAGATCATGTATTTCTTTATGAGCAATTAGATACAAAAACTCTTAAAATTAAATGGTTTTCAAGCTGATATTCAAAAATTTTCCATCGCGCTTCGCCGCTCGCATTATCTAATTGAAGATTGTATCTTCTTTATAAGCATGGCATTAGAAACGCTTACAAAAGCACTGTTTTCAGGTGGTATATCTAAAATTTTCAGAGCTCGCGCTTCGAGCCGCGCATTGTTTATGGAAATAAGTATCTTCTTAAAAGCATACAGCAAAAAAAAACTTTAAGCTGCACATTTTTTCAGTTGATTATCTGTAAAAAAATATTCAGCCGCGCATCAAGTGCTTGCTTGTTTAATGTATAAGTATTTCTCTTTATGACCTTAGGCATACATTCACGCCGCAAAATTAATTTTTTTCAGGTTGATTAGCTAAAATTTTCCGCTCGCGCTTCGCGCTCACCATTATCATGAATTTAATATACATTGGCTGTTCATTAAAAAAACAAAACAGATGAAGTAATTAATGTCTATAGCCTTTCACAAGCCACCCCCCCCCCCACCCGGGCGCTTAGCTTTTAAACGCTGATTCAAGGAGCTTTGGGTGAAAAAAATCCGCCCACCCTATGCGAATTGCTGGATCCGCCCACCTGCTTTTTCAAAAATTAATATTGTACATGTGCGGAAATAATTTAGGTATGAAACTCTTTTCAAACGATGTCATGTGGTATCCAATCTAAAGCCAAAAGGAATATTTTGCGCTGTGCGCACCTATTTTGTATAACTTTGTCTTTGTAAAAGAAAAAAAAATATCGCTAGGATATTGTTTTGTCGAAAACAGAAATCAGAATTCACAAATCCCTTTTTTCCAAACGATGAGTTTTATTGCTGATTATTGCGAAACGTACACAAAAAAAAAAAAAAAAAAAAAAAAAAAAAAACCCCAAAGACGCTACATCGCCAAAGTCGATTTTTCAGGATTGTTGAAAACTTATATCTCAAGATTTAACGCACCGTCAAATGCAACGAAATATTGCAGACGAAAAGTCTGTCATTCCTACTTCTATTGAATACTTTAACTCCAACAGGTCTGTTGATTACATCTTTGCGTAGCAAAAAATGTTTGCTCTTGTACACTTTTTTTTTAATACTAACTGACAGGCACCATCTAAAACACATCTCTCTCTTTT
>CALNVZ010003426.1:14994030-15013430 GCA_940671915.1 Paracentrotus lividus
GGATTATGACATACCGCTACGACCGGAACACACACGCCGTTAATTCAGGGATACCACACGCCGTTACCACAGGACTGTGCTTGACACCCAATGATACCATACTCTGGTATATATACCACTATTTAGCAAAATATTTTGGGTCACAGATTAGTTATTTTCTATATCTCTTGATAATAATGCAAATGTTCAAAACTATCGCTCTTGATGTTACTTTGTGTTTAGGAAATATATTTCCCTAAAAGAAAAATATTAATATGCAGGCAATTACTAGTTTAATGAGTTAGCTTCACAAAATACTGATTTGTGCATACAAAAACATTGTATGCAAATGAGCTAATTACCATAGTACCACACGAAAGTACCACAGGAATACCATACGACTACCAAACTTCAGCGTAACTACATAAATCAATCCACTTTGACTAATGCCCGTTGGTTTCATCCCTGTTGGATGTTTGTCTTCAATCAGTTCGTAAAATTACCATTTGGTCTAATTAATTACCATTTCGTCTAATCAAGTTAACTTGGTCAAACACCACTTAGTCAATTCCTGTAAGAAACTGTCCCTTAGAAAAAAAATATCCTGTGACAACGCTACACAACGGTAGGTATTGGCGGCGTCCCAGGTGGACGGGGGGACGATCAAGTCCCCCCCCCCCATCGATTTTTTTTTTTTCTGGGGGATCATCCACCCTCGATTTTTAAAGCTTAACAAAAACATATGTACATATAATAGACGAAGAGGCACAGTGTACGTAAAACATGTTTGTAAAATGAACCAAGTTCAGGTCAATAAAAAGCAAAATTTTCGGCTCGCGCTTCGCTTGCAAACAAAAACACCAGGCAATAATTAAACTAATAATCTTTCTTTAGGTCCCTATATTCATTTATTCTCTTATTTGTTACAACGCTTTATTTGTAACTTTGGCATAATGAGTGAGATAGGTCATTCTATTGTGAATTTTGGATATAAGCCTATATTATATGTCTCTTTGGGGTGCTTTATTTATTCCGATCTAGTGTATAATTAATTCCTCTCCAATTTTGGCGTCAATCAGGGGGACGTGTCCCCTTGGTTTTCAAAGCTTTACTTTTTGTTTTTATTTTCTAAATAATCTGGATAAATTTTGTATTTGCCCACTTGTCCAAATGTGATGGAAATAAACTTTTAAATTTCTTTAAATTCTTTGTTTTCAGGTCCATGTCGTTATAAAAAGTGACCATATTCAGAAAGGGATTACAAACATGTATATGAAGAGTTTGATTCCAAAAGGCGCTAAATCCACTTTTAGTGTTTTAGAGTAAATGAAGGTTTTTTGATTTACCACTTTCTCTTATCCATTGTAAGTTTATTTTGATATATATGATAAAGCTATCGTATTCGAATAATTAAATCATGTTTTTAAAAATCTAGCTATCAATTTCAATTTTTAAGAAATTTTTATGATTTAAATTTCCATGGATTTAGCTCCTTTTGGAATAAAACCTCCGTCAGATGTCAATTTTTGTACATTTAAAGCCTATAAATGAATGAAATTCAACACGAAACACATTAATATTGCTACCAGAGTATAGATGCGGCTTTTCTGATGTTTAAATTTTGAAACTTAATTTTTTTAATTTTTTTTGGAATATCATATCTTTTCTCTAGACCGGGATTTTCGATGTTTTATTCCAAAAGGAGCTAAATCCAAAAATATTCATAAAATTACGAAAAATATTCTTATTATCTAAAAATTTTGCACTGATGATGGAGACTGGTAGCCACAACATGTGCTAGAAGATCTGACTGTATATTGTTAGGAAAAGTGGTTAAATAAACAAATCCTACATGACCATAGTGGATTTAGCGCCTTTTGGAATAAAACCGTTTTGGATTTAGCGCCTTTTGGAATAAAACTCATATTTGTAACCAATTTTTTTCAAACTTCTAAAAAAATTTTTTTTATCCGATATGCTGCATTTGATTCCCATGCCTAAGATGCACTTAATTAACCAATAAAATCCATTTTGGTCAAAAGTGGATTTAGCGCCTTTTGGAATCAAGCTCTTCATATATATATATATATATATATATATATATATATATATATATATATATATATATATGTATTGTAAAACGTTGATTAATGAGATTTTCACTCGTTCTTCGGAATTGTATTCTCTAGTAGTGATTATCAGCTAGTGAATGCAATGATTAATGTTATTATAGAGCAAAATTTTTAGCTCGCGCTTTGCGCTCACAAACAAATAACAATACAATGATTTAACGATTTAACTATTCTTCAGTCGTAATTTTGTGGAATATGTTTTATCTTGTTCCAACCTTATTTTCTTAATTTCATTAGTTTCAATCGCGCATATAATAAATTATGATGAAATAGACATTTATTTTTGAATTTGCGGTATACAAATAAATATAGGCAAGACCATATTCAGTTCAGAAGTCTATAATAGTCCCAATTCCGCGGAGTTCCGTAATCTCCCCAACAACCCTGACCGTCGATCACATGAAATCGCAGCCCCTGATGGTAGGTGAGACCGGGAACAGAATTGTAACACGGAAGGTGATTGTAACAGAAGGCTCCAATACATAGTGAGTTATTGTGCATACATGTTGGTATTGTGCCAAAAAACATACAAGCAATACCATACATATGGTATATGTGTAAACAAAATTAAACAAATACACATACTACATACTGGCTTGTGCCAAAAACCACTACAGCACATAACTTCATAACTAAAGGTATTTGTGCACAAAAACCATACACAATAGAATACATATGCATTGTGCCAAAAAAAACCCATCAGTCCAATTAAACATATGGTATTTAGTGCCAAAAAAGCCATACAAGAAATACAAACATACATATGGTTATTTGCTGTCAAAAACCCAATACAGCTAATTCCATTACATTAGGATATTTGCATGCACAAAAAACATACAGAGCAATATTACATACATATGGATTTTGTAGCCATACAGCAAATACCATAACATTATGGTATTCGCTGCCAAACCATACAGCAATACCATACATTATGGTATATGTTGCCAAAAAAAACCTATACATACATACCTATACATATGGTATTTGTCCAAGAAACCCATACATACAATGGTATTTGTCCAAAAACCAACATATGGTATTGCTGCAATAAACCATACAGCAAATACCCTACATAAGGTAATTCCTGCTGCGAAAGAACACACTCATTTCACAATGTTAAATTGGGTTGTTCACATTGATGATTACGACTGATGAACCACACTGTCGGTACGTGTGATAATCGGAATCAACACGTGGCCACACTGTGAAACACGCTAGATCACAGTGCTGATAACCGATATCTCACACTGTGGCCACACTCTGAAACTATAGGCTACTTGTTACACTGTGAAATATAAGTCGTTATACGGTATTCACACATTGCTGAAAATCTGTTCTCAAACTGTAGAATTTTTTAATCAATGTTGGGCCACACTGTTGAATAATCAATTCACATTGTGAGTTGGAATATTCACTCTGCCTGAAAAAATCATGTTTCTCACAGTTGTGAATTTTTTCATGGCTTTGGCCACACTGTAAAATCAATTTCACACTATGAGCTGGAGATAATATACACACTGTTGAAATCAAATGTTCACATGTGAACAATGTGTAGTTTTCCACATTGTGGTTGGTCTCCAAACTCGTGAAATCAGTGTGGATAGTGTTTACACTTGTAGTTCACAATGTTTTCACACTTTTCACAGGTTGAACTATGTTACAACAACTGTGTTCACAATGGATGAGTGTGTTCTTTCCAGCAGGTTGTGCCAAAAACCATACTAGCAATTACATACATATGGTATTTGTGCCAAAAACCATCAGATAATACCATACATATGGTATTTTGCCGAAAAACATTTACGCAATACCATACATATGGTATTTGTGCCAAAGATAACCACTATGTATTTGTTCCAATACCATACATATGTATTGCCAAAAAAACCATACAGCAATACCATAAATTATGGGTATTTGTGCCAAAAAACATCCGAAATACCTAATTTGTTTGCCAAAACCATACAGTCCATACATATGGTCATTGTGCCAAAACACATAGCCGTAGACATTGGGCAGCCATACATATGGTATTTGTGCAAAAAAAACATTACAGCATACCATATATGGTATTTTGTGCCAAAAAAACATTACAGAACCATACATATGTATTTGTGCCCTAATACCACAGCACTGCTGTATTTTTTTATGGTACCCCTTCTGTTGTGGTATTCCCTATGTATCCTATTGCTATGGTATTTTATTGTACCATAGGAATACCACAGGACATTCAGAAATACCATATGAATACCACAGGACATTCAAAAATACCATAGGAATACCACAGGACATTTTTGTAAGGGATGGTATTGCTGTATCGTTTTTTGGCACAAATACCATATGTATGGTATTGCTGAATGGTTTTTTTTTGGCAGAAATTCCATATGTATGGTAGTGTATGGTTTTTTGGCACAAATACCATATGTATGGTATTGCTGTATGTTTTTTCTTTGGCACAAATACCATATGTATGGTATTGCTGTATGTTTTTTGGCACAAATACCATATGTATGGTATTGCTGTATGTTTTTTGGCACAAATACCATATGTATGGTATTGCTGTAAGTTTTTTGGCACAAATACCATATGTATAGTATTGCTGTATGTTGTTTTTTGGCACAAATACCATATGTATGGTATTGCTGTATGTTTTTGTGCAGAAATTCCATATGTATGGTATTGTATGGTTTTTGGCAAAAATACCATATGTATTGTACACCATATGTATGGTATTTTTACCACGGCAGTACCATACAGTAGTACCATACAGCAGTACCATACATCAGTACCATACAGCAGTACCATACAGTAGTACCATACAGCAGAATCATACAGTAGTACCATACAGTAGTACCATACAGCAGTACCATACAGCAGTACCATACAGCAGTACCATACAGTATGCAGTAGTACCATACAGCAGTAATATACAGCAGTACCATACAGTAGTACCATACAGTAGTACCATACAGCAGAAGCATACGGTAGTACCATACAGCAGTACCATACAGCTGTACCATACATCAGTAACATACAACAGAATCATACAGTAGTATGTAGCTTTAAGTATTTCATTGTTGAAACTTTAGCAAATTACAGGCCTAATTTCTCAATAAGTGAAAATGACAGACATGTCCAATATTACTTTCATGTTAGTACCACACCAGTTAATACCACACAGCAGTACCATACAGCAGTACCATACAGCAGTACCATACAGTAGTACCATGAAGCAGTACCATACAGCAGTATCACACAGCAGTATCATACAGTAGTATGTAGCTTTAGGTATTCATTATTGAAACTTTAGCAAAATACAGGCTTAATTTCTCAATAAATGAAAATGACAGCCATGTCAGATATTATTTTCCTGCTCAAAATGTTTTTGTTTGATGTAGAAAGTTCCATGAACCGTTTAAATCTGCCTTACACTCAAACGTCACGTGAAGCGATGAATGCACATGTTGTTTTTTTTTTTTTTTTTTTTTACATAGGTTAAGTTTGAAGCATGTTTCTGCTAGGGATGGGAGCCTCTGTTCAAATTGCACCGTGTTACGATTGTCCCCGTCTCCCCTACCGTCAGGGGCGGCGATTTCATGTGATGACGGTCGGGGGTGGGGGGGGGGAGAACGGAAACCCCAGAATGGAAATATTATAGACTCGAAGGAAAGGCGTCCTAAATATTTGTATACCCAAAATTCGAAAACACCAAAAAGAAAGTTCCCCCTATTTCAGATATCAATATTTTTTTAATCAGGAGAATTTTAAAAATCTAATATATGTCCATGTAGGGAATTCCATTAGCCAAAATGGGAGCGAATTTTAGGAAAAAATCATCAAGTTATGCTTCAATGAGCAATGGTTGAATACGAAAATGTCATTTTTTGAAGTTCGCAAGCCTAAAATGGCAACTTGATTCAATGATAACGGACCCATTTTCATTTTAAACATTTTACAAGTCAAAATGCATGTAAAACGTGCTTCTCAATATACGGAAACGAATTTGCGTCAATTTTTACGGTTGAGTGAGCATGCAGCAAAAATTGCCAAACTGTGATTTTTACTTCTTTGCCATGGTATAATCGATCACATATGAGGGAATTTCTGGTGGAAGTGTATGCAGACAATATCCATTCATTCACGGTTGAATGAACCCATCAAACAACCAAAAAATAGGCCATTTTAGAATTACGAAGATACATTGCAGTAATTTATGCACTAAGAAGCATCTTAATAACATTTTTGGGGTTGTATTTATATCCTTTGGGCATGTATCAATGATCCTATGGCATTTATTTACAAAGTCATGGTTCAGTGAGCACTTGAGACTGGAAAGCCATTTTCTCACGTATGGACTAAGATTGAAATTAATACTGTGATTGAATGTAACAATTCTTTTCGGGGAGTATACTTTTGATTTTATTTTCAAAAAAATCGCGATGCTTCATCCTCAGTGGCCACAAGATACAAGAAAATCATGCAAATGAGAAGAATGTTTGGGGCTTCGTCATGGTTCAGTGACTTTTCAAATACGTAATTCGAATCAAGATCATGTTAGTTAGAGATCAGTTAAAGCTGTGTGCCAAGTTTCGTGACATAACTCAGAGTCGAAAAACAATAATCATCAATGAAATTGGCCGAATTTCACATTTGTCAGGTTTTGATTTTCTCCTCCATTGACTTTATGTACAGAGGTTTAACAGAAGTTTAACAAAAGTGAAATTTTGCATATTTTAATTGTCAGTTTTTGTACATTTGACTATAAATTATTTTATGAAACTTTGCACATAGCTTCAACTGGTCTGTAACTTACTTGATCTTTATTCAAATTACGTATGCGAAAAGTCACTAAACCATGAAAAAGCCCCAAACTTTCTTCTCATTTTCATGATTTTCTTGTATCTCGTGCCCACTGAGGCGTGAAACATCGGATTTTATGAAAATAAAATTAAAAGTACTCCCTAAAAACAATTGTTATATCTAATCAAAGTAAGAATTTGAATTTTAGTCCGTACGTAAGAAAACGGCTTTTCCGGTCTCACGTGCTCACTGAAGCATGCATTTGTAAATAAATGCAATAGCATCATTGACACATGCCCAAAGAATATAATACAAGCCAAAAAATGTTATCGAGATGCTTTCTGTGCATAAAATTACTACAATGACTCTTCGTAATTCTAAAATGGCCTATTTTTTGGCTGTTCCATGGGTTCATTAAAACGTGAATGAATGGATATTGCTTGCATACACTTCCAAAAAAAGGAATTCTCAATATTTGATCGAATATGGCAAAGAAGTTAAAATTGCAGTTTGGGCAATTTTTGCTGCATGTTCACTCAACCGTGAAATTTGACGAAAATTTCTTTTCCGTATATTGGGAAGCACGTTTTGCATACATTCTGACATTTAAAATGTTTAAAATCTGAAAATGGGTCCGTGATCATTGAATCAAAGTTGCCGTATTAGGCTTGCGAACTTCAAAAATTACATTTTTGCATTCAACCATTGCTCACTGAAGCATGACCTGATAATTTTTCCTAAAATTCGTTCCCCTTGTAGTTAATCTAATTCCCTACATGGATATATAATTAGATTTTTAAAATTCCTCCTGGTTAAAAAATTATTGATATCTGAAATAGTGGGAACTTTCTTTTTGTCTTGTAATTGGAATGATCTATTTCACTTATTATACAGAAACTAATGACAATTTTAAAAATATAACGTTGGAACAAATAAAACATATTCCACAAATACATTATATGGACCTGAAGACATAGTTAAATCGTTCAATCATTGTATTGTTATTTGTTTGTGAGCGCAAAGCGCGAGCTGTAAATTTTGCTTTATAATAATTAATCATTTTTTCCTAGCTGATAATCACTACCCTTAAAGAAAATACAATTCCGAAGAGCGAGTGAAAATCTCATTAATCAACGTTTTACAGAATATATTATGTTTGTAATCCCTTTCTGAATATGGTCACTTTTTATAACGATACGGACCTAAAAAAACAAATATTTTAAAGAAGTTTAAAAGTTTATTTCCATCACATTTGGACAAGTGGGCAAATACAAAATCTATCCAAAATACTTAAAAAATAAAACAAAATGTGAAGCTTTAAAAATCAAGGGGAAACGTCCCCTGATTGCCGCCAATTTTGGAGGGAATTAATTATACACTAGATACATGTTGTAACAAATAAAAGAATAAATGAATATAGGGACCTAAAAGAAGATTATTAGTTTAATTATTGGTCCTTGGGGGGGGTTGTTTTTGTTTTGTTTTTTGCAAGCGAAGCGCTAGCCGAAAATTTTGCTTTTTAATGATCTGAACTTGGTACATTTTACGCACACTGTGCCTCGTCGTCTTCCATATGTACATATATTTTTTGTTAAGCTCTGAAAATCGAGGGTAGACGATCCTTCCAGAAAGCAAAAATCGAGGGGGGTGGGCATACTTAGTAACTCCATGCGGTGGGGTACTATTTTTGCTATATGGTACTGCTGCATGGTACTTGTGTATGGTATGTGAGAATACCATAGGAAATCCTGTGGTATTTGTGCCAAAATACCATGATAGGAAATCCTGTGGTATTTGTGCCAAAAAACATAGGAAATCTTGTGGTATTTGTGCCAAAATACCATAGGAAACCCTATGGTATTTTGGGTGTATGGTACTGCTGTATGGTATTTTATGTGGTATTTGTGCCAAGAATACCATAGGAAAATCCTGTGGTATTTTGTATGGTACCGTTGTGTGGTACCACAGGATATTTTTGTAAGGGAAGTACCCTAGCCCCGTGACAATTTAGAGCGCTGCCATCGCCCGTACGGAGCACGTAAACTGCTACAATATCAACATGCCATGCATATAGCAAATGTAAAATATAATGTAACTTGAGTCAAGCATTGTCATGTTTTATTATAATTAGCTTATGTGGTTAATGCTGTTTAAACCTTGGATCTGTCAAGTGCATAGCTTTGATAAGGAAAACTAAATGTTACAATTCCATGTGTTACAAATGCCCCATAGGTCTGTTACAATTGCCCCTGGTTCACGGGCAAGAGTAACACTTGACCTCTTGTTTTGAAATGATAGTGGCTTCAAAATAAATAATTTTATTTAACCCAAACCTATTCATATGTCGAACTAAAATGATATGCATGTTTCGTTTTTACTTAGTTTTAAGCAAGTATTTAGAAATAATAAAGTTGATCATTCAAATTTGGAAAAGAGTGTTATAATTTTCCCCGGTCTCCCCTACCAATATCTGGGCTGGCCCATGGTCTAATAGTTTAAACTTGACCGGGCAAACCTATAACATCGTTTTATTTACCTAGGGTAGCTACTTCAGTTCTTAACAACTGTTCTTCCATCGGGCCCTGCATAACATGATATTTGTATCTTCTTGCGGTGCAACGTATGCCTATAGCTAGAAAATGTTGTAGGGGAGACCGGGGACAATTGTAACATTTTTTCCCCCAAATTTGACGTATCAACTTTATTATAGCTAAATACTTGCTTAAAACTAAGTACAAAGAAATATTAATATCATAGCTCGACATATGAAATGGTTTCGGTAAAGTAACTATTTATTTTGAAGCCATTATCATTTCAAAACAAGAGCTCGAGTGTTACAATTGCCCCTAAACCAGGGGGATTTGTAACACGCAATGGGGCAATTGTAACACATGAAATTGTAACATTTTGCTTTTCTTTATCAAAGCTATGTACTTGACAGATCCAAGATTTAAATAACATTAAACACATAAGCTAATTATAATAAAACATGAAAATGCTTGACTCAACTAAAGTTACATATATTTTCCACTTGCTATAAGCATAGCATGGGGTTATTAGGCCTACAGCAGTTTACTATCTTAGCCCAGGTTTTCGTCGTTGAAACCTTAGCAAAATACAGGCCTAAGTATATAATTTTTAAATAAATAAAAATGGCAGCCGTAGCTCAACCACATATTTATCCAGAACAAAAAAAAAATGGGTAGTGTGAAATATTACTATCCTGCTCAAAAAACGATTTTTTTTTTTTTTTTTTTTTTTTTTTTTTTTTTTTTTGTAGAAAGTGTGTTTATAATAATTAAGAAAACTGTTTATACTCAAACAGCATGTGGAGCGATGAAGTGCACATGCTCTGTACACAGGTTAGGTTTGTAGCGTGTTTCTGCTCTGGATGGAAGCCTCTGTTACAATTGCCCCGTGTTACAATTGTCCCCGGTCTCCCCTATATGAGTATCCAATAATGGTTACGTAATGTTAAAAGAGGTCAGGGGCATTTCATGAAAGGACTTGTCGGACGTTTTATCCGACAAACTGTTATAAGCTACTGAAATGCTTGCATCTGATGGCTGACAGCAAATTTGTCGGATAAAATGTCTGACAAGTCCTTTGATGAAATGCTCCCCTGATGTCGATAACCCGCGGAGCGGGATTGATTGAATAACTTAAGGCGGGCTCACACGATGTGACTTGCTGCGATGCGATTTTTTAAACAAAATTAATGGTAGTTTGCTTTATTAATACGACATTTGAAACATGCAAAGTAATCTTATGAGAGTTACAAATTATAAAGGAACAATGTAATCGAAAATTTGTTCCAATGCGAGCCTTTACTTAGGAGTAAATGTCAAATTACCTTAAAATTGCAAGATCGCTGTGACGTCACGGCGATATGGAAACAATTTGAATTTATACAGAGAAGGGGTTTCGCAATCGCCTTCAATTTCAATTTTGGTATTCATAGGAATACTAACGACTTTGGACAGTATGAATTTCCTTGTTTGCAGGTCAGTAGTTAAGGAAGAGACCTCAGGCAATTTTCGTGACCTTTGACCTTCGAACCGTGACCTTTGACCCGTGACATTTGACCCGTGACCATTGACCCGTGACCTTTCACCAGTGACCATTGACCCACGACCTATGACCCGTGACCCGACTTCCGATCGATGGCGCAAAACTAATGACGTCATCGATGACGCAATCCCAATGACATCATCGATGGCGCAATAACAATGACATCATCGATGACGCAATCGGATGGCGAAATAACAATGACATCATCGATGTTACAACACCACATGACGTCATGAGGGATGACACCATGATGGTGAATATAAACGTCACTCGATGGGTCAAAAAAAAAAATAATAATAATGATAAATAAATATAAAATAACAATAAATAAAAATGAAATAAACAATCCATACGATAAACGGTGGGAAGCTCGGTGCAATGAGAATTGTATCTCCGTCCCCTGAAAGCGGAAATAACTTTTGTATGATAACACGAATTATCATAATGCGATTCAGTGTATATTCCAAGCAATATCACCTACCCGCAAATGTATACAAACAAGATCGGATGACAGAACTGCAATTGCAAAGCTGTGAAAAATGATACGCTGGTACTGTAAAAGTGGGTTATATATTTATATCCGAATAATATCGCTTTCACTTTGAGGAAATGAGGTAGAAAAAATATATATATATATACATAAATATATAAATATAAACAATGAAAAGAAATATAAGAAATAATTTAATAAAACTGTATCGTATCAAAAAAGCTGGTTGATTTAAATTCAATTTCTCTGTCTTTCTCTTGACACTCTCTTTCTCTTTCTCTCCCCGGTGACGCTTCCTTCTGTCTGTTAGATGTCAGACTCAATAATACAAACGTAACACGGTATGCGTGGTATATGATTTTTTATTTTATTGTCATATACAGAATCGTTTATATTACTTTAGGATTTCATAACTATTAACTTTTTAAAACACGGGCGTAAATCCCGGGGGATGGTGGGATACATCCCCCCAGATTTTGAGGAGGGGGGGGGATGGCCTGTACAAACATCCCCCTCCCCAGTTTTCAAGAAAGAAATGAAGGGAAAAAATTGTGTAATCGGTTAAATTAGCGCTTTAAATACTAAAAATTGCCTCTTTTTTTTACTCCAAAACCTAACAAACAGTAACCTCACACAAAAAATGAGAGCTTGCATATATGAGTGATCACACTCAAATATCCATGTATTTTTGACAATATAGTGACACACATCCTATGAGTGCTTTCACTCAAAAAGCTACTTTGAAAACGCACCTAATCGAGTATTTTAAATTTGACAATATAGTGACACACCAAAATGAGTTTTATTTAATTAACTCATTCATTGAGTAACATAACTAATTGTTTTGAGTACATTGCACAAACTAATCTAGTGAGCAACGCTTTACATACTCAGAGAGTTAGTAAAGCTCATCAACTTGCGTGTGATGAGTTTGCGAACCTTTACTTACTGACTCTCTGAGTATGTAAGCGTTACTCACTAGGTGAGTCCTATTCCTTTTTGTTTGTTTGTTTGGCCTGTTTTTATAATGATATTTGGAATTTACGAATGACATCAGCATCATTCTTCTCAAACCAATACACTGCTTTACTCACTTCAGTGCATCAATTCACACAAACCAACACATTGCATTGATCAATGCATCAATTACTCAAACTGTGTACATGACTGACAAAGTAATGGGAATCATGCATGTTAATCTAGTTGTTAGTGTTTATCAGACGATGTATATCATCGGAACATTCCAAATATCATTATAAAAACAGGCAAACAAACAGACAAAAAAGGAAAAAGGACTCACCCAAAGACAATAAGAGCATGCAGCTCTCCGCTCTCGGATGCTTCCGCTCACAGAGTGTAACTCTATATGGTTCCGCTAACATGTACGCACTAAAAGGGGTATCTCACTGGTTGCGAACCAGGCGAATTTACAGAGTGTTATATATATTGAGGACTCTACCAACGTTTTTTGTGCTGCTTTGTTAGACAAGCATAAAGGGGTTATCTCGTTTATCAGGAATGGCATGTTTTCTTTAGCGATGCTTTGTAAGCCAAGCTCAAAGGGGTTTCTCGTTGTATAAGAATTGCAATATTCTTTGTGCTGCTTAGTTAGCAAGCTCAATAGGTTATCTAACTGATCATACATGGCATGAGTTTTCTTTTTGTACTGCCTTGTTAGGCAAGCACAAAGGGGTTGTACTGAAATGATCATGGCATTTTTCTTTTGTAGGCCTACATGCCTTGTTAGGCAAGTACAGGTGGTATATATTGATGGTATTGGCATGTTTCTTTTGTACTGCTTTTTTATGCAATCACAAAGCAGGGGCCGTGAGCGTTTTATAAAGTAGATGAGCTGAGACGAAGGGGGGGGGGGCTGAAAGAGACTAGAAATGACAAATGCATGGTCATTTCTGCAATTTTGTACACGTGTGCTGAGAATGAAGTGGGGGGCTGAACCCCCCCCCCCAAGCACCTCGGCTCACCAGCCCCCTCGAAGGGGGTAATTTCACTGAATTGGAACACAAATCAATGAAACAAGTCATATTTTGCTTCGTTTTGGTTCGTGTAGGTACCGTGGGTGCGTGTGTTGCCAAAGGTGAGATATTGATTGTTCAATTATGCAGTCATGGGTGCAGAGATGAAAAAACAAAATGAAACAAATAATATGGAAATGATATAATAATGATTAATTGAAAAAGAAAATGACTACCAGCTCAATTACCCCCAACGCCCAACCACGCCCGAAGTGAATCTGAATGTTTATTGCGTATTGTAATGACAATACCAATCAACATGATCAAGACACTATATACGCTGGATTATATATATTATTTCCAAACATATTTTTAGAAATTATATTTTTTCATCGAGTAATTCTTATCCGATTCAAATTTATGTTGACCCTTCCATATATATTTAGTATATCAGTAAACCTATTTATATGTATATTCACCATTTTACACACAGAATTATGCACTTGCAATCGATCATAAATAAATTCGCCTAGAAATTTTGAACATGTTCAAAACTTTTGGCGAATTATTTCAAAAGAATTATTCAGGCCTATCGAAAGGAATTTGGTTGAAACCAAGATCGATCACTTCATGCCCCAAGCAGGACAAAAAGAATTCCTGTATTTCGACTCCATTCATTCAGAAGTTCGCTACATTCCAAAATACTCATTGTCCGGAAAACACATAACAAAAGAAAATGCCTCACATCAAAAAGCCTACCTACTGAATCGCAGGTGGATTAGGCATCTATGTATACGAAAATCTCAAATTCGCCCTGTTCGCAAATGTTCGCAACTCAGTGAGATATCCCCTTTATGCTACAGTCACACAGACACTTACGTATAGTTACGTCCCGTTGCGTCCAAAAATATTTTTCATTTCTGCGGATCCCCACGGATGCCTTCCCGTCATAGTCAGAAGTGGAAATATAGATTATTTCGTTCATACAATAAAACAAAGAAATACATAAAAAATGATAGAAAAGAAGATGAAATAAGATTAAATCAACAAAAACGTATCTATATCGTAGTGTCTGTGTGCATGTAGCATAACGCGTAGAACATACCTCGTGTGCATGCAGTCTTGATGTCCCGTACTCGTATCCGAGTAGCGTACCGGCGCAACATGATAAAAGTACCGCATAGCGAGTAAAATTACTCTGACTCAAAGACTTTCACGAGACTTGAGACGTACGAAGACGTGTCGTAGTTACTCATCTATGAATTACAGGCTATATAGAATTTCTCCAGCAATTCTCACTTTACTATTTTACTGATTCAGTGTTTTCACCGATCATCCACCAAGCGTACCATGTGAAGAGAAACTCACTTGCACAATTTTTTTTACGTAATTGAACATGTAAAGTTACTAAGGGATACTCAAAGAAAAAAAGTATATATACTCAATAAATTTTTTTCTTGAGTATCCCTTAGTAACTTTACATGTTCTGGAAGGCGGGTGTGTACTTTTAACAGAACACACTTCTGAAGTAAAAATACGTGATATACAAATAAAGCACTCACCTGCAGAGTAGCAACGGGTTTTACTCTAGGAAACTAGTTCTTGTTTTGTTGTCTTAGTATAAATTCCCTTGTCTGGGGACAAACCTAATGCTACAATCACACATGCACTTACGTTTAGTTACGTTTTTGTTGTTTTATCCTAATATCATCTCTTATTCTATAATTTATTATGTTTCTTTGTTAGTATAAATGAACGAAATTATGCAGCCTATCTCCTCACTTGCATTGACATGACTGGAAGGTATCCATGGGGATCCCCAGATAAAAAAAAAAAATGACAATCAAAAACATTAAAGTAGTTGTGTGAGGGCTACGTTGGTGGAGGCTTGGGGCCTTCCACCCACAAAATTTTCATAGCAAAGATTATGGATTTGTTGAATGTTTTCTATCGCTGTTATTTAACAAACAATTTAACTCAAAATTCGGCTCGCGCTTCGCGCTCGTATTACTTCTTCCATTAATAAAATGAACAGGAATCGAGGCAGTCATTATGATTCTTAAAAGCATACATTCAAAGACAAATTTTCTTCGTATCCCTCCATCTCCGAATACATTTCTCTTTAGATCTATGCCTCTGATCTAAAGTGTCCCCTTTTTCAGAAAAGGTGTCCTTTTTCTATCGAGACCCCCACTTTCAAATCCTTTCCGTCAAAGTTCCTTCTGGAGCATGTTGAGACATGCAGAACAGTGTTCAATCTTCCTCTTCCTCTTCGCTCTGATCTTCGCCATCGTCTTCTTGGAAGGTGAATAACCCCTCGAATTTTGTCCAGTGTTGGGCTAAGACCCTCGAGATGGCTCTTTTGATCACCATTCCATTTTCTAGCTTATCCTGCAGATCGGACAGGATTTCCTGATGGGTGTCATCTTCTTCCAGGTACACGTTCTGATGCAAGAATTGGGAGTAGTGCACGAAGAAGATGCGTTTCACGGCCCACAGAAATCTCAGGTGCGCCTTTTCCTTGGCTTCTTCCTCGCTGATCCCCTCGGCGATGTACCTCTCGTATTTTATATTCCTCAGCTCACCGGTGAACGTCATGGCCTGTTCGAACCACTTCTGGTAAGCTCGGTTGTCTTAGGGGTCTTCCGTATGAGGGGTGGACGCGTTTTCATCTCCGCTCTCTTCCTCCTCCTCCTCTTCCTCCTCTTCCTCCACCTCCTCTTCCTCATCTATAGCTTTCCCCAATCGATACCTTTTCAACGACGGTTCATCTTCGCTCGTCTCCATCTCGCTTTCTTCCGTTTCGGGGTGCGCGATTTTTCTGTGTCTCTCTAGATCGTGTTTCGGTCTGTACGTTTTATGGCAGAGCAAACAACCACAGCGGCGTTTGGGTATAGCGTTCATACCCATGCAAAGCTTGGCAGGCAAAAAAAACAAATCAAACAAATCAACCGTCCTCTGGCGTGGCTTTCCAACAAGTGGAGGGGAACGCCTCAAACCGCCATAATTTGACGGCGCAGACATCGTTCGTTGCGCCGTAAAGGCCGTTTGTTGCGTCGTCACGGCCGTTCGTTCGTTCACATCATGGCATTGTTTCGTTTGCATAGCCACCAGCGGGAGGGTTCCGTTCTTCCCTCGAGGGCGGCGGTGACTGTGGCATGATTCCAAACGCTCTGTAGATGACGTTCAGGGTCGCCTCCACCCCACTCAGACGCTCGTCGATGGTGCGCTGCTTCGCGACTATCCGCTCAACCGTCAGCTCTCTTAATTGGTATTTCAAATAGCCGACAAAGCTCGTGCAATCTCCAAGGTCCGGGTTCATTCACATTAGCCGGGATGCATGAATGAAATATTGATCGATGAGACCTACATCCAGACGGCTGAGTTCGTGTTCGACGCTCTCCCCCGATTCGATCTCTCTCAAGAGCTCCATGAGTGTGATGTATTCGGCTAGCATCAACTCGATTCGCTCGTGTTTGTCGTCCATCTCTGGAAAAAATACGGTGTAAGCGTTTTGTAAATGACGAAGAGCACGCCCGGACTTCCCATTTAAATACTCTTCACGCGTAAGAACTCGTAAATACGCGATGTGCGGAGCTACGCCGGATGGACGTCCGCAGCGCCGTAAAGAACGTCGTTAATACCCGCAGATGTGCAGATAGAGCGCCGCGAATGGACGCCGCATCTCAAGAGTTCGATATTGTGAATTATTATTGGTTTGTGAAGTTGATCGTAACGAATGATGGATGAGAATATATGTTATTATCCATTGTTTAAAGCAGCTTCAGTACCATTTTTTAAGTCTTTGGTTGACTCGGTCGGGATTGAAACTCACGACCTCCCGTTCATGAAGCAGAAAGGCTACCTTTTACTGGCGCTCTATTAACCAAGCGCACTATCATGCCCGGTCATGCTTGTTCTCCAATCGTACTGTTATCAGGTAAACCGACGTCAATGTACCCAAAGCAAAAATTATTCATATTTTATCATGCAGTAAATACGCCAGAATATGCAACAGCCTGGCTGGTATGATTTTGACAATAAGCAGTAGCCTATTGTGAACAATCCAGGAAGAAATTACGAAGATGCTATGGTGTACTGTCGATCATTAGGGGGAGATCTTGCAATCATCACACAAATAACAAAACGTAAGTGAGTGCAGTATATAAAACTTATAACTGGCATGTGTAACTGTGATTCACGACCAGTAGCGGTATAGGTGTTGTTGCTTAAATTAATAAATTGATTTGATATTACCAAACATCAATACGACCAAGCAAGTCTTATTGTAAAGCACCACCTCAAGTCCTCAACACTCAATCTGCCCCTCGATTCCTACCCATAATAAGTAGAGCTGTTTAGCTCTAAATTTTAGCGAATTGTGCGAAATTTTGACGTAAAGCATGAACTTCTACCAAGGTAGTACAGGCATAAGTTTCATTTAAGATCGGGAGGGCAAGTCAGATTGACCTCATGATGACCTCTAGAGGTCATGACCTTAAAGTATGAAAATATGATGTTTGAACATTTTTCAATGAATGATTATGATGATAATGCACGCAACATGCATTATGTTTGCAATCAAGGGCATTATTAATTATAAACAGGGTTTTAGACTGAACTCTGAGAATAATGAAAGGTCAATGACCTTCAAAATATCAGAATATGAATATTTAGCTTATAGGCTCCGAGAACATGCAATATTGGTGTAAAACTTTGTATTTTTGCGTTAAATGAGGACTGATCTTGATATCTTAAAGAATTGATACTCCATTTACAAGGTTCTAACCTTGACCTCTGTAGACGTGCAAAAGGTCATTGATCTCAAAATATGAAATATGGATATTTCCGCTGTTGGTTATGTCATACTCTCCACGTATGAGTTGTTTACAATGAATAACTTCTGTACATAGACAATTTTCTACCTTGACCTCTGAAATGTATGAGGTCAAAGGTCAACATAGGCGGGTCACTATATAATGAAAGACAATAATGTCTTCCATTAGCTGATTGTCATACACTTGTCGTGCGTGGTTTTCCTGCCTAGTCCAAATTGATCAGCTTTGTCTCGTATTTTCTTGAGAAGCTGACGGCAGATACTTGCATGCTTTGGTAGATGCTGTACTGGAAGTGATCAAGAAAGTGCAGGCCATACGAACTGTGGATACTGCTGTTTTGGCACTGGCTATATACTTTCAACAACATAGACACTGACAAACTTTACATAGCTCTTTGTAGCGGATTCAGCTTCCAGTACATAATCAATTGCTAACACGTGTTTCTGTTTCCAATTGTCAATAATGATACTGTAATTTTTCACTAGAAAGAGAAATGAGTCTGCCTGTAAGATGTGAAAAGTGCTCTTGAGAGAGTAATGTAGTCCAAGTTATATGAGTATAAAGATATTCAAAGTTACATGTATATGAGTACAGACACAATATCACTGCTACATGTAGAATGCTAGCATTGTTGTACTGACTATGACTGCAATAGTCATGGAAGTGAACAAGGTCAGGTAGTACTAACAGTTCTTCACCCACAAATCTATGGCTCTCACAGGACTGCTAAGGACCCAGAAGATGGTGCCGAATCCTGACCTGTACCAAGCCCATCTGACAGGGACAAAGGAATCCTGTACTGTCAGAGGCCTTAAATTCTTACCATGACCTGATGCAAGAGCAAGAAAGATGCATTGCTAGCAAGGCTAAGCAAGGCTACACAACTTCATTCTATCATATTTGGAGACTGTTGCTATCGGGAATGATTCATTCACTCACTCACTCAGTCAGTTAGTCATTTGATTGTTCTGAAGAGGTGTGTGCAGACGAGAACGGGACAGGACAAGCTACATGGGCTAAAATTTAAAACTTTTGACTGCAACTGACAAGATGACACAGCTCTAGGAAAACATTTGCATCTTCTGCTGTCAAGTCCCTTTAACGAGAACAGCCA
>CALNVZ010003426.1:15035124-15045556 GCA_940671915.1 Paracentrotus lividus
TTCAAACTGCAGGGAAGTCTTCTTACGCGAGGTTTTGTGAGCTAATTTATTATTGCAGCCAACTGTATAGATTTCTGCGCTTCTCAGCCGTATTTTCCAACGTCACTTTGTTGCGTCTGGCCTCTTAGATAATGGACGCGCCTTGTTTAATTACGATTTAATGCTGCATATTGGTATACGTTAACTTTACATTTTACATAGAGTAGAATTGATATGCTTTTGTTAAACTTTTGTTAAACCTCTGTACATAAAGTCAATGGAGGAGGAAATCAATACCTGACAAATTTGAAATTCGGCCAATTTCATTAATGATTATTGTTAATTCTACCGTGAGTTATGTCACGAAACGTGGCACACAGCTTCAACTGATCTCCAACTAACATGATCTTTATTTAAATTAGGTATTCGAAAAGTCACCGAACCATGACGAATCCCGAAACTTTCTTCTCATTTGCATGATTTTATTGTATCTTGTGCCCACTGAGGCGTGAAACATCGGAATTTTTGTGAAAATAAAATCAGAAGTACAAATTTCGTCACGTATTGAATATCACAATTCTTTTCGGAGAGTACCTTTGATTTTATTTTCATAAAAATCCCGATGTTTCACGCCTCAGTAGACACCAGATACAAGAAAATCATGAAAATGAGAAGAAAGTTTGGGGCTTCGTCATAGTTCAGTGACTTTTCGAATACGTAATTTGAATAAAGATTTGTTGTGTTTATATATATTATATATATTCTCCATTCCTCTCTCTCTCTCTCTTTCTTTCTCTCAATACACAGTGAAATTCGTTTCTAAACAAAACATAATTTGACTAGTATATACCATTCATAATATGTAATGAATTAAAAGCTACTTATATAAAACAACGTAATATGAAATGGACCATTGAGGATAAATTTTTTATGTAAGTACGAAAACGATAATATTTTTCTATCCACCTTTTTTTTTCTCTCTCTCTCTCTCTCTCTCTCTCCCCCATCCCCCCCGCCACCCCCCCACCCCCCCCCCCTCTCTCTCTTCTCTCTCTCTTCTCTCTCTCTTCAAGACAAAAAATATATGAAATTGGAAAACTATCATTCAATTATATTCAATTCGTGAAAACAATTATCCTTTCTCCCCACCCCCCCCCCCTCAATTTCAAAATATAACAAATATTGTTACGTGGGGAAAAAATGATTCATGTTATAATTTTTACACAAGTACCATATTCTTTCTCTTTATCTCACTCTCTTCTCCTCTCTTCTCTCTCTCCTTCTCATGCCAATATATGAAATTCGTTACTGAGCCAATACATTATATCATTCAATTAATAATCATTGCACTCTTTCTCTCTTAATTCAAATTCTTACTTTGATTGAAAATAGCAATTCTTTTCGCGGTAATACTTTTGATTTTATTTTCATAAATATTCCCGATGTTTCACCACCTCATGTGGGCACAAGATACAAGAAAATCATGAAAAAATAAGATAATGTTTTGGGGCTTCGTCATGGTTTCCAGTGACTTTTCAAATACGTTAATTTGAGTAACGATAATGTTAGTTAGAGGACCAGTTAAAGCTATGTGGCAAATTCTCATTAAATAATTCACAGTCAAATGGAAAAAATCTTGCAATTTAAAATTTGCTAAATTTCACATACAATTCTAGTTGTAAACTTTAAGAGATAGAGGGCGCTACCATTCTACTCAAAGCGAACGCGCCCATTGACTTTTTTGTTTTTGGACAGTTTTTCACTTTATTGTCTTTATTGTGGCGAGCAACTACCTTTTCAAAGAAATGTTTAACTTGAATAAGTACACTAAGAGTCTGAATTTTTCAAAAATAGGAATAACTTATTGCAAAGGAAAAAATAAAGTCCTGTCACTTGTGTCCATTCAAAAGCCTAGACAGATCAAATTCCTGTACAATATGGTATAATTTGCTCTCAAAATAGCTCATGCGCTGCATAGTTTTGATCCTCGATGCTGCATTATACTATTAAAGCTTATTGTTTACAGGGCAATTAAAAGCTTGAATTCTCAGCTTTCTGGAGATGGTACATTCATTTTAATTGATTAAAAAAAAGTCCTGTTACTTTGAACATACTCATAAGAGGTTTTTTCATAAGAGGTTATTTACGCTTATCACATGCATATCGCACAGAAAAATGTGAAAGGCGTCTTCACAAGACTTGTGACACGTTCACAATCTGTATCCTTGTTTTGAGCATCAATTTATATGAATTGCATATTCTGATTACATCTTCAGCACAATAATGTTAAAAGCTTGCCCAAATGTGTATTTCCTCCATCTGGTCTGGAGAATCTATTAACTAACAACATGATAAAAGTTCATCAATTTCTTTCATCTCCACGAGTAGATTGCTCAACCGAACGGACAATACCATTCAAACTGCAGGGAAATCTTCTTACGCGAGGTTTTGTGAGCTAATTTATTATTGCAGCCAATTGTATAGATTTCTGCGCTTCTCAGCCGTATTTTCCAACGTCACTTTGTTGCATCTGGCCTCTTAGATAATGGACGCGCCTTGTTTAATTACGATTTAATGCTGCATATTGGTATACGTTAACTTTACATTTTACATAGAGTAGAATTGATATGCTTTTGTTAAACTTTTGTTAAACCTCTGTACATAAAGTCAATGGAGGAGGAAATCAATACCTGACAAATTTGAAATTCGGCCAATTTCATTGATGATTATTGTTAATTCTACCGTGAGTTATGTCACGAAACTTGGCACACAGCTTCAACTGATCTCCAACTAACATGATCTTTATTTAAATTAGGTATTCGAAAAGTCATCGAACCATGACGAATCCCGAAACTTTCTTCTCATTTGCATGATTTTATTGTATCTTGTGCCCACTGAGGCGTGAAACATCGGAATTTTTGTGAAAATAAAATCAGAAGTACAAATTTCGTCACGTATTGAATATCACAATTAATTTATTCATTTGTCTCCAACGGAAGAAACCATGTTCCAATATTTATCACACAGCAGTTGCGTGTGTTTCTACTAATTTGCAAATAAGGGATAGTATGAACCTTGATCGCTACGGGCACTCCGGTGGTCTAGCGGTTATGACGGTGGTCTAGCAATCCACAGGTCGTGGGTTCGAATCCCGCCCGGGCAGCCTATGATTTTTTTCATAGCTGTCTGGTTCAAATATTTATCACACAGCAGTTGCGTGTGTTTCTACCAATTTGCATGGTTTCTTCCGTTGGAGACAAATGAATAAATTAATTATCTATATACAGTTTGTTACTGAGCAAAACAATTTAATTACTTTAATTAATAATCAAGTATAACTACAATAATCTTTCGTTTTCTTTCTCTCTCTCTCTCTCTTCTCTAATGAAATTAGGAAACATATTATTCAATTTATACTTAATCGCGAGAAAAATAAGCTTTCTCTCTCCCATATCTCTCTCAATACAATATATATATATAGTTTGTAACTGAGCAAAACAATTTCATTACTCTAATCAATAATCTAGTATAACTACAATAATCTTTCTCTTTCTTTCTCTGTCTCTTTCTCTTTTCTCTACTGTTAATATCCATATAGAAATAATGAGCCTGAGTGTTTGTGCAATAGCCTTTCTGGACAATTTTGTGTCGTGATGTTCGTATAAAAAAAAATATAGAAACGGCTCTTTCTATACATGTATACAAAGTTTGAGCGCACCGTAATGAATTTGAACAGATCTTTCGAAGACATCTTATGTAAACATCTATTGTTCACTATAATGAAAAGCCGGTTGCCTTTTGCATAATATCATTATCATGTTTTATGTGCAAGCCAGGGCAACACACTTGACTGTCTCTAAAAAAAAATATTATGTCAATTTGCGCCCAACTACAAAAAATCATAATAATTGCATGATAAATCTTTTAGCTATACATCAATGCGCGCTCTTTTAAGTTTTAAATCTCAATTTCTCAATAATCAGGTGATAATGTACTTTTTTGTTTCTTTTTCCTATTTTCATCTTCCAGTCTCTCTCCCATTATCTTATTCATTCGTTATCTCTTTCTGCTCTCTTCCCCTTTCTCTCTCTCTCTCTCTTTTCAGTTTGTTTCTTGTTTTTTGTTTTTTGTTTGTTTGTTTGTTTGTTTTTTTTTAAATCTATGTTTACCTCTCTTTCCTTTTCTCTTCCGAATTCTCCCTGTGTTTCTTTTCCGTTTCCCTTATTCTTTCCGGGGGTCCAAGGCTTTTTGTTTATACCTATTCCTAGATACATTATAACCATTTCTTTTTTCTTAATCAAAATATTAAGGTTTGTTTCGAAAATTACATAAATACCTCTTGACGAAAATCTTTCAAAACATATTTCATGGCATGATAGAGTATTATTAATAATAAATTAGTTACATTTATGCCTTGGTCACAAGCCGCCGTACGTTTTTTTTGGCCGTACGTTTTTGGGGGGAGGCTACGGTCGCTACGTTTTTCTGAAAACGTGGAGGGAAGTGGCAAGCGCACGGTGCGAGTACGTCAACGCACGGACTGCGCAAAGTGTAAGTACGTGGCCGGTACACCCTGCTTGGTAATGGTCGGTTGCGTGAATCGTACGTTGCGCACGTTGTAAGTGAGCTGTACGTGCTCACAACGTACGATCTCCGTGCGTTTGCAACGTTGTTGTACGGAGGCCGTACTTACACGTGCACCTCACGTACGGTGTCAGTACTCACGCGCATGTTGTAAGTGCGTGCAAGTGCGATGAACGTAAGTTTTTGATCTCGATGTTTGAGGTGGATATATATTTTTTATTTATTTATATTTATTCATTTAGATTCATTTATTATATTATTATATTATGACATCATAATCAGTATACATAATAAACTGATATAAACCTATACCATCACAAGTATTGCATCATAGCTGATATACATGCTTTTTTTCTTTTTTACAAACAATTTATACATTTTGTTTGGTATATTCTGAAATGAAAGTTTTGTCTTTTTTTCAAATGGCATAGTAAGAGACGAACACCTTCTCTATAAAGAAGAAAGATTCTTTTACGCCGTTGCCATGGAAGATGTGCATCAAAATGATTGATTATACAGCAAAACCCAATGAAATTGCATTAAACCTGTTTTTGCAATATAGGACTCAATTTAAGCAACGCTAGAAACAAATTTATCTTCTTTGAGTGTTGTTGTTGTTGTTTCTTTTTACTTTGACAGTTTCATGGTACATTTTGGCGAGTTTTCTTTTTCAAAAATGTATAAGCGAAACATCAAAACAGTTTCTGGAGAAACTTGAAACTTGTATCATGATTTCGTTCACGAAATCTATTGACTAAATAAGCTACCCCCAAGGAAAAAAAAAGAATAAAGAAACTTTTGGAGATGGAATTTATCAGTAAAAAGTAATAATAATCGTAAAATGAATATTTGTTTACGTTTATTCGAATGCTGTTGAAATGTTTCGCTTTTTGCAAATTAATATTGGAAATAAGTGAACTTTGGTTTTTACGATGCTGTGGATCATTGTCATCATTATCAAATTCAAATAAAAAAGGGGGTCACCAAGGGGGGGGGGGGACATTTTAATGCGATGGTACTCGGATGATACGTGCCAAAATGACAGGCAGTCATCCAGCAAAATGTAATAAAAATTGTACCAAAAAAAAAAAAAAAAATAGATTGTTGTTGTAAACTACAACATAATTATTTTAATAAATTGACTATGTTTTGGTGGAATAAAGTTGCATCAAACAGTATTTGCAATAGAGGACTAAATTTGTCTTTGTCAACGTTAAAATCAAATTTTATCTTTTGGTGATGCTGTCTGCCGTATATGCTATTTCTTTTGTAAACATTTTTTAGGGAGAAGTATGAAACATGTTTTAAGTTTTCATTTATTGATAATGTCCACCATTCCTTCTTTTTTTCCACCTTTTTGTTTAAGAAATGACTTGTTCAAGTCATCTACTGTTCTCATGTTTGAAGATTTTTTTTATTTCAGGGCATACAAAAATAGTTGACAATATTCAGGCCATCAATTACATGTAATATCATAAAGACTCATCAAGAAAAAATAAATAAATAAATAAATAATAAAAATAATGCAATGCTGCAATACTTTTGACGGATGCGGAGATTCTATGCAATATTTAGACATAAATACAATCAGGTACATACACACATATTATCATAATTAAATTTTATATACATACTAGTATATTTTTTTTATATATACATAATATTGAATACTAAACGTACGTCGGCTCAGTAGAAATCAGTGCGCACAACGCGCGTTGTAAGTGCGGAGCACTTGCTTAGTCCGTACGATCCGCGCGAGTTCTGCGTGCTCAATCGACAGCTGAAATGGGCAAGAGCAATGTGACCGTGGGCCACGCACTTATCCCGTGCGCAGCACGCACGTGCCAAGTGCGCCGTCGGTACAGTAAGTGACTGCCGCAAATATCTAAAAAGTCTTACGGAGTCGGCGCGTTGTGCGTGCTTGGCAGTACCGAGGGCGTGCGTGCGCGCACGTGGGACAAATCCTTAGCTCGAACGTAGCCCGCACGCAGCGAAAGTTCCTCCTGCACTAAAAGTTCTGCGTCGTGTCTGCGCACACCAAATTCCGTACCGAGTCGGTGCTCACCACGTACGTGACGTACGATTTTTCCAAATTTTGCCCACGTTTTTGCACGTAGACAGCACGCACGTGCAAATACGACGATATGTGACCAAGGCATTACGTAGCACTTTATATATGTATCCTACTCGGTGTTTATAAGGGCTTTTAATGTTAACTTACTATTACCAGGCTTAGTGAGGTGACTCTGAAAGGCGCTCGCAGCATTCAATTATTATTGATAATATAGGATTTCCAAGAATGACGTCACGACACGATGACTTCGGGCGGTGTTTTTGAGAGCTGAGAGAAAAAATTGCAAATCCTTTCGATCCATGGATTTTAACCTGAACGAAATTCTTTGAAATACTATGAAAAAGCAGCCAAAAAAAACCACTCCATCAAAAAGGGATCCATATTTTTTGAGAAAAAGTTGAATTCGCCGGAAAAATCAACCACCATGGCAAGTAAAGGGAGACTTGGCGACGAAGGCTGACCTGGCGGAGCTCACGAACACGATAGTGAACAGATTCGATGGGCTGAATGCTAACATGACACTTATTAAAAAAGATATAGCTGAATTGAAAGAGTGGTCTAGAGGACTTGAAAATAGCAACAACAGTTCTTCAGTACGGATTGATGAAATTGAACAGACAGACCATACCGGCTTTGAAAAAGGAACGAATTCAAGTTAGAGAAGAGCTTAAGACCCAACATATTTATTGATGGAGATACACGGTTCTAGGACAATTACCGCGACAATTCACGGACAATTCCCCCGGACAATTACCCCCGGACAATTACCCCCGGACAATTACCCGGACAATTACCACCCGAGGACAATTACCCGACCCGCAATATCCCCGGACAATTACCCCCCGGACAATTACCCGCCGGACAATTACCGCGCCCTTAGGACAATTACCCCCGGACAATTACCCCCCTAGGACAATTACCCCCCGCGACAAATTACCCCGGAACAATTACCCCCCGAGGACAATACACCCCCAAAATACCCCCGGACAATTACCCCCAGAGAGTTACACCCGATCAACTACCCCCGACGCAATTACCCCCCTCACAGGCATTGATGTTGGAATCAAGCAGCGCCCATTGTGGGTCTCGCCCGGTGTCGCAGGTTTTCTAATTATTTTCTACTTGATTTTATCATAATGAATATCTCTTTCTCTTTCATATTTCTCTTTCTCCTTTGCTCTCTCCACTCTTCTTCTTTTTTCCTTGCTTTTGTTCCCCCCCCCCCCTCTCACCATCTGCGCCATTACAAAAATGGGGGGGGGGGTTGAGCCCCAAGCCCCCCCCCCCCCCGTTTGATACTCATATATCATCCGAAAATATGTAAACGGGCCCTCATATTACCTTTTATTTTCATAGAACAACAATTTGAACATTCATGAAAGGACACAAATACACATAATAATCACACATGTTGAATATCTCTGATTAATCTCTGATTCCAACTTATATGATTTTTATTATTTTTTGTTTAATTTCACGAAAAAATGGTATAAAACCTTGGTCTGAACCCATGGTTTCTAAGGGCGGCAATAAAGGTCATAATAAATAACTCCATAAAATTAACAAATTAAGTGAAAATATAACTAAAGCTCAATATCAATCATGTAAAATAAGGTTAATCGTAAAATTAAATATCATACATAAGTTATTCGTTATGGCCCAGATGACCGCCAATAGAAACCATGGTTTCAGACCACGTATTTTGCTGAATCTACCGTTGGAAATATGAGGGCCTGTTACATATTTTCTGATGCATATAAATGTGTATCCAACAGGGGGCTTGGGTGCAAGCGCCCCCTCCCCATTTTTTCATGGCGCAGAAGGCGCCGCTAAACAAAACAAAAAAGGGGAAGGAGGGGTGGAGGTGGTTGTGGTCGAATGGATAAGTCGGCGGACTGACGATCACAAGGTACGCGGTTCGAATCCCGTCCATTCCACTAATGTCCTTTGGCAAGATATTAATCTGCAAATTGCCAGACTTGACCCTAGTAAGGTAAATGGGTACCGGTAGGAAGAAAATCCTCGAATGGGCTAAAGCGCCCTTTATAAGGGCAGCTATGGCTATAGCCGGGTAATAATATTAGCTGCGCTACTGAATAGTTTACTAGATTAGTCGGCGCATTATAAATGCTTAATATTGATATTATTATAGGATTTCCCAGTCAGTTTCAGAAGCACGTCGCTCCATTTGATAAGTGGTTCATTCAAGTTAGGACGATTTAGCTTTCAGTCGATTTCCCGAGATCATATCCCCTTTTCCAGCAATCATTTACATGTTTCCTTTGTTCAAATTCCATTAAGTGCACTATATACGTAATACAGTAATTCAAATTAGCAGAGACGTTGTTATGATTGCGCAATACCGCCATAAGCGGCATTTAAATTCATTCCGAGTTTTCAACTTACAATATTTAGCATTCAAATTAGGAGTTAAATTTATAGCCGCAGGAAATGTTTTTGTCTTAATCATATTATTTTTTTCTTCAAATGTTGCGAATTGCTATTTAGCAGCATCCGTAAATGAGTATGTACCTTATATTACGGCATGTGTCTAAGTATGATATACATTTTTCCAGTTATTAATTAGTTCATGAAATATTTTTCCCCTACATTTTCTCTTTTACTCAGGTAACAATTTAACTTGCATAATTACATAGTCAACACACAAAAACTCTTCCAACATAACAAATTAATTCATGCGCGGCATTCGGGGGGGGGGGTAGGCGGACAGGGGGTAGGCGAACAGGGGCACCAAAACAGGAGAAAGAAGAAATCTTTGAAGGAAAAAAAAAAAAGGGAAAGGGAAAAAGAGCAGGAAAGGGGAAAGGAAACAAAGGGAAAAAGGGCGTCATAATGGTCGCCAAATCTATCTTAAATTTAGGGGGCGCCAAATCAACTTTAAACTAAGGGGGCCCAAAATTGATTTTGAATTTAGTGGCGCCATAGTTATTTTTAACTTAGGGGGCTCCAAATTGACCTAAAACATATAGGATCTTAAATTAAGTTGGGCGCTACTTTGATCTTAAATTAGGGGCGCCAAATTGATCTGAAATATTTGGGGCGACATACTGGCGTTAATTCGAAGATAGATACAGGGGCGCCAAATCGACCTGAAGCTAAGAGGCGCCAGATTGACCTTAAACTTAGGGGTGCCATAATGATCTTTGATATTTATTCTAAAGTAATTAACCAGAACTTTAAAAAAAAAAATTGTTTCATCATAATACGCAACAGTAAAGAAATGTTTAAAATGATCTAAATCTCAGTAAAGAGAAAACGTTATATTTTTTCATTATTATTTATTATTATTATTATTATGGAATAGATATAAAGCTTCAGAAAAAGAAATCGCTATTCTAAATGTTCAGTCTAAAAGTAACCAAGAATTTAAAACGATTTGCCAAATTGTATACCAACTTGGTTTAACCAATGCCAAAGTTGATTGCCTCAGCGCGGATTTGATTGCGGGATCGCACGCATTCCATCCGATTTACTAATTTGATTGCTTTTGAGGGGGATTTTGATTTGAAGGCTTTTAATACCAAAGCGAAGGAACTAAGTTGGAATTTGAATGATGAATTTGACGCAGTAGAAATATTTTGGGAATTTGAATGAACTGATTATCGAATGGAGTGACGAACTTCCGAAACTGAGTGGGAAATCCTAGATTAAAAGTATTATTAAAGGAAAGGAAGAAAAAAGGGGGGAAAAAAAGGAAAAATAAGAAAGTGTGTGTGAGAGAGAGAGAGAGAGAGGCAGAGATAGAGAAAAGGAGAAAGATAAATATAAAAGAGA
>CALNVZ010003426.1:15056836-15067346 GCA_940671915.1 Paracentrotus lividus
TCGGCTTTCATGGGCTATCCTTGTCGGTGTTTCTTTCTTTTCTATCATTAATGTTTCACTCGACGAATAAAATCAAATCAAATCAAATCAAATCAAATCATCATAACACTCAACAGTAAAGAAATGATTAAAATGATCTAAATCTCAATAAAAAGAAAACGTAATATTTTTTCATTATTATTTGTTATCATTATTATTATTATTACGCTCATGGAATAAATATAAAGCTTCAGAAAAAGAAATCGCTCTCTTAAATGTTCAGTCTAAATGAAACCAAGAATTTAAAACGAATTAACAAATTGTATACCAACTTGGTTTAACCAATGCCAAAGTTGATTGCCTCGGCGCGGATTTGATTGTGGGATCGCACGCATTCCATCCGACTTACTAATTTGATTGCTTTTGAGGGGGATTTCGATTTAAAGGCTTTTAATATAGGATTTCCTACTCAGTTTCGGAAGTTCGTCACTCCATTCGATAATCAGTTCATTCAAATTCCCAAAATATTTCTACTGCGTCCAGGAATCCATCATTGCAGAATTCCAACTATTCCTTGCGCTTTGATATTAAAAGCCTTCAATCGAATGAATCCCCCTCAAAAGCAATCATAATAGTAAATCGGGAGAATGCATGATCCATATTCCTAGTTGTAAACTAGAGAGGAAGAGGGCGGCTATCACTCTACGCCAATATCAACGCTTCCATAGAACATTTGTACTTTGCACGAGGTTTTTCAACTTGTTCTTGATTAATGCGAGGGCAACTACCTTTTCACTAAGAATGATCTTAACTTGATAATAATTGACGGTAAGAGTTCTTTTTTTTTCAAAAAATAGGATACTACTTGCAATAGGGGAAAAAAAAGGTCCTTCACTTTGTGTCCAATTCGAGAAATCCCTAATCAGATCAAACTGTGCCTGTAGCAATATGGCCAACTGTTTGCTCTCAAAATAGCTCATACGCCACGATATGATATATCCTGGTGATAACGCAATAATACAGTATAACACTTATCATGATCAAGCCTGTTTTTTAAAAGCGTTTGAATTTCTCACCTTTCCAGAGTATGGTAAAGCATTCGTATTGAGCATAAGGAAAAAGTCCTGTGCATTGTGATACATATCACAATAGATCTATTACCGATTGGGTGTCATATTTCCACCGCTTTATCACATCATTATCGCATGTGGACGTGCGTAAGCTTCGCAAGACGGTGACAAGATCACTACTGTATATCACATAATCGTGTATGGAACATCAATCTATGTGAAATAAAGATCCTGATTACTAAGCTTCATCACAGAATAATGTGTAATGACTTGGCCCCAAATGGTATTTCCTTCCATCTGTTCGTGGATAATCATTAACTAAACTAACTATGGATAAAGAGTTTCATTAATTTCTTTCATCTCCATGGTACGAGTAGATCCTGACAGAACGGATGAATACCATTCCGAGCTGGCGGGAAGTCTTCTTAAGGCGATGTTTTTTGGTGAGGCGATATTATATTATTAGCAGCCACTGTTACTAGATTTTCGTACGCTTATGTCAGTCCGGTATTTCCGAACGTCGCTTTCGTTGCGTCTGGCCTCTAGATAATGACGCGCCTTGTTACTATTACGACTATAATGTCCGCACATTGGTTTATGACGTAACTTTACATTTCTACATAGCAGTAGAATTAGATTATGCGTATGCGATCCCGCAATCAAAATCACGCCTGAGAGCTAATTCAACTTTGCATTGTTAACCGAAGTTGGTATACAATTTGACAAATTGTTTTAAATGCTTGGTTACTTTTAGACTGAACATTTAAGACAGCGATTTTTTTTTTTCTGAAGCTTTATATCTATTCCATGAGAATAATAATGATAAGAAATAATAATAGTAAAAAAATATATAACGTTTTCTTTTTATTGAGATTTAAATCACTTTAAACATTTCTTTACTGTTGAGTTTTATGATGAAACAACTATTCTTTTTTTTAAAGCTCTGGTTAATTATTTTAGAATAAAATATCAAAGATTATTAAGTTTAAGGTCAATCTGGCGCCTCTTATAGCTTCAGATCGATTTGGCGCCCCTGAATCTATCATCGAATTAGCGCCAATATGTCGCCCCTAAGTTTAATGTCAACTTTGCGCCCCCTTAGCTTCAGGTTGATTTGGCCCCCAAAAGTTTCAGATCACTTTGCTGCCCCTGGATTTTTAGATCAATTTGGCGCCCCTAATTCAAGATCAAAGTGGCGCCCAACTAAATTTAAGATTTTATATGTTTTAGGTCCATTTGGAACTCCCTAAGTTGAAGATAAATATGGCACCCCTAAATTCAAAATCAATTTTGAGCCCCCTAAACTTAAAATCGAAGTGGCTTCCCCTTAGTTTAAGATCAGTATGGCGCCCCTAATTTTAAGGTTTATTTGGCCCCCCTTAGTTTAAAGTTTATTTGGCGCCCCCTAAATTTAAGATAGAAATGGCGACCACTATGACGCCATTTTTCCCTTTGTTTTCCCCTTCTCTTTCCCTTTTTTTTTTTCTTTTTCTTTCTTCAATTCTTTCTCTTTTTCCTGTTTTTGGCGCCCCCTGTTCGCCTACCCCCTCCCGAATACGCGCATGAATTATACTGTTATGTAGAAGAGTTTTTGTGTGTTAACTATGACGCAAGATAAATTGTTACATGAGTAAAAAGAGAAAATGTAGGGGAAAATTAATTTCATGAAATAATTAATAACTGGAAAAATATATCTCATACTTAAGCACATGTCGTAATATAAGGTACATACTCATTTACAGTTGCTGCTAATAGCAATTTGCAAACATTTCATGAAAACAAAATATATGATTAAAAACAAAAACATTTCCTGCAGCTAGAAATTTAAGTCCTAATTTGAATGCTAATTACTGTAAGTAGAAAACTGGGAATAAATTTAAATGCTGCTTATGGTGGTATTGCGCGTCTCTGCTAAATTGAATTACAGTTTTACGTATATAGTGTACTTTATCGGAATTCGAACAAGTGAATCATGCAATTAATTGCTGGAAAAGGGAATCTGATCTCCGGAAAATCGACGGAAAGCTAAATCGCCCTCACTTGAATGAACCACTTATCAAATGGAGTGACGAGCTTCTCAAACTGACTGGGAAATCCTATACTAAAGCGAAGGAACTAAGTTGGAATTTGAATGATGAATTTGACGCGTAAGAATATTTTGGGAATTTGAATGAACTGATTATCGAATGGAGTGACGAACTTCCGAAACTGAGTGGGAAATCCTATATAATATGATATAATATAGGCTAGCTAATTCCCAAATGAATTACAAATTAAGAGACCTCAGTTATATCGAATTACACGTCGATTTAATTATCCCATAATCTCTTCTCCGACATAATAGGAAGATTTGATGTTATTATTAATTTTTTTTTAAATTTTAATCGATGAAAAAAAATCGATGCATTCAAAGATATTGATTAAAAAATGAAAAGAATAGTAATAAACAATAATTTTAAAAAAAAACTTCCCGAGATAGATAAGACGCGTTTGGACGAACAGAGAACGACAAGGGAACGAATAGAGAACGACAAGGGAACGAACATCCAACACGCATAACGTTCGCGCTGCTAATGCCCAGCGCATACAGAACCTATTGATAAGTGCGTTATTACACGCTAGAAAATGCTCTAAACTGTGAACTTGTAATAAATTATTAATTTATATCAGCGTACATTTGCGTTCAGACAACGATTAATTGCGTATGGTTGACGTGTAGCAACGTTTTCGAAAGTACACAGCAAAATCCAAGAACGCTGGTCAAACGTTAGCTCAACACGCCGTAGTGTGAGGGCACCTTGAGAAACACGACTTATGGGGCAATCACAGTTCGTGGCGGGGACCCGTACGGCGAGGGGAATCAGTCGTTTTTATAATTTCTCTACAGTGCGGTTCCAAATTTTTTTTAAACTATTTTAGATTTGGGTTCGTTCGAATTGAACTATGGTCACTATCGTGTAGAGTGCCTACACAATATTTCATTTGGCTTGGTTGGCAGATGCCGGGACATGTCCTTTGGTTGACTTGATGGCTTGAATTAGACCTGAAATTATTAATTGGCGAATCATATATGTAAGTGTACAAAATAATTTAATTTGGTTGGCTTGGACGGGCTGTGTGGCTTGGCCTGGACAATGGCGCTTGAAATATAGATTTGAATTGAATTTATTGATCACTACTATATCTGTAAGATGTACAATATATTTTAATTTAGGTTGGTACTTGAATTGCAATCTAGACACCAGATCCATGTAAGTGTACAAAATATTTTTCATTTTGGTCTGCCGTTGGTTGGGCTTGTTTGTTTGGCTGGATGGGGCGCTGAGCTTTGCAATTTGAAGAATTTGGGTTAGGTTTTCAGATTGCAATCCTATCTATTGACCACAATCACTGTCTAAGTGTTCAAAAATTTCATAATTGGAATGCGTCTGGATGGCAGTCTTGTTGGTGGCCTGGCATAGCGGCTTGAAATCAGAATAATATTATTGCCCACTCTTATATTATCATGAATTGCTACCACAAACAATCTTATAAATTTGGTTCTGCGTACGGCATGGGCTTGACATGTTTAACTAATGGACCACTAACGTGCTACAGGTGTATCAAAAATATTCCATGTTTTGCGCTTCGGTTGGATGCTGGTTAGTTGTGGCTGTAGGAATGGCTCTAGAATTTGGACTTGAATTTCATTCTCACAATCATATCTATGTACAGTTACAAATAAACTCTTTTCAATCTTGGTCATGACGACGCTTAGTATTCCGTGACGTTGAGTTGGCCTGGGTTGAAATTGAATGAAAATTATGACCCCTATATAATCTTGTAAGGTACAACAATAATTCTTAAAATTGGTTGTTTGATTGACAACCTATTGACACAATCATGTTAGGCTACAATCTATATTTTCACTTTTGGCATGTTCAGATTAAGCGGCTTGGTTTAGTCGGCTGGATAGGGCTTGAAATCCAATTGAATTTATTGATAACACTTTATATCCTTGCAATGTTGTATAATTTTAATTTCGGTCTGCGTCGTTATTGAAGGCTATTGACACTATCTGTAAGTGTACGAAATAATTCAATTCTTGTTGGCCATAGATCGGCTCTGAATTGGACATAGAATTTATTGACACTACATATCTTTGTTAAGTGTACAAAATATTTAAATTTAGGTTGGTGAATTTGAATCATGCAAACCAATTCGTGTATAGTGTATAAAGATATTTCATCGCATTGGTTGGATGGGCTTGTTTCCGGTTTGCTGGATGGGCTTGCACTTGACATTCTATTGACACTATATATCTGTGTGGTGTATAAATATTCAATATGCCGTTGAGCTATGAATTGAAGCTAATTGTACATTATCAGCTGTAAGTTGTACAAAATAATTATCATTTATTTGTGTTGCCGCTGGCATCTGGAGGCATTGTTTGGCTGGAATATACATGCGACTTGAATTGAATTTCACATTTGACATATAAAGTAAAGATGCTTCAAAATATTCGAATTTTAGGGTGGCTAGCATGGCTTTGAATTACTTTGAATTGATTATCTATTGCACACTTATAATATCCATTTTACGAAATGTAACAAGAACATGTTAATATCGTTTGTCGGATAAAGCGAATATGAATTTATTGTATCTTAGTTATGTAAGCTGTTCAAAAATATATTACATTTGCGTGGTGGACTGGCTTGTCTAAGTTCGCTTGATGGGTATTGAATTTAATTGATCTATTGACACAACTATATTATTATTGTAAGTGTAACAAGATACTTTACTTGGTTGTTGGATGGGCTTGTTACGTTGCCTTGATGGAGCCCTGAATTGATGATTTGATTTGGCTAGTGAGTTGGTTGATCTCAGAATTAAGTTCATTGTTGGCCTTTTTTCTGAGTGTAACCGAGAATTGCTAAAAACCAGCGCTAGGACGGACTGTATTCTTTGGGACAAGAAAACTGGGGAGCGGAAACCCAACGTTCTCACACGTCTCAGCTGTCTGTCATTGGAAGCCCCTCTCAATCTTCCTCCCGGAAGCGTCAATATGACCCAGGCTGTCCTCCTCCCAAGAAATTCACGTTCACGCGTCTTGAAGCCTCTCCCTCCTATATCTGTAGGACCAGACGATAACCTCTGTGAACAAGAATTGAATTGCACTCCTACTGAAAAAATGCCGACACACCATCGTTGTTTAATATACAATGAACCTTCCGAATGCTATATGTCCACTAACGGAACCTCGGCACCGGCAAACACTGTCCTGGCGCAATCTCCGGTACGCGATATCTCTCTTCCGAAGGTCACCGTTGATGCCGCGTTCCGCTTTTCATTGGGCCTCCTCAATGAGGCATACCGTTGTCGGTTGACTTCTTGACTTGATAAATATTGTTGTGTTGAAAAACTTGCATTGACAACAGACGTACGTCAAATTGACTGCTATGACTGGGAATATCCCCAGTGCAAATAAAAGTTGAGAAATGGCAATAACAAGTAGGACCGTGTGAAACTTGTTATTTAACTTCGCCTCCGCAAACTAGAGACGATGTACCATGATGCTTAGACCATTGAAAATCCCCGCCAAAATCACCAAAATCTAAGTCATCTTTTCGCATAACTAACCTGTAGCCCAAAGCAAGAAATGCCAATGAATTTTAAGTTTTCAAACCACCATTTCATTCCAGCAATTGGTGCAATATCCAATCTAGACCAGACAAAAAGATCGGCTTGTAAAACAGACAACGACTTATATCGCTTCGGGCGAACTTTACATAATCACATAATAAATCTACTCCTACCTATGAGAATTATGATGGCCACTCATTTATTCTGAACCCTTCAAACCATCGAATGCGGCACGAATCACAAAGTAATTTCATCCGCACGGGACCACCAAGGCACGGCAGCTGCGCACACCGCTTCCAGGCCACGCGCGTTCCACCCACATCTCTCCACGGGCGGCGAAGTGTATACCAGGCTACGAGTTGGATACAGAACTGGGGCACGGGGCGACCCCCAGCCCCCACTGCACTTCACTCCACCCCCCCGAAGTTGGACATATTACCACACGCGCAGACGTATAAGCCCACCACAGGACATGCCCCCGCACACCCCCCCCCTTAGCAAAACACAACAACAAAAAAAAAAAAAGTGAATAACAAAAACAAACAAAAACATGCCAGGGCGAGTGAGGAGGGGGAACAAGAGACCGAGATCCGAAAAAATCGAACTCAGATCCGACGACACTGACATCACTAGGTTAAAACAACCGGAACAAACTCTCCAGTGCATCTCGCGGACGCCCCCCGATTGCCGGCAAACACTAAGTTAGATCCCCCATACCCTACCCCTCAGGCATCATCGGCCTCACTGGAGCTCAGCACTAAGCTTGAATGACCCCTCCTTTTCTTGTGCGCACGAAAATGCGCAAACAAAAAACAATCACATCACATACTCCCCCCCCCACCCACACCCCACCAACCCCCACCCTCCCCCCCCCCCCGCCCGAACCGCCGCCCCCCCCCCCCCCCTCCCCCCCCCCCCCCCCGGGTTATCGCTCGGGCCAGTGTGACATTAAATACTGGGCATCGCTACCAAAAATCTGAAATTCCGATTTTGGCCCCCCCCCCTCCCTGTTATGAAATCTCTGGATCCCGGCGACTGGGTATCAGTTCGTTTTTAACAACTTCTGTTCCGAGCTGCACGCAGATTTTTATTTCATCCTAACAGTTTACAACATTAATTACTACTAATACAGCCCTTGAACGATGCCCACATAATATATCTCTCGAGCTTTGGCTTCACTCTTTATTTCCTTTTTTTCCTTTCTTTTTTTTTTTTTTCTCCTCTAAATTTAGGAATTCAAGTTTGTCGCCTATTCAGTCATATAACTAGCCCGGCAGGCGTATGAGCGCAAACAGGACTCTCATCCAGAGGACTTAAGTGCGCCCGACCACTAGCCCAATAATTTAACAATTTTTTTTTTTTTTCTTAGCATGCATCCTAATATGGGATAGATCTGTAACCACGAATCAAATAAGAATCCATACCAGTTAAACCGATAGTTTCACAAGAACAAATGTTGCATCCAAGGAACTATTATGATTGGCGATGGGTGTACACATACATCAGGTTTAGCTATGAGAAATTACACTCATTTACAAAAGAATCTACATTGATGCGTCCATGTATGGAAACGATTATGAAGATGCAATCATTCCTAGATCAAACCATTTCTAAAGAAGAACCACAAGTCGGTCCTTCCACAACAAGCCCCCCCCCAAACAAAAACTCCACAACAAACAATGAAAAAATAATAACAAACAACACGAAAACACAATATATATATATCTACAACAACACAAAAAGTATATTCAGGACATAGTTTGCAGATCTGACTCCACAGCACAGACCTAACACCTTCTTCGATACTAGCTCTTCAGGAACCTAGGTTCCCTGGCGGGCGGCCGCAGGAAAGTCTCACCGGCGGAACCCGATCTAACTTCTGCAACGAGGACTCATGTTCGTAACTATTTTCATTTGCGGACTCAACCTGAAAAACACGGGACGGAACCCCGCACGGGTCCCTTTGGCTGACTCCACAAGCGGTTTCTTACGGCACTACCGCACGCGCTGAGCAGAAACGCGGGAAGAATCGAAACAGTCTGCACCACTCTCCATCTCCCTGGGCCTCCCTACATTTAATGGCATCAACTACTTACTGGACAAATCGCTTCGGTCTCAAAAGGGCCTTCCTACCAACACGCGACACCTAGACCAACTCCCTACCGTACAATGTACGACACACACATCAGTGACCAATAAACAGTCCTCTTCGCCCGCAAAACAGACTACGCAGTAGCTATATACGACCAGGTCATAGACGGTACCTGCACTGTGCCCATAAAATCGTAGACAGGTCGGCATCCGGCGCAACAGCATGCCTAAAGGGCCTGCTCCCCACAGAATGCGCATACGTCAGCGTGTGCGCCGACAACATGCGCAAACTTACTTGTTTAGTACCCAATCGCCACCCATGCGGCAGGTCCACCATCGCCTATAAGATTCGTGAATTAACGTCGTCTGTTATGCCAACAAATACGTAGACAAAATTCCGCTCAGTTTCTCAACAAGCTATTCAAACAAATTAGCCCGGCAACGCATGCCGTCACGTTTCGGTGACGTCTCAATGACCGTAGCAACCTCTGTCTCTCTCGTCTGCTCGCACAACAAGTGCCCTCGCAGCATTCTGTCCGCCCACGACGCCTCGTAGAACTCATGCATTTAGCAGAGCCGCGAACGAAGGTCAGAGGCTATTGATATTATTGGCGATAACCTAGCTATATTGATCTTGGGTCCTATTAGTCTTTGCGCGCGTGCGAAAACGCGAAGTCGATGTCGTTAGCCTATCGTAGACACAGTCCGTTAGGACTACGTATATCATCTCTCGCGTCACAGCTACGACTTTGAACCCACGATCTTCTGGCATGGTCTCAACATGCTGGATAGGTTGTCGCCACTAACGAGTCCGCCCATCCTGTGGACGAGGCTGCTAACTCTTTAACGTGCACCATCGGCCATGGCTGCTTACGATAGCCCTACTGTTCAGATGCCATACTCATGTTTGCTAGACCTACCACCTACTGCTTTAAATCCAGCTTGTTACTCCTAACCCCCTCCCCCTGCCATTCGTGCCATGATTGCGCACATCGTCGACGAATACCACGTTGAATTTTGAACTTACCGCCGATCGTCCTATTGTTCTGTCCGCGCCACTGCCACACTCACTAGGTTATCCGCCTCTTACTTGCTGCTGGAGTGGCACTTACACGGTCGTTTAATTTGCGCCAATCATTCTCTTTACACAGGTTTCAAATTGCCACATACTTCGTTTATGTAGTAATTCATCCGTGCCCTTCTGTCGACCTACATTTTGATAGGATCCTAGTGCATGAAACCAATCGGCACACAATTAAATAAACAAAATCACTGCCTTGGAAGTTGGATAACAATTGCCACAGAGTAGAAAACTGCCCTCTTATTTTTTTACAAACCAGAATTGGTGTACTTACAGGCGACAAATAAGGAATGGCCAACGTATTGTAAGTACAACAATCTGTTGTTCGACCCGTTCTTTTAAGAAAGTTACTGACGAACAGTATCTGACTGTCATTTCAAGTAACACAGGGGCGGGGACATAACTAGGCACCGAATGGCGTGATATAGGCCCTCCGGGCATGCTACGGGGCATTACCAGTCGCAGCAAGAAGGGGTTTCGTGCGGGGTGGCGGCACGTTAAGAGCGAGTTAAGGTCTAAAGTGTTATTTCCCTACTCACTCCGTTTACGGGACCCAGGAATAAGCAAGGTGTTTGTGGCGAAGGAGGTTCCTGCTATGCCACAGATACGCATGGTCTCTATCCAACGTCGCCTTCTTGAGGGTAAATCCCGCAATAAGAAGAGATGA
>CALNVZ010003426.1:15071658-15083687 GCA_940671915.1 Paracentrotus lividus
ATTCCATTCCATCATGACCATCCAGCTCAAAATATTGCTTTCACGTCTTCCAAACCCATCGGTTGTATGTCATGCACACGCAAATCAACATCACTTACTATTCTCATCCCTAAAGTGATTAAACATTCTATGCGGATGCCGGTTGAGCGGTGTTGTATTATCATCCTTGGAAAACAAATCAATGGAAGAGGGTCGTTCAATACGTGAGCCATAATGCTCTGCAATTTTGCTCTCAATAGCGTAGGTAGCTCTTCATCCAGTCCTACAGACCCCAGCTATCCGCCAAGATCAAGGTGCATTATTCAGGTCCCTGCAACGAAAAAGGACGAGAACTACGAGAAGTACATGTTCCAGACATATATCACTCACATTAATATACAATCACCTTGCAATGAATTATCTTCAATATTGTTTTATGATTTTTATCTGATAATTCATTTCGAGGCTTATTATGCAAACTTAATATTCATACCGAACATACTGTACCAACATGTAAATGAATTTTGCAAGATGCATCAGCATATTATTGAGCTTTCCCAATAACCAAGCATGTGGCACAGATTGCCTTGCAATATAGACTCTCCTACATGCAATTAACATCAATGGCGCAGCCCTACATGTACTCCGGAATAAATTTAAACGGGGAACACAATTTCTCTATTCAGTTAACTTATTCGTCAAAACATTTATCCTGTCATACCACGTATCAATTACAAGTGCGAGCATTTCATAAAGTATGAAACAAGCTCGCCGAATGGTACATTTTCTCAATATTTGGCTAGCGCACAGCCAGCTTCAAGTATTGCTGTTTTCATTTCTGTCCAACAGTAATAAAGCAAAAAAGATTCAGGTAGGGTCGATAACACAGGTTTAAACATTAACAATTATAAAATACGGCGGATTGCCGATTTCGGTTTGTATAACACATCACCGCAATTTTCGTTCAACCTCAATGCATGCCATCATAGAAAATCGACAGCAAAAATTAGTGCGTGAATAGTACAATATCCATGCTGGAGATCAGACATGCCTAAATTGGCTGCATTTCAATTGGTTTCCACCGTCGGGGCCAGGTGACATTGGCACAATGTCGTATCCTCATTTAATTCCGAATCTATTCACCGCTCACAATTCTATAGGTCCCGACCAACTCGGCCAGGTATAGGCCGATCTACACTGTTGAGGCCTAACCTACCTCGTATTATTATTAGGAATTATGGATATAGACTTTTCTAGGGTCTAGTCTAGGGCCTATCTCATTCAATTTCAATCTCAATTTACTCATTTGCTCTCTAAAAAGCATCCGTGGAATGCTATATCTAGACATAGCTATAGATCTAACGTTAGGCCTATAGATCTAGGTCTAGCTACCTCATCCTGATCATTGCTTCAAAAACAGGCCCACACGTTCACTGGTCATATTTTTTTTGTGCATTCCTCCAAATGCAACCTCACCTGTCATAATTATGCAGGCATAAACCATGGATACAGGCGCATCTGGCTTGTCTTCAGGGTGCATATGCTCTGGCCTAGATTATGGTCATATCCGCTCCTTCCCTTGCCTGCATTGCTCGGCGAGGTTATGCTCGTACATTGTTTCCATCCCCGAGTGCGAGTCCCAGATCTTGCCACATCACCGACAGCATTGGTCAAATATTCCCGGACTAATCACAGCCGCGACCAACTCCTTATTAGTGCCATCAGTGATTATTGCACCACTTTACGACTTCAAGTCTCACATTTCGCTGGGGTAAAACCACTTGAAAAATATACCGCCAAAACTAGCTTGTGAAGATATATAACGTCTGTCGGGCCCGAGGTCGCAGTGTGAGGTAAAAATCATAGGGTAAAATACACGTATCCATACAGGAAGATGGATTTAGACAGCTCTACAAATTAGCGTCTGATATCCCCCAAGGCTGAATGAGAATGAGCTCAAGTTTTCCAATCTAGCGCGTATTGCGCGCGTCTCCACAATCATTCAACGCCTTTCATTGGCTCTGTCCGCGTAGAGGTGGTACCCGCGGCGTCATTGCTAAGCTATCACCAAGGACGCAACTCGCGTCGATTATTATGCCATTATTAACCAATCACTGACTTGTTTGCTGGTGGCGTGTTCTCATGATTTCCCGCTATGCAAATGCGTGCGCATATATCTGGCGGGCAGTATATTGCCATCAATGTGCCCATTCTCTTGAGATCTGCATTCTCTCGCAAATGGATTTTATTCGATAATTCGAAATAATCGTATTATGTTCCTTCCTCTTCCAATCAACTAACAAAGGTTTTAAGAACCATCATGATAAAATGTCATCCGTACAATATGATTATAAATGTATATAAAATTTATTTTCTTATCTATTCTTATTTCATATCGTAAGAAGGATGTTTAATATTATTTAAAAATAATTGAAGGACAGTACCTGTAGTTTTTTTGCATCGTTGGTATGACTTATGAAACGGCACTTATGATAACTCCTCTCGTATAACACATAAACGTATAGGATATTATTAACGAATGACTTAACATGGTCAAGAACCTGAAAAGCCATTGTAGTTTTATTTTTCCGGACAGATCCACTTTGTTCATGGCACCAATTCAGGCACTCTTTTTATCGCTTCATGGGAGACGTAGAGATTTTGAAGGAGCACGGACAGAAAATGTTAGCAACAACGGTGGAAGGTTGGCTATTATCAGCATCAGCAGAAATAAACGTGAGATAATTCAAAATTAAATTTACATATAATTTACAAGTCAATTTCTTTCCTTCAGAGGAGTGAGGGAAAAAATACCTAATTTTTTTTAACTTTGGTCTCCCAATACTATAAGCGGGGGAAATATTTTAGGTATAGACATCTTTCATGTGAGATGAGGTTACAAATTATAACTTACCAAAAAATAATGAATAAATCTTTTGCCAATATAAATTCCGTTTTTGACGATCAAACTGGGTATAGGTAGTCAATGTTTCCAATGAGCTGATGAGCGTGATAATTTGTGCAGTCAGTTTTGGAGAAAGGCGGAATTGTACGAATTGACGAATACGATTGCTCAAAATGTCAAATTGATTGAAGATATTTTAAAATTAAACTTCTCATGACGAGTTAAAGATAAACTTTTGGTTTCCACGTTAAGAGCTGTAATGCTTAATCTTCAGTGATTTTTTTATGTTACAAATTACCATAAGATCTTCTCTTTTTCAGTATATTGCCATCAATGTGCCCATTCTCTTGAGATCTGCATTCTCTCGCAAATGGATTTATTCGATAATTCGAATAATCGTATTATGTCTTCCTTCGTCCAAATCAACTAACAAAGGGTTTTAAGAACCATCATGAATAAAATGTCATCCGTACAATATGATTTATAAATGTATATAAAATTTATTTTCTTATCTATTCTTATTTTCATATCGTAAGAAGGATGTTTAATATTATTTTAAAAAATAAATTGAAGGACAGGTACCTGTAGTTTTTTTGCATCGTTGGTATGACTTATGAAACGCACTTATGATAACTCCTCTCGTATAACACATAAAACGTATAGGGATATTATTACGAATGACTTAACATGGTCAAGAACCTGAAAAGCCATTGTAGTTTTATTTTTCCTGGACAGATCCACGTTGTTCATGGCACCAATTCAGGCACTCTTTTTATCGCTTCATGGGAGACGTAAGAGATTTTGAAGGAGCACGGACAGAATGTAGCAACAACGGTGGAAGGTTGGCTATTATCAGATCAGCAGAAATAAACGTAAGGATAATTCAAATTAAATTTACATATAATTTACAAGTCAATTTCTTTCCTTCAGAGGAGTGAGGGAAAAAATACCTAATTTTTTTTTAACTTTGGCTCATCCCATACTATAAGCGGGGGAAATATTTTAGGTATGACATCTTTTCCATGTGGATGAGGTTACAAATTAAATCTTACCAAAAAAAATAAATGAATAAATCTTTTGCAATATAATTCCGTTTTTGACCGATCAAACTGTGTATAGGTAGTCAATTTCGTTCATGAGCATGATGAGCGTGATAATTTGTGCAGTCAGTTTTGAGAAAGGCGGAATTAGTACGAATTGACGAATACGATTGCTCAAAATGTCAAATTGATTGAAGATATTTTAAAATTAAACTTCTCATGACGTTAAAGATAAAACTTTTGGTTTCCACGTTAAGAGCCTGTGTTGTAATCTTTTCAGTGTTTTTTTATGTTTACCAAATTACCATAAGCTTTAAAATGAGTCTCTGGTTAATAAGTAGTCATGCATTCACTTCAAATTTGTACCATCTCTATATATTTTTCTGATTACGTTTATATTTCCTTTGACAGTCGTTCCTGAAATCGATTATATCACCTGGCCTTTCCTCACGATACTGCTACTGGTTTGGCCTCAGACAGAACGGGAATGGTGACCCATTTACGTGGGTAGATGATACTCAGATAAGGTGATTTTTTTTTTTTATTTGCTGGATCTAAATCTGGATAATTATATATGAAGCAGGGGGTGTAAATCGACACTAGACCAAAATCAAGTTTTAACGTAGCATAAATGTTTGCACATACATAATGCAGTTCTCGGGTATATCTTCTGCTACAGCAATATGAGTTATCGCCATTTCATACCAATTGCATAATCCGGTTTAAAGGGAAACTCTGGGCCAAAACAAGTTGCGTTTTTAAAAAACAGAAAAAATAGAAAAACAGAACAAAAAAGTTTGAAGAAAATCGGACAAATAATAAAAAAGTTCCCCTATTTCAGATATCAATAATTTTTTAACCAGGAAGAATTTTAAAAAAAAATCTAATTATATGACCACGTAGGGAATAATTAACTACAATGGGAACGAATTTTAGGAAAAATCATCTAGTCATGCTTCAGTGAGCAATGGTTGAATGCAAAAATTTCATTTTTTGAAGTTCGCAAGCCTAAAATGGCAACTTTGATTCAATGATAACTGACCCATTTTCAGATTTTAAACATTTTATACGCTAGAATGTATGCAAAACGTGCTTCCCAATATACGGAAAAGAAATTTGCGTCAAATTTCACGGTTGAGTGAGCTTGCAGCAAAAATTGCCCAAACTGCGATTTTTACTTCTTTGCCATGGCATAATCGATCAAATATGATGGAATTCTTGTTGTGAAAGTGTATACAACAAAATATCCATTCATTCACGGTTGAATGAACCCATCAAACAACCAAAAATAAGGTCATTTTAGAATTACGAAAATGCATTGCAGTAATTTTATGCACTAGAAAGCATTTAAATAACATTTTTGGGGTTGTATTTATATTCTTTGGGCACGTGTCAATGATTCTATGACACTTATTTACAAAGTCATGCGTCAGTGAGCACGTGAGACTGGAAAAGCCCTTTTCTCACGTACGGACTAAAATTCAAATTCTTACTTTGATTGCATATATCAATTCTTTTCGGGGAGTGCCTTTGATTTTATTTTCATACAAATCCCGATGTTTCACGCCTCAGTGGACACAACATACACGAAAATCATGAAAATGAGAAGAAAGTTTGGGGCTTCGTCATGGTTCAGTGACTTTTCGAATACGTAATTGGAATAAAGATCATGTTAGTTAGAGACCAGTTGAAGCTATGTGCAAAGTTTCAAAAAATAATTCACAGTCAAATGGACAAAAACTGACAATTAAAATATGCCAAATTTCACTTTTTTTAAACTTTTGTTAAACCTCTGTACATAAAGTCAATGATGGAGGAAAAATCAGTACCTGACAAGTGTGAAATACGGCCAATTTCATTGATGATTATTGTTAATTCTACTGTGAGTTATGTCACGAAACTTGGCACATAGCTTCAACTGATCTCTAGCTAATAGGATCTTGATTCAAATTACGTATTCGAAAAGTCACTGAACCATGACGAAGCCCCAAATTTTCTTCTCATTTTCATGATTTTCTTGTATCTTGTGCCAAATGAGGCGTGAAACATCGGGATTTTTATGAAAATAAAATCAAAAGTACTCCCCAAAAAGAATTGTTATATTGAATCAAAGTAAGAATTTGAATTTTAGTCCATATGTGACAAAAGGGCTTTTCCAGTCTCACGTGCTCATTGAAGCATGAATTTGTAAATAAATGCCATAGGATCATTGACATGTGCCCAAAGAATATAGATACAACCCAAAAAATGTTATTGAGATTCTTTCTAGTGCATAAAATACTGCAATGCATTTTCGTAATTCTAAAATGACCTATTTTTTGGTTGTTTGATGGGTTCATTCAACCGTGAATGAATGGATATTGGTTGTATACACTTCCGGAACAGGAATTACCTCATATTTGATCAATTATGCCATGGCAAAGAAGTAAAAATCGTAGTTTGGGCAATTTTTTTTTTTTTTTTTGCTGCATGCCTACTCAACCGTAAAATTTCGTTTGCGTATATTGGGAAGCACGTTTTGCATACATTCTGTTGTGTAAATTTTTTAAAATTTGAAAATGGGTCCGTTATCATTGAATCACAGTTGCCATTTTAGGCTTGCGAACTTCAAAAAATGACATTCAATCATTACTCACTGAAGCATGACTTGATGATTTTTCCTAAAATTCGCTAGCATTGTGGCTAATTAAATTCCCTACATGGACATACAATTCATTTTTTTAAATTCTTCCTGGTTAAAAAATTATTGATATCTGAAATAGGGGGACCTTTCTTTTTGTGTTGTGTTTAGAAATACAAAAAACAAAGATATTTAGTAGATTTTCAGTATAGAAAAAATATATTCATAATGTTGAATTTCATGAAAAATATCACTTTTCTTTTGAAATGTCTTTATAATTCTCATTTTAGAAGAATACATAGATTCAATAACATATTGCCATAAATCTTTGCCAAAGTTATGAAGAAAACAATTTATAAATAAAGTGAAAATTTATCATAAAACAATATAGCAAATGCATGGCAAGTTGTGCCCCTATGACATCACAGGTGTTGCCAATTTGGTATAGAGACTTTTGTGCATCATAAAGATATTCATAACTTTCTTACTATTAGTCCGTTTTTCTTCAAACTAGTTTTAATCTGTTTTTATAATTTTATGCTTCTTATAAAAGCAAATTATTTTGGATCCAGACCTTCCCTTTAACTCTTGATATCAATATCACATTCTAGATTTGTACATGTATGTATTACCAATTCAGTTCCTCGTTCTGGGCTCCTGGAGAGCCAAGTTCTGACGGGTCAACCTGTGCGTGTCTTTGGTCTGATGGGAATAATGCTACTATTCATGGTAGATGGGGTGGAAGAACTTGTTCGATTCAACAGCCATATATCTGCGAGAGAACACTAGGTAAGGTTAACCTTGCTATATCAGGATTAGTCAGTTAGTGGGGTATACGAAGGATAATTTCTTCAGACATCTTAAGGCATGTTGACCCAAAATTAGAAATCCTCGGTTGTGCCCCAACCCTATGTGTCATTTCAGGGAGGGGTTGGGGGTTATGCCCCTTTAATTTCCCGGATCAGCCGTATGTCACTATTCCCATATAAATATCTGATTCCACATACTTATTCAATATTGTATGATGTATATTATAGAATACTATCTAGTTCTATTTTTTTTCTCGAAACTATTTGGGTTAAATCTTTCTATCATAACAGAAAACCATTAAACTAACAGAATAGGCCAAATTGGTCAACAAAATAATATTACGCACTTAAGTATCCATGCCCTATGCATTATGCAATGCTCCTCTCTCTCTGTAACTATATATCCAATCAGTCTGAAACTATAGACTGTTAATTCTGAGGTATCTGCCTACACGTCATGAAACTTTGGTAAATTTTGGGGAACTTTTCATGGATTTACAGCTTTTTTTCTTTTGCCAGTACTTTGAGGTTGTTTTTGCAGGATTGGAATTTTCAGTGTCATCCTGCTGGATCGTCAAAATGGCATGAAACAAGGGGGTAAACAGAAGGGGAAAAAGAAAAAAGAGAAAGAGCCAGGTAATTGAACTGAAGCAAATAAAGCATCAGAGAAGTTTCAGATATTAAACAGCAGTAAAAGATTTTTTACAGCCATCTTGGCTAAGAAGAAATGCCCTTATCTCTCAGGCATCAAGCGTAAGGCAAGGAAGAGCAAATTAACCATCCAAACAAGAAACATATGAATATTATGAATACCCCCCAAAATACTAAAGTAAGATTATGGATACAATTTTATGGTATCTGATCTTTGTTGTAAAAAAAATGATGAAGTTTCGTTAAAAAATATGGAAGTTATGGACACTTTTTCAAGTTAATGCCATAGGGTATGCATACTTATCTGCGCCACCCTATATCTACCCTAGATTTTTTCTTTTTCTTTTTCTTCTCTTAGTGCCCAACGAAGAATGGACAGACATCCCGGACGCACAAAACGTCCAATACTACTTACCATCAATCACATTGAACTATTTCAATGCAAGTGAATATTGTCAGCAGATAGGTGGAACGCTTGTGCAGCTTAAAACATCAGCTATTCATGTAAGTTAGCTGTCAGACATGTGGAAACACATTCTACAAATATTTCATATTTACACTTTTCAAGGATAGTCGGTATCCCAAGTGCAGGTTTGGTCAATCGAGGCCACATTGCCCTTTTACACACTTTAAAATAAATTTGTCCTGACACCATTTAGTTAAGGCCGTGTGTCATGAATTGGGTGCAAAATGCGTTACATGTCCAAACAGTTGTAGAAATGTACATTATCACAAACAAACATCTCTAGTTTCTCAATAGTAAGTCAAACATATATAAATATATATATTTATTTTTATAAGGAAAATGATTAACATATTGTTTTGCCTTTACAGGGTGTGTCATTAAAGCTATAAAAGGTGTTACAAGAAAAATTTGTTTTAAAATGTTCACAATTTCAATGGCAGGTAATTTCTTATTGCTTGCATTAAAGGCAATAAATCAACTAAGACTGTGTTAATAAAACCCCATGCTTCAAAAAAAATATAAACTTGTAATACAAAATTATTCTTTCCACCCGCGCTACATAGTGTATGAAAAAGAAGAAAAAATTGTTTTAAAATGGCAGAAATCCTGTCTTCTAAATTTGAATTACAACTTAATCAAGGTTTATTGCAAGAAATATGTTTCCACTCAATTGTGTATCTACAAACATGCAAAGAAATTGGGTGGAAAAACACAATTATTGCGAAAAAAATCGCATATTGCAATTTTTTATGCCTGCAGTGCATTGCCTATGAGCCGTGCGTGCATGAAGTTGGTTTTAATTGATTAATTAATTGCTTAAGTGACTCCTGAAAATTCTGTTTCACAGTTATTTAAAACCAGGTAAATTACAAAAAGATTGATATATCACTGAACCTATAAGACCGATTGGATACAAATATATAACGCAACAAAGAATAAGAAGCTAATAAAAATTGGAATTCCCTATGCTTTAACACATGCCTCCATCGTAGGATCCTCCCCCTCTCATTACCTTACCCCACTCAAATTTTCTTCGTATTAAAACTATGAGCAGGACAAAATTGAAACTTCACAGACATGTAGCCTGATAAATTATCTACAATTCGAGACATTCTACAGCTCATAACTGTACTTATTTTGTATGCCATGCTATACTATAAAAATTTCCTCCAAAATGTAACGCCTCTACCCTTTTACTATACCCCAATATGTGACACATGACCAAAAGACAAATGCTAACGATGTGAGGAAAAAAAAATCCCCACTAAGTCCAGATGAAATAATGGATACAAATGGTTAGCTTTATATCTGCTAAAAAAAAATCTTAAACCATCAGAATATTTGAACGGAACGCTATAATATCGTTACATAAAGGGCCTGTCCTACAGGAGGCAATCGTTGTGGCGACAACCTACGCCTGTTTGAACCTGCCAGAATCGTGTCAGAATCGTAAATGACCGTAACTCATATACAGTACGTACCTACGTCTCTGTCTGTGGTAGGCTACGAAAACGGCTTGCTTTCGAACAAACAATAGACTAACAATAACTTGTATCCGTGAATACAATAGCCTAGACTTCCGTGCATCTTGCGGCTCGACTTCTCCTGTCGAATCAACCGAATATGAACTTGGGCACTGTGGCGATCCTTGCGACCGCAACAGGCGATCGAGTGTTTTCTACGTGACCGCGGCCTGCCATGTTCAGGTTCGTGATTGTCTTCTCAGTCCGCCGAAAGACGCGCATTATAATTTGGGTCGTGAGTGATTTTTACAAATTAAAAAAAAAATTATAATAATAAAAAATCTTTTAATTTCTTCTGTACAGTATCTGAATAGGAGGCCGATCCTGATTGTGGTGAATTTCGTTGGCGACAAAGACCGTAGCGGCTTAAATTTCACCGGCAATGTGCTTCAGCGCGACGGTTCTTAATTGTGGAGCAGCCAGTTTAATCTATAGCAGACGACACCCTTCGCAAAATAATTTGTGTTTTTCACCAAAACAGCTAGCATCTCCCTAATATGTCACTAATCTTGATTCTAAAAGAGTGAACGAATCTATTTTCGTTTGCTTTCTGACAAAAATAAGGCTAGCGTGTCTTACTAATGAAATCTGTGCAATTTACACATGTTTCCTGACGTGTAATATTTTAAAAAGATTCCCATCCGAGGAACCATTAGGCCTATTATATATATATATATATATATATATATATATAAAGAAATACAATTTGAATGAAAAACCGTAGAGATAAAACATTTTCCGATATTTCGGGCATAGCCCTTTGTCAAGGAATGACAAATTTATTAAGCGTCAACTTCATAATCACAAAATGCAAAAACGCGCCAAAAAGGTCGCGTAGCAACAAAATAGGATACGCCCCCAACGTGACGTAACAATACATCAGAGGAAAGAGAAAGGGAAAATGAAAGGGGGAAAGAGAAAAAGGACAGGGAGGAAAAAAGAAAGATGAAAAAGAAAGACGAGAGCGGGGAAGAGAGGCAGAGAGTTCAGGGAGGAAACAGAAAGGCAACAGATGAGAGAAGTATAGAATGAGAGAGGGAGGAAGAGGGAGACAAGAGGGAGGGTGGGGGGGGCTGGAGGAGGACAAAAGGGAAAAAGAGAAAGAAGAGAAAAGAATTACGTGATGGGAAATGAGCGAAACGAAACATTGATCCCTCTTGGTTGGAGGCAACCAAGTCGAAAAATCATACGTTTTTCTTCCTGCTTGCGAACTTCGTCGTTATTGAATGAACTACGGACTACAGATACTTCAAAGTCCTTGATATTGTGGTGAACAAGAAGTTAAGGTTGGAGTTAGAGTTTGCTGATGAATATGACCTAGGCACGGACGAGTAGAGATGCGAAGCCAACCAGGTACAACATTTGTTACGTAGACAAGTGGAGGACAAAGTAGGCGGTGCTGCAAAAATCATGGTCTTGTTGAAGGTAGCAACTGCCAAGTGTAAAAAGCACAGAGATGAATAGGAAGGTAAAGTTGTCGAGAAAGAATTAAGACTTCTCCTGATGAGTTGGAAGCACAGCTTGTGGTTGACGCGTGGTGGTAATCGCAAGAGTGGCTAGAAGATGAATAAAGAAATGATATTTGCGTGCGTTTTATGTAAACTAAAAAAGAAACAATTTAAATGAAAAAACGGGAAGAGATAAAAATTTTCAGATATTTTCGCGGGCATAGCCCCTTTTGGTCAAGGGAATGACAAATTTATTAAGCGTCAACCATAAATCACAACACACTCACTCACTCAATCCCTTGACTCATCCGGAGTCGTTGGGGGAATTGTGAGGAGCCGAAGAAGCACATTTTTCCTCCATAGGCCTTCCATGTCACTTGTAGTCGACAGCAGTTCTTGCATTGTCATAATCTGTCCCATGTCTTCTACATTTCCCCATCCACTTGTCCTTTGACGTCCTCTTCTGCGTCAACCTTCACTGTAGCCTTGTAGAATGGTTTTTGACAGGCGTTGTGTCGGGTGAGGTGACCAAACCATGCTAGCTTAACGTCGTACAGTTGCGGCATAGAGGTTTCTGGGGCCCACTAA
>CALNVZ010003426.1:15092507-15105710 GCA_940671915.1 Paracentrotus lividus
TTCAGTTGCTTTGAATGTCTAATTCAATGTTCGATTGCTCTTCGCTTCATGGTCGATATAATACGAAAAAAGCATTAAGGGGGAATTTCGGTTATTAGAACAGCCGAAAAGGGTATTCGTAAACGATATAGATTCATTCAAAGGCGCTATAGGTAGCGATTGGATGCGCGCTTATTTATACGTACATTGTAGACTAATTCCAGCAAAGAGCTAGATGGGTTGCAGAGCGAAATGTACTTATTGTAGATTACTAGGAAGGCATTTCGGATTGACGGGTTTACGAAAATAGACAAGAGGAGTTTTGTATTGTTACGTCAGAGGAGTTTCAGTCATGCGGAAAGAAGGAGGCGAAGCATGATTTGACTTCGTTTATTTATTTAATTTACTCCTGTTTCAAAGACTTATTTTGGTGATGACTTACAATTATTTCATCAATTAACTGTTACCGATGTTCTGCGAGATCTAGTGTTATTTAAGTAACTCTACAATGCTACGTTAGTGCCGAGTCGTAATTTCTACAGCGGGGAATTCAACTATGGATCGAGAGAGATCAACTTAAGACGGCGGAGGCTCAACGAGACGCGGAAGAACGAATTGGAGGGATCAACGCAGCAGCTTTCAACCCTGGAGCCGTGGCGGTCGACATCACAGCGGACAAGACAGAAGACATCAGATGCGAGAAGACTTTTATTATTAAGATGAGTCAATATTGTATATTTTGTTCAATTGTTCATTGAATTTTATGTTGAGATGATACAAGCTTAAACAAAATCTCAATCATAGTTTCATTTAGATCAAGTTTCAATGTTTTTTCATTGAAATGAAACAAGTTTTAATAACAGTAAGCAGCGGTCAAGAAAAAATAATATCACACCCGTGAAACTTTGCTAGTGGTACGGTACCGTAGTTCTAGCTAGCTAGCTGAGCTTTCGAGCTCGCTGACTGAATGTGTTGTGCATAATGTGGCCGTGGTGTACTTCTTGTGATGTTGAGAGTTGGCATTGTTGTCTACCCTTGGGTTGGGACCAAATGCATATAGACAACCTGTGACAACAACTAAAATCTAGAAGATGCGTGAATTGAAGAAGCATTTGTGTCTACCCTGGGACCAAGCATCAAGAAACCCTGGCTGAAAACCAGAACAAAACTAAAAAATAGCTATGAAGGACAGTGGACAAATGTGCGTACCCTGGGTTGACAAATGGCATAAGACACCCTGGGTTGACAACAACATAAAATCTAGAGATGCTTTGGATAATTACAGTTGCATTGTGTCTTACCCCGGGTGACAAATGGATCATAACAACCTTGGTTGACAATAACACTAAAATCTAAAAAGCTTGGTATTGGAGAGTAGGCTGTTCAACACCAGGTTGTCAGATGCCTCATGGTCACCCAGGTAAGACCAAACAATGCAACTTCCAACATCACAAGCAGTACACCACGGCCACATTCTGCACAAACAACACTCAGTCAGCGAGCTCGCAAGCTCAGCTAGTAGCTAGAAACTGCGGTATGTTTTCCCCTAAATTTCCATGTAAAATAAACATTTAGAGAATTAGCTCCAAAGCGTTACAAACATTTGAATGATACCATTATACAGAATTTTGAACGTAATACCCCATCATATGAACTTGTCTTACTAGAGAGAATAACGGAGAGGTCGAGTTCGCCTTTATTGCACGTAAAATGGTGTAGTATTGAATACATGTGTTATTCAATCAGTCTAAGCGCATGCCGCTGAGGAAATGCACTGTTACAACGCAGATGACGATGATTCATGTGAAAACCTAAAAGTAATGCAATAGTCATTCTTTTTTGAGGTCGTTAAGAGAATCCACGACAGAAGTCGCGATCAACGACGAGCTGATCCCGGACAATGAAAAAGTGAAACTTCTCGGTGTAATATCAGTAAAGACCTTAAATGGACTGATCATGTCAACTATATTTACCTTTACGAATGCTGAAACGATCGCAATGCCTCAACAGGATCTTGTTACAGTATTTGTTTCCTACATAAGGCCAATACTGAATATTTGTGTCAGTGTGGCATTCTTCGTTAACTCTAAGTCAAGAATCGCAAATCGACACATTAAAAAACGTGCCTTACGATCATTCGAAACCAAATAAGAATCGTATCAATGCCCTTGCCGTGTGTAACTTGATCTCTTTTAAGACAGGAAGAGGAGATCTGTGTTTCAAGTCGCCACGATTGTTGTCTCGCGACCATCTTGACTGGCTTCCGGAAAACAGTCCTCGCATAGAAACTTGAGAATAGCAAGATTCCGTAAATAAATGAACAGAACAGAACGGTACAGAGAGAGTGCTTGCCCTTTCTAATGAGGATATGAACAATATTCATAATTAATTTCTCACTGGATGACTCTTATTAATGTGCAATATTAATGGATATGCCACATGTACAATGGGTTTATAATTTTTAGATATTTTTGTAATTGTTGTTATTATTATATAAATCATTTCTTCTGTATATTATCCAGTTCAAATCCAATTTTAATTTCCGATTATTAAATAATATGCATTCTCAATTCAACTTACATGTAATATAATTGAAATATAACGTTACATTTTAACCAGCTGCTTTGATTTTTTTTCTTCATGTGAGTAATTTGATTATAATGAAACTTGATTTTCCCCGATGCTTGGTATACTCGTTAGTATAATACACTTCAGTATTACCTTTTCTCAATTTTTTTTAATGAATCTGTTTAAACATTGTTACATCACGGAATAAGTTCATCAGGATGGTATTTAACAATTATTTACAAGTTTTATTCTGTTCAATCATTGTATATTCTTAAAAGTTTACTTGAATATTAATTTGTTATTGGAAATTTCTTTCTAAAATATTCGTATACTCGCATTGTGTTGCAAATTATGATTTACATTACATATTTCATTGTTTATTGTTTATATATTATGTTTTTTTACTCTGTAAATCTTTCTCAATTCAGCCACTGGCTGCATGAATGATAATAAAACCTTCAATCAATTCAATTCAAATTAGAATGCTTGATTATACAGTGCGTATCAAAATAAACGCAACGGTCCGTATTCTGCTACGGGGTTTAGAGTTGTGCTGTCGCACCAAAATAGTAAGGGTAATGAAACGAGAATGCAACACTGATTTGCACACTTCTCTATGAAGCGTCAGTGAAGCGTGCGTCTAATCGTACGAAAGTAGATTCGGATGACATCATTCGGGATCAAATCTGTGCAAACATTTGTAAAGAATTCTAAACTAGGGGCATAGGTGGTTTAGATTTTGATATGGCTTTGCGAGTTTTATGTCGGAGGAAGCTAATATATCTATTTTTTCGTTAACCTGAAGTTAAAGGTTGTTAAAACTTTGTTTAAGAATTACATTAAACGATTAGATTAATTGCATGTTAATCATCAGAAATGACATTTCCGACACGATTGAAGTGTTAGTTTGACCTGACATATTGAAGAAAGGACAACTGACGCGAAAACCAACAAAAAACTAATGCTGGCAAGTCACTTGTCATTACACTGGAAAAAACGGATTTGGAACTAGTTTGAGATTAATTTGAGACTGGTTTGAAATGATTTTGGATGTCTTTGTCGCGCAGACGTCTCAAAGACGTCTCCGAGATATTCCCACGACCAAGCGCGGCGATTTCATGTCACAACGGGGAGGCCACCGGGGGGAGGGGGACGAAAACACCCGAAAGTGAAAAAAATACACTAAAAATTCGCATACTTCGCACATTATGCAGAAACTAATGAAAATGATTGCGAGCGCGAAGCGCGAGCCGGAAATTTTGCCTTATAATAACATTTAGCATCTTATTTGACATACATTTTACCTCTTTATTAGCTTTACAAGCTAATCACTTCATAAAAATTGTTCATTTTTAAAAATTGAAGGGGGACGATCCCCCCATAACAAATCGAGGGGGGCACGTCCACCTCCCCCCCCCCCCCGTCTCCCCGGAAGTGAGATACCACCTTTATGGTGGTATCTCAAGGTATTTGCCATGAGACTGATTTGAGACTAATTTTGGACGGGTTTGATACGGTTTTGATTTTTGTTGGGGAAAGATCTAAAATTGGTCGCAGAGACGTCTCATGAATCTCCGCGACATCTCATGAGTCGAGGGAAAATAGAACATGCTTACGAATGTTTTTTTTTTTTTTTTTTTTTTTTTTTTTTTTTTTTTTTTTTTTCTGTCGTGGAGACGTCTCTGATGATACATAAAGCAATTATCGGAGACGTCTCCGAGTGTTCGAGTCTCAGAGACATCTCCGCGACGTCAGATACCACCTATACGTCCATAATTTCTACAGAGGAGAAAAACACCATTATCATTTCAACTGAGAATGTAAACTAAAGTTTTCTTTCAAGACTACTGAATTATTAATGGCACTTGACATAAAATAGGCCCACTCGATGTCCTTTTTTGCATATATTAGTGTGCTGCTATATGTGAGACAAGAAACGTGTTTGTCAGTCATATCAACAACTAGTTATGCAAATTGTATTCAAATTACTAAGGGGGCCGTTACACTAAGGTCGTTCCATAACGTTCTATAACGTTCTTGCCCGTTCTTTAAAAAAATGCTGAACGGGCTTTGGTCGGGTTGGAACTTGTAACTTTGAAAAATAATTTCTTGAATCATACTAGGCAGTTCATAATAGTTTCGTTACGTCAATTCCGTCTTTATCGCGTCCGTATGGCAAGCCGTATTAATATATATTGTGATTTTTTGTGATATCACGAATTCGAATTACTGATATCACTAATTCGAATTTTTGATATCACTAATTCGATAGTGATATCACTAATTCCATTTAGTGATATCAACCGAAATCGAATTAGTGATATCACTAAATTCCCTATGTTTTTCACACAAATCCCTTTTTGTATATCAAGAAATAGAATTCGTGATATCACTAATTTTCGAATTTTGTTGATATCACTAATGCATGTTGTGATATCAAAAATTCGAATAGTGATACAGGAATTGAATTTGTGATATCACAAATTCGATTTCGTGATATCAAAAAGGGGTTTGTGTAGTAAATGAATAGAAATTAGTGATATCACTAATTCGAATTTGTGAATATCACAAAATGAATTTGTGATAATCACTAAATCAGAATTAGTGATATCACTAAATCAATGATGTGATATCACTAATTCGATTTAGTGATATCACAAATTCATTTAGTGATATCACTAATACGATTTTGTGATATCATTAATTCGATTTAGTGATTCACTAATTCGAATTAGTGATATCACAAATCGAATTTGTGATATCAACAAATGTACAAACATTCAAACATTGATTTCTAATGAATTGAATTTCACCTTTGTTTTCGTGCATTAGTATTGTGCTCAAATTCATTTTGTAATTGTGCTTAATTTAGCGCTCGAATACACTTGTAATTTTTTTACTATAACTTTCCTTTTTGCCGACATACACTTTAATTTAGCATGATATTGTGCATAAATTCAAATATAATTGCATATTATATCGGTAAAACACCTATTGTCTACAACCTATGTGGTCTACTAGCCAATACGTCTACATCCATTCAGTCTACAACCTAATCGTCCACTAACCATTTAGTCTACAGCCAATTGCTCACTACCCATCCGGTCTACATCCAATGGGTCCACTAACCTTTGGTCTAACTCAATTAGTCCACTAACCGACATGGTCTAGCTATCCAATTGCTCCACAGCCAGTGGGTCTAGATTCCAATTGGTCACTAACCAGTTGTTCTACATCCAATTGTCCACTAACCAGTGTTACATCCAATGGGTCCAACTACCAGTTGGACTACATCCAATTGGTCCACTAGGCCATTGTACTAGCCAGGCTAGCAGTCAATCCAATTGTCCACAGCCATTCTCATCCAATTGGTCACGACTATTTAGCACAACCAATAATGATCCACTAACCATTTGTGTATCAATTCTTCAATAGGGAGGGGCAGACAAAATATTTCATCGAGTTCCCTCGATCAGTAACAGTAAATGGAAAGAATTCTTTGTTTTTTTTATAATAATTGTTTGTTAATTTTATTTCTATTATTATTTCTAGATCAAGTCAGTCATAGCCTACTGTGTGCAAATTGCTTCTTTTTTTAAAAATTTGACCGTCCTCCTAATTAAAGACTCACATTGGAGAAACACGGCAGCGCGTATCCAAATTTGCACCGGGGAGAGGGGGGGGGGCTACGTGATGCTGGCGTCTCCAAAGGTGCACCCAAATTTTTCCCCGTCACAACGGGCGACCAAAATGTTACATTCATATTTGTTCACGCACGCTGGCTGACGATAACTTAGGAGGGGGGGTATTTTGAAATTGGCCGCCATACATCAGTCGTAATAGGTTTAACCTAACTAGCGGGTATTTTGGAGTTGATATGCCGGGGGGGCCTCCCAGGCCCCCCTTGAGATCTCAACCGTCGACAGCGCGATTGCGCCGAAAATTGCACGCATGTCGCCCGTGACCATTTACAATTGTATATTATTTTTCATAAAATTGTTAATTGTTAATTAATTACCCGGTATGCTAATTTATTCATAATTAATAACGGAAATCATAACTCTCTTGCTCTAACCCACTAAATAAAGCTCCAAATGTGCTAATTTTTGGTGTGAATATTCTTTATAGCATTCCTATCAATTCTACTTGAAAAAAAATCCGTATCAAATTGATTTCTTATGTATTTATTGTTTTTTGAATTATTATGTTTTCTTTGTTTTTTCAACATTTTTAATATTTCATTGTTTTTTTATGAAATTCTGTCGGGACACTAAAACAATCATATAACGCATAAATTAAGTAATTGAATCAGTAAATGCAAAAAAAATTTACTCGTTTTAATTTTAGCTGAAAACAAAGTTGGCCTAGTAGACCAATGGCGTGGACCAAACCGCCTAGTAGATAATTGGTTGTGGACCAAATGTCTAGTAACCAATTGGATGTGACCAAACGCCTAGCTAGACCAATTGAATGTGGACCCAAACGCCTAAGTAGACCAATTGGATGTGGACCAAGACGCTTATAAACCAATTGGATGTGACCAATAGGTGTAGACCAATAGGTTACAACCATATATCAGCTCATGTGAATTTAAGAAATCAGCTGAGTTTTTGATGATGTTGCCAATTTGATTTTGGGGAGAGAATACATCGGCAGTTTGCAATTGACGTTGGCATGCTTGCATTTTCACAATAACAGCCACATTTACCCAGGGAGCAAAACCCATATTTTGAAGGAGCTGACATGTTCGAGATATAAAAAGTAGTCCTATCTAGGATGTTGTATGGACCCTAACCACATCGCTAGGGCGGACTACTTTTCAGATCAGCTGCAGGAGGTCCCTACAGGGGGGGCGTCCAAAATAGCCGCCCTCTTACAAAAATGAGCATTCTTGAACAAAAATGTTTGAAGCAGAGTTTCAAATACATTGAATTTGGTATCAAATTAAAGATAATAAAATTTCCTACGATTTGGTACTACTTTCAATGAGAATCATGTTCAGTAAAGGTAAAATTGTAAGCGTTAAACTTGATTTTTCTCATTTTTTTCAAAAAATAAATTTTTATTTATTTGTTGTTTTATCTCGTGTAATAATTATGTCAAGGCCTGAAGCGCGAAACTTTTTAGAAATGTGCCCCAATGTATTGGCAAGAGTATGTAAAAAAAGAAAAAGTAATACCTTTTTCCAATAAAAAGATATAACGTTATAAAGTTACAACTGCAATATACGGAAAAACGACGTTTTTGCCCCATTTATGTGGAAAGCCTATACATACAGTGTCCCCAAAAATTATTTGTACACTTTGAAAAAATAGAATTAAACCAATCAATGTTGGTTTCAAATTTCAATTACTATTTATATCAGCTGGTAGGTAATGTCAGCATCACCTGAACCCTACATCTCAAATGTTCCGTCAGTCCAGGAAGTTCTAGGCTGCCATTTGCAATTTTCAGGGCCCAAAAATTATTTGTACACTTCAGAAGATGGGTTTTTAAAGGTGTGTTTAAAATTTTTGGGGCCCTCTTTGGCTTCCAGGGAAGTCATCAACCTCCTTGGCATTGTGTCGACCAATTTAGCACTCAATTCACCGCCAATACCATTGCAAATTTGCTGGAGCGTGTCCTGGAGCTGCTGGAGGTTTGATGGTGAGTCTTGAGGGCGCTGTCGCTTCAGATCACCTCTCATGTGCTAAATGGGGATTTAATCTGGGATCTGAGGTGCCTTTTCTAGCATTTTAACAAGTTTCTGCAAAAATAATGCTTTAATATGCTTCGCTTCATGCTTGGGGTCCCTGTCATATTGGAACACAACTTGAAGACCAATCAGCCTTTACGCAAGTGGGAGCCTCTAAGAGGCAAAAATAGTCTAATGGACATCAGTTTTCATGATGATATTGATAGACAGACAGTAAGCAATTAAATATTGCAATTTGCGACCAAAGAAAATTGCATCCAAGGTCCCAGAGGCTGAGGAATGACTGGGTGCCCTCAAAAGTGTCTGCAACAGGCTAAACGGCTATATGTACGGCTATTGTAAATTATTTTTCTTGCCTCATCCCGGCATGATGGTAACTGGTTAACAGTGCGTGCGCTGTTAGTCAGTTTTTATCCGTGTTGGGATGGGGCAAGAATTATTCAATTAAGATTATTCAATTATCGAATTATTCATGAAATATTTTCAGTAAAAAAAAAAAATTGCTTACTTTTGTATTCTATTTATATGAAAGGGAGCCGAGCGCCTTACAAGCTTTGCTTCTTGCTGGTTGCCTTGGAAGTTATTCTTTAATTGTTTTCTCTGTTACTTTGAACAAAATAATTCTATGTTACATACTGATGTTGTTAATTATTTGATTATTTATTTTGTTAACTTTTAGAATACATGAAAGAGAAAATCAATAAAGTAATCTTGAATCTGAATCTTGAATATGACTTATAACGTGGAATAATGGCAAGAAAGAGTCAAAATGTAAGGACGTAACAAAGAAGCATCATTGCTTTTGCAAAACAACATGTGAGCAAGCCTGGTGAGTTCCAGCGACTCTGCGTCCTAAGACCTAATTAGTGGCAAAATTTGATTGAAATATGATACACAGGACCATGTGGTGATCTTGTAGTAAGCTTCCAATCAGTCATGCTTGGAGCCAACAGTGAAGAACAGTTGATGGTTGTTCATGATTTGGAGTTGTATGGCAGCCATAGAGTTGGAGAAGAATAAATTTTGTAACATGCATCATGAATGCCTGACCATTGAGGATATTCTTGCCCCTCAGAATGGGCTAGATGCTCCCATCTGCTTCAAGTCTGAATGGTCGTCAATTTACGGTCCAACATAACAATGAGCCCCAATAGACAGACAAAACACCAGTGTCTGAAGCAATATTGCAAACAAGAAACATGTTCAGGCTGCAAGAAAGGGCACCGTCACAGCCCAGATTTAATCCCATTTAGCACATGAGAGGTGATCTGAAAGCGACAGCGGCCCTAGACTGACCATCCAACATCCAGCAGCTCCAGGAAAAGCTCCAGCGAACTTGGAATGGTATTGGCCGTGAAATGAGTGCCAAATTGGTCGACAGTATGGCTAAGGAGGCTGATGACTGCCCTGGAAGCCAAAGAAGAGCCCCCAAAATTTTAAACACTCCTTTTAAAACCCATCTTTCTGAAGTGTACAAATAATTTTTTTGGGCCGTGAAATTGCAAATGGCGGCCTAGACTTCCGAGACTGATGGAAACATTTGAGATTTAGTGTTTAGGTGATAGTGACATTACCTACCATTTGATATTAATAGTAGTTAAAATTTGAAACCAACGTCGATTTATTTAATTCCATTTTTCGAAGTGTACAAATAAATTTGGGTGACACTGTAACACGGTTATACCCTATTTACAGTGCGCGCATGTGTATTGCACGGCTTGATTTATACAATTAGACAGGAATATGCAAGTTTCCATAAAGGTTAATAAAGAACCCCTACGTCAGAATGGATTTCTCGACCAATTTGGTTGTGAAGGGGAGGGAGGGGGGGTCATAAACGGGACGCAATTTTGGCGGGCGGATTTATATATAATCTATTTTTAATCAAATTAATGGAAATTGTGCTTGTGCAATATATCGTGTTTATTTGGCCGAATGGAAAAGGGCTGGATTGGCAGTCACAGTTACGTTTGTTGGGTTTTTTTTGTAAAGGTTACACTGTAATATACATAAAGGTCCTGCACATGATTATCCAAACACATGAACAGTAGGCCTACCATTATATAAAAGTGAGATGAACAATAATCCTATAACACAATAGACAAACAAAGTTAAGGTGAGTAAACAATAAACAAGACGGTACAGATAATTCAAATCGAACGTAAAATAAAAAAAAAAAACATCTGAGTGGTTTGCCTATTTATAAACAGAAAACCACGTACCCCCAGGGGCCGCGGTCGGGGATGGGGCTGGGGCTGGAGCCCCACTTTGGTCATTAAACGTGTACAAAAACGCAAAAATGGGCCGATAGGGGCTTCCTAGATTGGTGATTTTTAGCCTGTTCAGCCCCCCCCCCACCAATTTCGGCTCAGCCCCTCTATTTTCAAAAACGCTCCCCGGGCCCTGCCCTCTCCCCCAGAAGATTTTCTTACAGGCTGTGATCAAACACATTTTGGATTATAAAATTTATATTATAAGTGTAAATCTAACAACCTAATATTATGATGGATTTATCACTCAACATGTTGAGGTGATCTACAAACAGGGCCCACTTTGCGCCGAAAGGTGGACCTGTACACTATAGAAGTAGCCATTATTATTATTATGCCACTATTATTATTATTGTTGTTATTATTATTATTATTATTATTATATCGTTGATCTTTTCTTTAAATACAATAATATTAGCCTGAAGCACGTCACTTCATAGACTTATAAGCTAATTATGTGATATTATATTATACAATCAATTATTCAATCATTCTGCTAGAAGGGTTTGGAAATTCTGCCCAGATGAATGGGTTGCAAAGCTAAAATGAAGAGGTCATTTCCAAAAGGTACTACATCCATATTTGTTAATTCAGAGAAAAACACATTTTTTTTTATCTTTCACTTATAGGAGTGTCTGTTTGGAACTAAACTTTTACAGATTGTTATACTCTATGATAATAAAGGGAAACCAGTCTAACAAAAATCTTGGTCTGCAAGTTTTTCTGCAAATGAATTTTTAATGTTTTGTTCTGGTGGATGTAGTACCTTTTGGAAACGAAATGTCTCAGAGTATGTAAATTGCCATGTGTCTCAGCAATTTTTTATTCAAAAAGGAACATTTTGTACTATTTCATATTGATTTAAATAGATGCCATGTTTAAAAAAAACATTTGCACTGATGCTCTGGCAAACCCAGTCAACTCCGCATTATTTACATGCAATAAAAACAAATACATGGGACTACATAAAAGTGGATGTAGTACCTTTTGGAAACGAACTGAAATGGATGTAGTACCTTTTGGAAACGAAGTGATTTTTGAAAGTAGTTTTTTTTCACCCTTCCCATTGAAAATGCATGTTTCTGTTTGTAACAGTGTGTAGAGGGGCTAAAAATGAGTAGATTAAAGTAAACAAATGAATGTTGATGGAAAATGGATGTAGTACCTTTTGGAAATGAGCTCTTCAAATAAGTTCCTTTTTTGAAGGAGGGGAAAGAAAGGTAAGAGATAGAATTAGGAGACCCCTTTATCATATTTTTCTTTGAACAGGTTCGCCGTTAGAAGTGTCATAGTCTAGTGGTTATATCACTGGACTGAAAAAGCAAGGACCGTGGGTTCAAACCCCGGTATGACACTTACGTCCTGGGGCATGGGCGTTTTGTCTACAATGCTCCTCCCCACCCAGGTGAAAATTGGGTACCTGATATGTGTGAGCGCTACATACTTGGCCGCTCAGCTATGACCGGGGTAATAATGTGAAAAATTCTTTGTAGAGCGCCATGAGCGTCATGCATGACGGACCTGAGCGTTATATAAGAAGCCACCATTATTATTATTATTATTATTATTATAAGAAGCCACCATTATTATTATTATTGTTATAATTAACCTGCATTACTGCAATTATGAGTCAAGTACATGAATTTAGCAATCGGGATGTTGAGGATCAAATTTGAAAGTAGGGAGGGGGCACAGGGGAAAGGGCCGGTCACTTTTTCTGCCAGTGGCGTAAAGAGCGGAGTATTAAAATTGGGAATAGACTGGGAACCAGAACCAGAAATTTGTCAAGAACATTTTGGGGCTTTAGTCCATACCAGTGGCGGATCCAGGATTTCATTACAGGGGCCTTTTTTGTGGCCTTCGGCCATCAAAGAGGTCATCTTGAATCAGCCATAGGGGTAAGGTTAGGGGCTCAATCGGCCAGCCTGTCCATTTTCATTTTTTTTTCTGGGAGGGGGGGGGGTCGGGCCCACTGGGCTCCCCATGGATCCGCGACTGCATATCCCCCCCCCATCCGAGCCCTCTCAGGACGACACTGTTGATTTCAATTGTCGACAACACACTTGAAATATATTTGTCTCTAGCATAGCAGCAGACGGAGTTTGTTTGATTCAACCATGATGCTTGTGACCTCTTAATACGAGGTTAAGGAAAATTTGGGGTTTGAAAATACATAAAAAGTGCTCTTTTTAGATTTTTACAATTTCACAATGTTTTGTTTAGAAAAAAGGAGTACTATTAATTGAGAAAATGGGGGCACTATATATTGCTATTGAAAGAGGTATATTTGTCATGTTTGTGATGCCTGAAAAAGTGGGGTGCATTGAACAACCTGCCCCTCCCCAGTTTCGCTTGTAGGCACCCGACTTCAGCTGGCCTATCAAAACAATCCGAAAAATATTGGTTTGGGTCTATACAACCATCCCATATAAGCTATTCACGAAAACCAGCGATTTATCTTACCTTTGTATACCAAACAGAGTATTTTATATTTCCAAATAATCTCCTTTTCAGGAAATATAAAATACTCTGTTACCAAAAAGATACATTGTAAATGTATGCAAAATACACTTTTGGTCATAAAGCTTGGATTTTATTGAATATTATTATTATTATTATTATTATTATTATTATTATTATTATTATTATTATTATTATTATCATTATTATTATTATTATTATTATTATCAT
>CALNVZ010003426.1:15108123-15128113 GCA_940671915.1 Paracentrotus lividus
TTTTAAATAATAAAAACTCTTTCACATAAAGAAATACTCTCTCCTCAAGCACACACTTTCTTTTTGAAGTTTATTGTTATTACCGGGGGGAGGGGGTGGCTCAAGTGACTCTTGGATCAGCGTGCCTGCGCCTGCCCCCACAGTGACGGTTATTAGACCACTTGGCAATTGGACCAAATGGCTACTGGACCAAATGGCATTGGACCAAATGGCATTGGACCAAATGGCTTTTGGACCAAATGGCATTGGACCAAATGGCTATTGGACTAAATGGCATTGGACCAAATGGTTTTTGGACCAAGTGGCAATAGGACCAATTGGCAATTGGACCAAGTGGCCATTGGACGAAATGGCAATTGGACCAAATGGACCAAACATGAAGGATGATAATTTAATGATGGATTGGCACATGAAGATTGTGGCAACGTGAGTAGACGCGATATCGAAAAAAATAATAATAAAAAAAACAAAACACACAAATTGGCAACATATCACGAAATGAATTACTGATATGTTGCCAATTTTTGCACAATTAGCGTTCATTTTTTTGTCTAATGTGCCACTCAAAACTAAATTTTAACCATAAAAATGCAAATAAAGCATAAGTTGTTTATTTTTTGTAACAAAAAAAAAACCCCAAAAATTCATACGTCAAAAGAGAATACTGAAGGATTACATAGAAATTGGCAACATATCCTTAATTTGATTCTTGATATGTTGCCAATCGATTTAAACGAATAAAGTGCTAAATAAAATCAGAACTGAATTATTGCACTAATGTAAAGTTTAGATCACGGTTATATATTTTTTGCATCAATGTAATAAATACCAAGTGAATTAAAACGCTAAACTAGCGCTAGAAACAGAGCTGAATTTGAGCACTAAATAAAGCTCAAAATCCACGTGAATTCTACACTAAAGTAAAGCTCAAAATACCACGTGAATTCTAGCACTGAAGTAAAGCTCGAAATCAAAGCGATATCTTTCACAACATGAGTGCTAAATTTCTTTTGTCATTTTGTGATATCACTAATTCGAATTAGTGATATCACGAAATAGATTTAATGATATCATAAAATACAATTTGTGATATCACAAATTCATTTAGTGATATCACAAGTTCGAATTTGTGATATCACTAATTCGATTTAGTGATATCACGAAATCGAATTAGTGATATCACGAATTCTATTTCTTGATATCAAAAAAGGGATTTGTGTGAAAACATATGGGAATTAGTGATATCACTAATTCGATTTGGTGATATCACTAAATGGAATTAGTGATATCACTAAATCAAATTAGTGATATCAAAAATTCGAATTATGATATCAGTAATTCGAATTCGTGATATCACAAAATCACAATATTATATCAATACGGCTTGCCATACGTCCGCAATACGTTGTTATCCAGTTCAGACCGAGTAAACGGCTCGTTCACTCTATACCGTTCGTAGCACGTCCAAACCGTCACTAAAAGTGCCTATGCGCAGCATGATAAAAGTTAGTACCATGTTCGTAGTACGTCCTTCTCGTTCAGAGTAAATCCTACCCGTTTAAGGAACGTTGTCACTACGTTTAATTTTAAACATTAAAGCCAGTACGATTTTTTAAAAACATGTTCAAAACAAATCGGAATGCCTTTCCGTTTCTCTCTGTTCGGGCCCGTTCGCCAAGTTCGTAAACAGATTGTAAACGGTCTGTACTAGATTCTAAAAGGTCTGTACTACTTTCAGTCGCTGTGTAAACAGATTGAGCCCGTTCACCAAGAACTACCTAGAACGCAGTGAGAACTAGCTCAGTGTGACTGGAATTATGAATGCCGTTCTGTTTAAAAATTGAAACGTATTGCTATCCAAGCCCGTGCTACAAAGTCCTGAGCAGATTGAAATAGGTCTCAAGTACGTCCACTCCGTGTGTACATAGATTAAGCCCGTTCTGCAATAATTTCAATAACATGGTAAGAAATTGTCAGTGTGATAGTAGTATAAGCGAATAGATCAGCTGTTTAATTGCCACACATTAATTGTTACAATTACAGAAATCTCACAACTTTAGAATAAATACGAAAAACGGCCATTGGTCCGAAAAGAACGCGTACATTTGACCTAATTATTTCTGGATTAAGGTGAACAACGTTCGTATACAGTCCTCAATACGTCCCATCACGTCTCTGCCTCGTCTGCAGTCCGTTTGTATCTAGCTAAAATTGGGTGAAAATGACCGTTTCCACGAAACAGAGCCCGTTTGAAAAAAATCCAAATCCGTCCCCAGTTAGTTGCAACCCGTTTTTAATCAGTTCCAACTCGTTTCCAATGCGTTTCGTCCCGACCTAACTAGTTCTGGGTCATTTTTAATCCGTTAAAATCCGTTCTTACTCGTTCTTACGTCGACCAAACGGCCTCCAGAAAGTTCATCTCGTTCTTATTTCGTCATTATCCGTGGCTAGAACGTTTTGAACGCAAAGGCGTGCCCGTTTCCCATTAAAAAAAAACGTAGCCCGTTTTTGCCAGACCTCGTGCGTCTTCGTAACTTCAAGCTGATAATGAATATACAATGCTCGTTTGTAAGACGTCCTAGCACATCTTTAGAAGGATTTAAGAACGGCAATTTCGTTTTTAGTACGTCTATCTCGTTTCAGGTACGTTGCCACTCCGTTAAATTTTAGGACGAGATGGGCGCCCGATTTTTGTTAATGGTGCCCTCACACTAGAGCGTGTTGAGGTAACGTGTGTCTAGCGTTCACGATTTTCACTCGAAATTTGACTATGTCCAAAATACGCTCAAGAACGCTCCATTTTCCCTGCCCAAAATGAAATTTCTAATGAGCTCTAAACGACTGAGAAGCGAACAAATAGCGTCAGGGTAACGATGACTGCGCGTGCTTAGCGTCCACCTAACGATTACCTAGCGTTAGCAACGACTGAACAGCGATGCCCAACATATGTCTAGCGTGTATAGACGTGTTAAAGAACGTTAGGAAACGCCAAACATGTGCGTATTCAGTAACGACTGCCCGACGTTCGTGAAATGTTAATTGCATTTTCGCGTAAGTTCATGAGCGCGGACTGTCGTTCGAAAATCGCTAGGAAAGCGTTTGCTTTTCGTTGGTATACGCAAAGAAACGCAGAGGAACGCTGAGGTCAATTTTTGATTTTGAACATGTTCAAAAAAATTTTGCGTGTAACAGCGTTCTTATAAAGACGCTTTGAAAGGGCTGGGCATTCGCTACTTGATCGTTTAGCGCTTGGGGTGAACGTTCCTTCATAGTTCGAAGTGCGTCCAACCAACGCAGAACTTTTGTTTATATGTTTTTTGACTCAATTTCCTCATGTCACCAAATGGGGGCGTATGTTTTTTACCTCAATATCCTTATGTCACCAAATGGGGGCGCTTTGTGTTATCGAATAAAATGATTAAAGCTTATTCTGTTTTGTGCTCAGTAGTTTTCCCACTCTGTTTAAGTGCTATTTTTACATGTAAAGTAACTATTCGGCATAATGAAATATAAACATTTCCGACTTGAAATATACATGTAATTGTTTTCTGTGAATACCAAGGTATAAACGTATCTAAACACTTTTAAATTTAACAAAAATTGGGTATTTCTATATTTTATTTATCATTTTGGAGCAATTTATTACCTTAAAAATATGAAGTTCAAAAGAACACCATCAGAATTTACACTGTTGTTCATTAAGCTTGGATACTATTATTATTTTTTATTATTATTATTGTTTATTTATTTATTTATTATTATTATTATTATTACTATTGTTTATTTGTTTATATTTTATTTTTTTGCTCTGGCCACATCATTTTGCTCCAGCTTAAATTTCTTGAATTTGTTTGTCCCCTCTCAACTCTCCGGGAACCTGGCAGTGGCGGATCCAGACCCGCACCCCTTCTATGATTTTAAAAAAAAAATGATTGACTGTATATGTTAAAATTGGAAAAATTTCTCCTGCACCTATTTTTTTTCCCCTCAATTTTCGGGATGCACCACTCGTATTTCAAAATCCTGGATCCACTACTTTTATGGTTATTTCTTAGACGAAAAAAAAAATTGAAGAAATAATAACAATTTATTGTTAAAGGTTTTTTCTCTCTCTGTTTTTACCATAACGGTAGATTATTTTTGTTATTTATATTCTTTACCAGTCACACTTTTTAATTCAACCCCTCACTTAGACAAAAAACCATTGTTTTTAAACATAGATTTAAGACCAATAGCAACCCTACACCTCAAAAGCGTTTCATGGGATAGCACCGAGGGGGCTTTGGTAAGCCAAAAAAGTTGCCAGAATGGTTATTGAAGTATTTTTTTATTATTATTCAATACCCGGTCATGGTTTAGGTAAAATCAAATATAAAAAAAAAATAATTAAAATAACCATCAAAATTATTTATGTGGCTGGATCAATAAAAAAATCCAACCCTTTTGACCAACAGTGTAGTTAAAAATTTAATGTTTTCTATCTCAAGAAAACAATACCATCTTATAACACCCTAATATTGCATCGAGTGTAGATATAGTGTAAAAGAGTATGACCCCTTCGTCTTGATTAGGGTTGAAAAATTTAAAAAGAGGATATTTAATCTAATATGAAACAAGCCCGTCCGTTTATTTGGTTCATCTTGATTTTAAAAAGCGCAAGCTGATTTTTTTTTCACCCATCAATTTATTTGAAATAAATTAAGTGCTCAAAAAAAAAAAAAAAAAAAAAAAAAAAAAAAAAAAAAAAAAAAAAAAAAAAAAAAAAAAAAAAAAAAAAAAAAAAAAAAAAAAAAAAAAAAAAAAAAAAAAAAAAAAAAATCATAATTAATGTTTTAATGTTAACTAACTATTACCAGGCTTAGTGAGGCGACTCTGAAAGGCGCTCGCAGCATTCAAGTATTATTGATAATATAACATCATATAATATAGCTAATTCCCAAATGAAATAAAGATTAAGAGAACATCCATCACGCATAACCTTCACACTGCTAATGCCCAGCGCATACAGAACCTATTGATAAGTGCGTTGTTACGCGCTAGAAAACGCCCAAAACTGTGAACGTGTAATAAATTATGAATTTATCTCAGCGTACATTTGCGTTCAGACAACGATTAATTGCGTATGGTTAACGAGTAGCAACGTTTCGAACGTACACACCAAATTCAAAGAACGCTGGTCAAACGTTAGCTCAACACGCCGTAGTGTGAGGGCACCTTTACACTTTTTTGAAAATCCGACCGAGCTAGTCCATGAAGTTCGTAAACAGATCGTAAGAAGTATTTACTACGTCCACTCAGTTTACACACAGACTATGCCTGTTCGGCAAAATTTGCAAGGACGTAGTAGGAACGAGCTCAGTGTGACGGGGGTATAAACGAGTAGTTCATTCAGGCAACTGGTTCCGCCCTGAATCTGAGACCTTTATCCGTTGTCATTGTGCTATGTCAGCTATACCCTGGAACCGCTAAGCTTCTCAAAGAAAAGATAATCCGTGCTTTGATAATATACCTCGTTAAGCATGGATTACCTTTTTCATCACAATAAAAGAATTTCCCGCTCCATTTCAAATATAGCGAGCATACATACATACAACAAGTACCAAAAAAAATACACTAAAAAAAGAATGGAAACAAATTCCACCATTCTTCAAAGTTCCATATTATTTATAATTATTTGATAAATGTAGAGATTTCGAGGCCGAGTGGATATTGTTAATGAACATTGACGTTTAATTGTTTATGTGTATGGCTCTGTAAACAGTTGAATATTTAAATAGTGGAAAATTTTACTTTTACCCTTTCCCATTATATTACAACTATTGCCCCTCCCCAAAAAGAAAAAAAAAGAAGAAAAAAATAGTAATAAGAAAAAGATTGATGCGCATGCACCTAACGTGAGACTTTTGCGCATGCATGTAGCGTGATGTCGTAATCAAATTCAACGTTTCATTGCTTTTGGCCAAATATGGACACTTCACATTTGTGAAAGAAAAAATCCGTGAAGCTATTTAGGAGATTAATTCAAAAGAATAAAATTACGAACAGATAGTTTATTATATTATGTATCTAATATATATCTATCTTTTATGTTTTACATTGTTAGAAAAGAAAAGTAAACTGCAGCAGCAGGTCAACCAATTAAAATTATGGCAATGCTTTTCTGATCAGAACAAGTTTCGATCAGAAAAACTCAAAAACATCACACAAAAAAAAACACCAAAAAAAAACAAAAAAACAAAACAAAGAAAACAACAAAACAAAACGAACAAACAACCCCCCCCCCCCCCCCCACCTAGAATACTTCCAGCTGCTACGGAAGTTGTACACGTTTGGGAGGTTTTTTTCGTGCTGGGAGTTTTTTCTCGTACGGTACTATTGTTCGATTCTATTGTCAATTGCTGTACAACTCTAAACCCCGTAGCAGAATACGGGCCAACAAGTTTTAATTTCAAAGTTGTGAAGATTGTGTTAGCTTAAACCAAAGTGAGTAGTAACACGTTAAAGCATCATCTCGTCTTTCCAATGATTTGTTCATAGAAGGTCAGGGACAGCTGAGTTATCAATGGGACAAAGTGGACTTGGGGCCAGGTTTAAGACACGGGAAGAATCATGGCATCTTATTAGAAACTAACTCAACAAATGGAATAATGGAATTGATAATCACAAATTACCATTGTCTCATTTAGGATGTCTCTCTCTCTCTCTCTCTCTATAAACATTATATCCCATGCCCTTAAACATGGCCCCATTCCTTTCCACACAGAGATTAGCTCGTTTCTCCATCTCACGCACAGCCCCGCGGATCATTGGGGCCTGGTGGCGTAAAGTTTCAAACTCATCAATGATTCTTTATCGGAGAGTTGCAATGTCAGGTGGAGGCATGGGTGGAGGGGTAATAACCCTTTGCTCTTAAAATAATCCCCCAAAAAGTCACAACAAGTCAGATCCGGAGATCGCGGTGGACACGCCACATCATGATACAAGGCAATCACACGATGTCCAAAAAGTTGGAGTAAGAAACAGATTGGCTGAGGTTTGGGGGCATCGAGTGTTTCAGTTGTGACGTGGTGATCTCCAGATCTGACTTATTAAGACTTTTTTCTTTGGAGTTATCTCAAGAGCAAAGTGTTTATTGTGATGAATATTCACGTTACTATTTTGTAATAAATATTCATGGTGCCAAGGGGCCTTGTGTTTTAGAGTCTGAATAAAGAGAGACATGTTTGAAGTTGACAGGTAAAGATTGCGTATTTTTATTCATTTATTTGTGAATTTAGAGCATGTAGGCACTAAAATACGTAATATGGGGGCTTGTCCGAAAGCTTTAACAAGTCGAGTGTGACTGTTGAGCCTTACAAAGGCAGGTATTTTATGCCCCAATTGCATGTCGTCATTTGAGATTTGGTACGGTGTGTCCCACCCGTTGACTTGGGTGTCGGTCAAAAATGATGAGTGTAATTCGTGGCTGGTTTTGGTCCAACCGCCCCGCCGGGGTAGGTTTGACTGTGTGGGCGGGCGGTGCAGTCATGTCGTATGCGTCGTCGCCTGGTAGTGCCTGTTGGTGCTGTCGTAAATGGTTTGATTGGGCATAAATATTGTGCTTTGTTGATATTAACAATTGTATAAACCTGGTAGAACTACAAAAATGTAGATTGGATTTAATAGAGGCGGATGTTTCCCTGATTTGTTATAAGCTTAATAAATACAGTTGGTGACTAAAGTAAAATTGTCAGACAGAAGAAGGCCTAAAACTAATTGTAAATTGTTTGGGTGTAACTGTAAGTGTAAAAGTAGAAAAGCTTAAAATTGTAAAACTGTCTTGGATCTGTAATTAACATCTGCTGTAGTGTTGATGGCATGAATGGATCAGGTTCCGTTAGTTATTGTATGACACTCGTTGGAATTTAGTCCAGGGATAAGTGTGGGACATACAAGGCTAGCTGCACAGAGCTGCAGGGTGGTTCCGTGATTGTGCTTGTAGGACAATAGGATATAGGTTGATCGACATAGTCACGGCCTTTCTAGGATACCTAGAGTGTATTGTATACAAGTGTTGCTAAAAACTTACATGCAGGTTTAGTTATTGGAAATTTCTAAGAAGTTAAGTTTTGTTTAAAGCTGGAAATTGATCTGGTTTCGTTGGTTATTGTATGACACTTGTTGGAGTTTAGTCCAGAGATAGTGTGGGACATACAAGGCTAGCTGCACAGAGCTGCAGAGTGGAATCATGATTGTGCTTGTATGACAATAGGATAGGTTGATCGACATAGTCACAGCCTTTCTAGGATACCTAAAGTGTATTGTATACAAGTGTTGCTGAAAACTTACATGACAATTTTAGATGTTGACAAAGTCACTTCTTTTTTAGGAAACATAGCGTGTATTATCACATGTAGTTTTGGTTACTACAAAGTTCTCAAATATAAAGTTTTGTTTAACAGTACATGACAATGTTAGAGGTCGACATGGTCACTTCTTTTCTAGGAAACCTAGAGTGTATTGTGTGTATTTCCTGCTGCATTATCCTGCAGGTTTGGTTATAGTAATAAAAATAACTTAAGCAAAATAAGTTTGTAACAATACAAAAATACCTCTTGAGTCAGTTAAGATATGAAGTTTAATAATTGGCTAAAACAGAGAACAAAACAACAATTTTATACCTGGTTAAGCACTGTGTTGAACGGCAATTTGTGCTTGTGTTTATTGTTACATTGATAGAAAAACATATCAAAGACAGGTTAGTAGTAATTTTTAAAGTAGTGCATAAAACAATTAGAAAATCAATGTAACGGTGCATTGGGCAAAAGTCTGAGTTTGTTTAACTAAAACTGTGGTATGGCATCTTTACATGTTGGCATTATTGAGTGTTTGTTACAAAGTTAATCTACTAAAAAATTAATATATACATGTTTTGTAAACATTCACATTGCATTTAAAACAAATATTGTAAATATTGTAGCCTGTTATAATGTTATCATTCTATGAGAAATTTCTCATGTACATTGTGTGATGCCTACATTGGAGGACCTGGTTCTTGGTTCAAATCTCCTGAACTTGTATTGAACATTCAAGCGGGACCTTCGCATGGCAACAATTCAAATTGAAGACAAGCGATTCTTCATTACCTAGAGACTGTATCCAGATTTCCAGAATCAAGTGATTAACAGATCGAAAGAACAAGTTATTCTTCATGAGAGACTGTATCCGGAAATAGCGATGATTAAATCTTTAACATTTCTTCATGAAAATAAAGCAAATTTTCATTAGACTGTTTCCAGACTTCGCATTTGTGACTTCAAGAAAAAAAGCAAGAGAATATTATAAACATTCTTCTTGGACTCCATAGGAGATATTGGATATCATTTCATGTTGTGCATTAGTGTTGACTGTTCAGCTATTTTGTTTCCAGATGAACAATGGACAATACACATTTTATGGACAGTGTGATAATTTGACATCACTTTGGAGCATGGAGGACTCAGACAGATTTTTGTTGTAGCTGAAAATAGACATTGGACTATCAATACAGCATTCCATGGACTCTTGCAAAATTGCGTATTGTGTTTTCTGATTTGTTTGTATCCATACATGGTTTAATTGTTATTGATTCTTAGGTACATAAAGTCTGTACTATTTTGATCAAAAGACAGAATGTGGATTGAAAACACGTTGTATTTTTGCTATATTTCTATGCAGAAGGTTTGCAGATAGTTAAGTTTTCTGGTTAAATTGTGTTAAGATGTTTCCAAAAAGTATAGGATTATCTTGTGTAAAATTCTTTAAAATGTCAGGTTTTTTAAATAATGGATAATATACCAGCAAATCATTGTTGTTAGCATTATATTATTCTGGTTTGACATGTTAAACCTTGCAACAATAACAAAAACAAATTTTGGCTGGCGAGCTCAGTTTCACATATTTAATGAGCAAGCCAGAGTTTACGAGTGTTGTTTGTAGGTTATCGTCATAGTAACGCACATTCCCGTCTTTATGTTGATAAGCGTATTTTCACGAAACAGGTGGCGTGTGTAGTTTCAGCTTATCTGCATGTTTGAATATTCATTAAATCTATTTTTGTTTTGCGTGTGATACCAAAAATGGCGATACCTACTTTATGAATATTCAATGTTTTTACCGATGTGTTGCTATTATGTCATTTTGTACAATGCAAAATACTTCATGAATATTTAGTGTTCTTGGGGTGTGCGCGCACGTTTCTATATAGTACCGGATTGGTGCGTTCCGTCATTATTCATGGATACGAAAGTACGTGTTCGGATTTATCAACTGTGTACTCACACCGTGCATACAATAATGTCATTATTTTCATGTGTGTTTTGTATTGCCTTTGACAAGTTTACTTTTATGCTGTTTTATTTAAATGTACGTTGTGTTTTATCTGAATCTATGATGACATTTCATTTTTTGGTTTATTGTAAGAAAATATTCATGTGCAAGCACAAAACAAAAATATTACTGAGTTAAAGTGTTTCTAGTGAAAGGTGATCTAGTTCGACAAAAGTATGTAACCCTAGATCAACCTTCTTTTTTGGTGGGAGGTGTGATGAATATTCACGTTACTATTTTGTAATAAATATTCATGTTGCCAAGGGGCCTTGTGTTTTAGAGTCTGAATAAAGAGAGACATGTTCTGAGTTTTAAAGGTAAAGATTGCGTATTTTTATTCATTTATTTGTGAATTTAGAGTATGTAGGCACTGAAGTACGTAACATTATTACCCATCCACTTGACATTGCAACTCTCCGACAAAGAATCATTAATGAGTTTAATGATCGAAGCCTTGTCTAAAACTTGGCCCCATGTCCTCTTTGTCACATCATATCAATTGTAGTTGTAAACTTACGAGATAGAGGGCGCTACCATTCTACTCAAAGCGAACGCGCCCATTGACTTTTTTTTTGTTTTTGGACAGCTTTTCACTTCATTTTCTTTATTGTGGCGAGCAGCTACCTTTTCAAAGAAATGTTCATTTTGATTAAGTACGCTAAGAGTCTGAATTTTTCAAAAATAGGAATAAACTTATTGCAAAGGGAAAAAAAGTACTGTCACTTTTGTCAATTCGAAAGCCTAGTCAGATCAAATTCCTGTACAATATGGTATATTTTGCTCTCAAAATAGCTCATGAGCTTCATAGTTTTGATCCTCGATATCGCATTATACTATTATAGCTTATTTTTCACAGGGCAATTAAAAGCTTGAATTCTCAGCTTTCCGGAAATGGTACATTCATTTTAATTGATTTAAAAAAGTCCTGTCACTTTGAACGTGATCATGAGAGGTTCTTGCCTGGACTAGTCAATATTTACGCTTATCGCATAGAAACATGTGAACGGCGTCTTCGCAAGACATGTGACAAGTTCACAATCTATGTCATTGTTTTGAGCATTAATATAATATGAATTGCATATTCTGACTACAACTTCAGCACAATAATGTTATAAGCTTGCCCAAATGTGTATTTCCTCCATCTGGTATGGAGAATTAATCTTTTAACTAACACACCATGATAAAAGTTCATCAATTTCTTTCATCTCCACGAGTAGATTGCTCAAACGAACGGACAATACCATTCCACTGCAGGGAAGTCTTCTTACGCGAGTTTTTGTGAGCTAATTTATTATTACACAGCCAGCTGTATAAATTTCTGCGCTTCTCAGCCGTATTTACAACGTCAGTTTGGTGCGTCTGGCCTCTTAGATAATGGACGTGCCTTGTTTAATTACGATTTAATGCCGCACATTGGTATACGTTCACTTTACATTTTACATAGAGTAGAATTGATATGTGTCAGGAAAAAAAAAGAAGAAAAAAAAAGAAGAAGATTACTCAGCCATCCATGACCATGAATGAATAAATAAGATATCATTGGAAAGAGTAGATATGTGGCTTTAACGTGTAACTACTCAATTTGGTGTAAAATTAACACAATCTTCACGACTTTAAAATTAAATCTTGTTGCGTTTATTTTGATACGCACTGTACTAGAAAATTTATCAACATTCATAAAATGTACATTGTCAGTTGTTTCAATGAAAGAAAAGGAGGATATTATTATCCATTTCAAACACATGTGTTTTACGTGTTAAACATATTACGGCTACAATATTTTTTCATGCCCAAAAGGAGGTATAGTCACCATCTTTTTAGGGGGTATACAAGAGTTTAAAATTCTTGCCTGTGTTAGAAAATTCATTTAAATTTGATAAAATTTAAATTGTCAACCACTACAACGAAATATAATGGGAATCGTAATCACTTTAAAATATTGTGTACATACGTGCTAAACCCATTGGAGGGCAACTTTTCATGCCCAAAAGGAGGTATAGTCACTGACTTTTTTGGTAGGTTTTCTTGGAAGTTGTGAGGATGCATCTCGAACTTTTCAACCTTGTTCTCATCTAAAAATCAAGAATTAAAAAGGTAGAATAATATATGAAAGAAGGCTCAGGGAGAAAAAGAAAGAAAACAAAAATTAAATAAAATCCCTTTTCACGTGCAGTTACGCATGTAGACCGTAAAAAAAAAATCGAGCCGCTCAGTCGCTCGATCGAATCTGTTGTACCACACCGAGCGCTCAGAGCTCTATTTCTTCCCCACTACAGTCTGCGTCAAAAAAAAAAAAAAAAAGGTAAAGTCGGGGAAAAAATAATTCATGTATTAAATCTTTTCAAATAATGTGTGTATGTGGTACCAAATTAAAGCCAAAAGATTTTCCGTACTGATGCGCTTTGTTTTGCATAATTTCCTTAAGTTAAACAAAACTTATGCTAAATTTTGTGGGTCGAGGAACAAATTGAAATTACTCACATCATCATCATCATCATCCGGTATACGGGAGTGAGGTAGTCCTGTAATTCTCCCGGTCGTAATCAGAATTAGTTCATATATCTCAGTTCACAACTATTACAATGTGTGGTGGTGCGTGGATGTCAAGTGACATTCGGTTCTGGATCAGTTCTTGAGCGCTGAATTCATGGTCATTATGCGAAACCTACACAAAGGCATGGGACGGCGTGCAAAAAAAAAAACCCGGATTTTTCTTGATTGTAGAAAACGAGCCATATCTCAAAAAGTACAATACTAAATTTGATGAAAAAAATCGCAGAAGAAAGTCTGATTTTCCTGCTTTAAGAAAATACAAAACAATACCAGGTTGTGATTAATCTTCATACTATAAAAAAAAAAGTTTTTCACTTGTACAATTGTTTATGACACAGACTGTATATATTCTTTGTTCTTACTACGTTCTTCAAAATATTTTGATCGATATTTCAAATTTGTGTACACACAATGTGGCCATAGTAGAGACTTGTTATGATCTGTTTAAGAACGTGAAGGACGGACTCAGATTGCAAGAACGGGGAGACAGCCCGATTTTGTTTTTAATAATTTGTTCAACATGTTAAGGGGCCGTCACACTTAAAAAAATTACTGAACGGGCTTTGGTCGGGTTGGAAGTTATAACTTTGAAAAATTATTTCTTGAATACGACACTAGGCAGTTCAGAAATAGTCCTCGTTACGTCAATTTCGTCTTTATCACGTCCGCAATACGTTGTTATCCAGTTCAGACCGAGTAAACCGCTCGTAACTCTATACCGTTCGTAGCACGTCCAAACCGTCATTGAAAGTGTCCATGCGCAGCATGATAAAAGTTAGGTAGGGGAGACCAGGGATGGACGTTACAAAATTTTCATTTTGGGCCAGATAATTCTAATGAAAGTACTCACACACTCCATTTTGGGTCTGTAGTTAGCCTATTATCAGAACCTGAGGCACATAAAACTTGAAAACATGTAAACACTAATTAACGACAGCATTTTTTTTTTTGTAACAACCTACCCCGTATAGTTGTTACACCATACGGGGTAAATTTGTTACAATGTGTAAATCTCTTATATCATACTTTTGTTTCAACCTTCCAGTTTCTTGGTAATGTAACAGTTGATCAAGTAGAGCTCTAGAATAAACTAAAGTAATAATAGAAATAATAATAGAAATCAAAATATTAACACCTGAAAATTGAAACGAAATTACTTTACATGTATAATGTTATTGGGGTAGGTTGTTACATCATGAGGTAGGTTGTTGTAACAACCTACCCCAAGGATGATTTTATACATAAAATCAAGTGTAGCAAAGCCATTAGGAGAAACCTCACGACCGGCAGTTCATCACAGCTATGTGTAGGCTGTATATAGATGCCAGTTAGCACGAACTCTCTTGTTCCAACTTAGCACACTGAGAACTGTAACAACTAACCCGTGTAACTTCCATCCCCGGTCTCCCCTACCATGTTCGGAGTACGTCCTTCTCGTTCAAAGTCAGTCCTTCCCGTTTAAGGAACGTTGTGACTACGTCTTATTTTAGAACTGGAAGCCAGTCCGATTTTTTTTAACATGTTAAAAAAAAATCGGACTGCCTTTCCGTTCTCTCCGTTCGGGCCCGTTCGCAAAGTTCGTAAACAGATTGTAAACGGTCTGTACTAGATTGTAAAAGGTCTGTACTACGTCCAATCCGTGTGTGAACAGATTGAGCCCGTTCACCAAGAACTACCAAGAACGTAGTGAGAACTAGTTCAGTGTGACGGGGATTATGACATGCCGTTCTGTTTAAAAATTGAAACGTCTTGCTGTCCAAGCCCGTGCTATAAAGTCCTAAGCAGATTGAAATAGGTCCATTCCGTGTGTACATAGATTAAGCCCGTTCTGCAATAATTGCAATAACATGGTAAGAAACCGTTCAGTATGATAGTAGTATAAGCGAATAGATCAGCTGTTTAATTGCCACCCATTAATTGTTACAATTAGAGAAATCTCACAACTTTAAAGAAAAATATGAAAAACGGCCATTGGTCTGAAAAGAACGCGTACATTTAACCGAATTATTTCTGGATTGAGATGAAACAACGTTCGTATACAGTCCTCAATACGTCCATCACGTCTTTGCCTCGTCTGCAGTCCGTTTGTATCTAGTTAAGATAGGATGAAAATGATTGATTCCACGAAGTAGAGCTCGTCTGAAACAATCCAAACGCGTCCCCAGTTGGTTGCAACCCGTTCTTATTTACTTCCAACTCGTTTCCAATGCGTTTCGTCCCGACCTATGTAGTTGTGGGTCGTTTTTAATCCGTGAAAATCCGTTCTTACACGTTCTTACCTCGACCAAACGGCCTCCAGAAAGTTCTTCTCGTTCTTACTGCGTCCTTATCCGTGGCTAGAACGTGCTGAACGTAAATGCGCACCCGTTCTGCTATAAAAGCCTAGCCCGTTTTTGCCAGACCTCATGCGTCGTCGTAACTTCAAGCTGATAATGAACATGCAATGCTCGTTTGTAAGACGTCCTAGCACATCTTTACAACGATTGAAGTACGGCAATTTCGTTTGCAGTAGGTCCATCTCATTTTAGGTACGTTGCCACCCCGTTAAATTTTAGGACGAGATGGGTGCCGATTTTTTAAACACTTTTTTGAAAATCCGACCGAGCTAGTCCTTGAAGTTCGTAAACAGATCGTAAGAAGAATTTACTACGTCCACTCAGTTTACACACAGACTATGCCCGTTCGGAATAATTTGCAAGGACGTAGTAGGAACGAGCTCAGTATGACGGGGGTATTACAAAAAAGTCGGGCTGTTTTCCGTTTTTCGAAAATAAACGGAGATACAACGAAATTTAAACAAGATATATGAGATGCTCGTACTACCAACGTAATGCCACTTTTTTTTTCTTCTTTATACCTTTCTCGTTTTCGGATGATGACACAGTCCTGGATTAAATCTCGGATAAACCCAGGCTTTTGGTTCGGGCTTGATGATCTAGGCAGTGAAGGTGAATTCCGATGGGCCGATGGAACACTGCTAAGAAATACCGGCACGTAAGTTGATTTTTAACTGCACAAAATCCATAACATGTTACAATCACACTGAGCTATTCATAAGGACAGCTTAAACACACACACACAGACACACACACACACACAGAGAAAAAATATAATAAGTGAAAAAAAAAATACATAAGAAAATACTGTTTATATAGAGTCCCAGTTATATTTTGAAGAAAGGGTCATTATTTATAATAGCAATTAAGGTTCGTTAATAATAAGGATATCTATTGATAACAGGAAAAATTTCAATTATTCATGATATCATTTTTCGGTTGAAATTCATAATATATGATAGAAAAAAATGCTATTTATAATAACGATATGAAAAAAATGACACATTTTTACCAGCATGAAAACAATGAAAAGTCATGAGCTGTGCAATGTCTCATATTGTAAATAATTTATCAGGCTACATCTCTGTGACGTTTCATCTTTGTCTTGTTCAAAGTTTAAGTACAAAAATAATTTGAGTGGAGTAGGGTAGGGGGTGGAGGAGCCTACGGCGGAGTTATGTGTTAAAGCACATTTTTGTTACTTTTTTTTTGTTTGTTATGTTGCGTCATCCCGTGATTCTCAAAGGTTGGTTGATATACTCATCAGAAATCCTCTCAATCCAAGCTTGAATAACGTACGTAGTCTAATTACGTCTTCATTTTTTATTTATTTTTTTTTTACATTTTGAGCCCACAACTTGCGGGCCTATACTTAAATTAAAAAAGAATAAAGGTTTAAGATTGGCATGATATCTTTGATCAAACAGGATATCTTTAATCAAAAATAAAAATTATACTAAACAATAACTACAAGGAAATGAATTTATTATTATTATTATTTTTTTTTTTAATCCATGATCTCATCTGGAAAAGTTCCATTTTTTCTTGTTTGTAGTTACATTGTTTACATTCATTATTTTCATTAGCAAAATTAAATTATGTGTAAAAAAGAAGAAGATGTTTAACATAAAACCCAGAAATGCTTAATCCATGCACTCTTTGTTTTATTATCGTCATAATTATTGGTCATTTTTTCCATGACTGGGGAAATTTTCATGTTGAAAGGTTCTTTTTCTGTTACCAAGTTATGGCCTATCGCTGATCGGCCTTCAACTTGATGCCCGTAAAAAGAAAATCCTTGCAATTTATATACAACACAAAAAGAAAGTTCCCCCTTTTTCGGATATCAATAATTTTTGAACCATGAGGAATTTAAAAAATCTAATTATATGTCCTTGTAGGGAATTTAATTAGCTACAATGGAAGCGAAATTTAGGAAAAATCATCAAGTCTTGAATCAGTGAGCAATGGATGAATGCAAAGATGACAATTTTTTTAAGTTCGCAAGCCTGGAATGGCAACTTTGATTCGATGATAACGGACCCATTTTTACATTTAAAAAATTTCACACGTCAGAATGTATGCAAAACGTGCTTTCCAATATACGGAAACGAAATTTTCGTCAAATTTTACGGTTTAGTGAGCATGCAGCAAATATTTACCTAACTACGATTTTTTACTTCTTTGCCATGGTATAATCGATCAAACATGAGGGAATTCCTGTTCCGGAAGTGTATGCAACCAATATCCATTCATTCACGGTTGAATGAACCCATCAAACAACCAAAAAATAGGCCATTTTAGAATTAAGAAAACGCATTGCAGTAATTTTATGCACTAGAAAGCATATCAATAACATTTTGGGTTGTATTTATATTATTTGGTCACGTGTCAATGATCCTATGGCATTTATTTACAAATTCGTGCGTCATTGAGCACGTGAGACTGGAAAAGCCCTTTTCTACAGGTGCCCTCACACTAGAGCGTGTTGAGGTAACGTGTGTCTAGCGTTCACGATTTTCACTCAAAATTTGACTATGTCCAAAATACGCTCAAGAACGCTCCATTTTCCCTGCCCAAAATGGAATTTTTAATGAGCTCTAAACGACTGAGAAGCGAATAAATAGCGTCAGGGTAACGATGACTGCGCGTGCTAAGCGTTCACCTAACGATTGCCGAGCGTTAGCAACGACTGAACAGCGATGCCCAACTTATGTCTAGCGTGTTTAGACGTGTTAAAGAATGTTACGAAACGTCAAACATGAGCGTATTGAGTAACGACTGCCCGACGTTCGTGGAATATTAATTGAACTTTCGCGTAAGTTCATGAGCGCGGACTGTCGTTCGAAAATCGCTTGGCAAACGTAGGAAAGCGTTTGCTTATCGTTGGTATACGCAGAGAAAACGCAAAGGAACGCTGAGGTCGATTTTTTATTTTGAACATGTTTAAAAAATTTTGCGTGTAACAGCGTTCTTATGAAGACTCTTTGAATGCGTTAGGCATTCGCTACTTGATTGATTAGCGCGTTGGAAGCCCGTTCGAGGTGCGTCCAACCAACGCAGAACTTTTGTTTGTATGTTTTTTAACTCAATTTCCTCATGTCGCCTAATGGGGGCGTATGTTTTTTACCACAATTTCCTTATGTCACCAAATGGGGGCGCTTTGTGTTATTTAATAAAAAGATTAAAGCTTATTTTGTTTTGTGCTCGGTAGTTTGCCCTTCCTGTTTAAGTGCTATTTTTACATGTAAAGTAACCATTCGGTATAATGAAAATATAAACATTTTCTACTTAAAATATACATGTAATTGTTTTCTGTGAATACCAAGGTATAAACGTATCTAAAAACCTTTACATGTTAACAAAAATTTGGTATTTCTATATTTTATATTATATTTATCATTTTGGAGCAATTTATTACTTTAAAAATAGAAAGTTCAAAAGAACACCAGCAGAATTTACACTGTTGTTCATTAAGCTTGGATATTATTATTTTATTATTATTATTCTTGTTTATTTATTTATTTTATAATAATTATTATTATTATCTATTTTATTTATTTTTTATTTTTTGCTCAAGCCACATCATTTTGCTCCAGCTTAAATTTCTTGAATTTGTTAGTCCCCTTCCAACTCTCCGGGAACCTGGCAGTGGCGCATCCAGACGGGGCGCAGGAGACCCGCTCCCCTTCTATGATTAAAACAAAAATGATTGACTGTACATGTTAAAATTGGAAAAATTTCGCCTGCACCTATTTTTTTCTCAAATTTTCGGGATGCACCACTCGTATTTTAAAATCCTGGATCCACTACTGCTATGGTTATTTCTTAGACGCAAAAAAACAAACTGAAGAAATAATAACAATTGATTGTTAAAGGTTTTTTCTCTCTCTGTTTTTACCATAACGGTAGAATATTTTTATTTTTATTATTATTTTTTTTTTTTTTACCAGTCACACTTTTTAATTCAACCCCTCATTTAGACAAGAATCCATTGTTTTTAAACCTAGATTTAAGACCAATAGCAACCCTACACCTCAAAGTGTTTCATGGGATAGCACCGAGGGGGCTTTGGTAAGCCAAAAAAAGTTGCCAGAATGGTTATTTTGATGGATGAAGTACTTTTTTTAATTATTCAATACCCGGTCATGGTTTAGGAAAAATCCAATATAAAAAAAAAAACAACAAACAAACAAACATCAAAATTATTTATGTGGCTGGATCAATCAAAAAATCCGATCTTTTTGACCAACAGTGTTGTTAAAAATGCAATGTTTTCTCTCTCAAGAAAACAATACCATCTTATAACACCCTAATATTGTATCGAGTGTATAGATGTAGTGTAACAGAGTATGGTAGGGGACATTTGGCCCGACCCCTTCGTCTTGATTAGGGTTGAGCAATTAAAAAAAGTATATTTTATCTAATATGAAACAAGCCCGTCCATTTATTTAGTTCATCTTGATTTAAAGAAAGCGCAATCTGATTTTTTCATCCATCAATCTATTTGAAATCAATTGAGTGCTAAAAAAAATAAAATAATAAAAAAAAATAAAACATCATAATTATGAGGGGGTATAAGACCTCAGGAGCATATAGGGAAAACAGAACAAAAAGGAAGAAAACAAATGTTTATGCAGTTATCAGAATGCATTGACTGTTCAACACTTTTAACATGCCAATACGATGAATACTATCAATGAATAAACGATTTTGTGCCCATAAATTTGAGATAAACAAAGCTTCCCCACAAC
>CALNVZ010003426.1:15139395-15162380 GCA_940671915.1 Paracentrotus lividus
TAGTTAGTGATATTATGCTGCCCCACTGAATAGTTTACTAGATAGTCGGCGCATTATATAAATGCTTAATAATATTATTAATATTAAAAGGAAAGGGAAAAAGGAAAAAAAGGAAAAAATCAGAAAGTGAGAGAGAAGCAAAGAAAAGGAGAAAGATAAATATTACAGTGAAATGGGAAGAGAAAAGAGGAAAGCCATTAAATAAGTTCAAGTAGAAAATAATTCGAAAAACTCGCGACACCAGGCGAGACTCACAAAGGCGCCGCTTGATTCCAACATCAATTTGCCGGTGGGGCGGGGGGGTAAATGTCCGGGGGTAATTGTCCTCAGGGGTAATTGTCTGCCCGGGTAATTGTCCGGGGTAAATGTCTGGGGTAATTGTCCTTGGGGGTAATTGTCCTTGGGAGGTAATTGTCCGGGGGTAGTTGTCGGGGTTATTGTCCAGGGGTAGTTGTCCTGATTCGACAAAACTATGATGTCATAGTAGCTCTACTTGCCATGTTTGTTCCATATTGTTAGTCATAAATTTTCCCATTATTTAAGTCTTTATGCATGCCTCCGTCCACTTGCAGGTGCATTGATGTTTTGGGGTTTCCGCTACGCCCGTCCATGCGTTCGTCCGTCCCGCTTTTAAATATCATTATCGGAAAATCTCAAGAACCATTTGTGTCTGATATCAATTTGAATATTTTGAAGTACAGAGGTAGGCAGGTCGATAGTTGGAAGAAGTCTGAAATCAATATGAAATTCCAAATATTGGCAGTGTCGCGATATTTTACGAATAATTCAAGGTATGAACTTCGAACTATGGATGGATATGTGTGTATCCTCAATCAGATCCCCGAGTATGGAGGTCACAAAGGCCATTGTCCTGAAGTAACCTGCTTTGAGGCGGAGTAAGATATGAGTCTGAAATATATGGAAAACATCCATCTCCCTTTCCATTCATAATCCATTATTTAATTTAAAATTGAAGACGATTGAAATTTGAGAATTTCTCTTTGCTAGTAAATGAAGAAATCATAAAAATACAAACATATAATATATACACTGCCCTCCAAAAGTTTGGGTACACCTGATGTCAGCTCTGTTTTGGATCATTTTGAGGCATTTATGTCCTGTATTTCAGTTCAACTGATGTTTAAGTACAAAAAATACATTATGCAACAATATACTTCACGATTTACCCACGCCAAGTCTCCTTGGAATTTAGAAATTACTCAAAAAATTTGCAAAAAGTTTATTCAATTATTGAAAAAAGAAGATATCTCAGCTAATAATGATCCGATCAATGTAAAATTTTGTATGGATTTTGAGACATATGTAAAATATAAACCTGTACTGTTTGTTGGTTCTAGGACAATTACCCCCTGGACAATTCGTACTCGCTGTCTTACGAACCGTCATAAACCGAATTTTGGTCAAATTTCGAAATTGAGTTTTTTCGATATTCTTAAAAGCCTGTATTCAACTCTATCGAATGACCAAATTTCAGGTCGAAATCTATAATTTTTTAAAAATAGAGAAGATTCAAATTTCGTTCGAAACGTCACATCGCTTCCAGTGATTTTACGAAGCGTCCCTAAACCATTGTTTCTACAATGTAGCAGTCTCCAGAATGCGCGCAACACGACCTACATATGGGTGAGCGGTGCGCGTATGCATTGAATGATTTTACGAACCCGTTCTATCTCGTGGTTTAGGACGCCTAAAAAAATGCGCGTGATACGCATGATTTTACGAAGTGACCTTAAACCCCTGTTTGTCGTAAAAAATAATCAGGCTCTAAAAACACCTTCCATTTTATCTAAATATTTAAAATTCAAAACCCCGATTGCAAATAAATTTCTTTCATAATGTAAAATTATAGAATTTATGCTGTACATTGATTATAATTAATTGCCCTGGTTTCCTTCAAAGCGCGAAGTTATGAGCGTCAGAAGAACATCCAAACTTTGAACGCATTTATTCAAAAGCTGGTTTTGGGAACTCGGCGAGGTGTATGACTGTTCGTAAAATCACTGACGAATTACCCCGGACAATTACCCCCCCCCCAGGAAAATTACCCTCAGGACAAGTACCCCAGCGGACAATTACCCCCCCCCAGGACCAATTACCCACCGGACAATTACCCCACCCGAGGACAATTACCCCCGCGACAATTACCCCCCAGACAATTACCCCCGATTAATTACCCCCCAAGACAATTACCCCCAAAACAATTACCCCCCAGACAATTACCCCAGGACATTTACCCCCGAACAATTACCGCCGGACAATTACCCCCGGACAATTAACCCCGGACCAATTACCCCGGACAAATCCCCCGAGACTAACCGGTCAACTACCCGAGGACAATTACCCCCTCACAGGCATTGATGAAATCAAGCGGCGCCATTGTGGGTCTCGCCCGATGTCGCAGTTTTTTCGAATTATTTTCTACGATCTCATCATAATGCTTTCTCTTTCTCCTTTTCTCTTTCTCTCTTTCACTTTCTTCTTTTTCCTTGGTTTTTCCTTCCCCCCCCCCCTTCTGCAGCCATTGAAAAAATGGACATTCTGAAGTACACCAAATACCACAATAATCACACATGTTGAATATGTCTGATTCATCTCTGATTCCAACTGAATATGATTTTTATTTATTCTTTGTTTTAATTTCACAAAATGGAATTAAAACCTTGTCTTAACCCATGATTCCAAGGCGGCCAATAAAGGTCATAAATGAAACTCCATAATATTAATAAATAAAGGTGGAAAATGGTAAACTAAGCCTAATATCAATTATGCAAAAATAAGGTTAATCGCTAAAATTAAATATCATACATAAGTTATTCTTATGGCCCTTATGACACGCCGATAGAAACCATGGTTTTTAGTCCTCGGTTTTGCAGAAATCCGCCGTCGGGAATATGAGGGCCGGTTTATTTTCTGATGCATATAATGTGTGTTCCAAACAGGGGGCTTGGGGTGCAAGCCCTTCAACCCTCCCCATTTTTTCATGGCTCAGAAGTGTCCGCTAAACAAAACAAAGAAAGGGGAAAGGAGAGGGTGCAGGGGTGTGGATCGAATGAAATTCGGTGGACTGACCCGATACAAGGTACGCGGTTCGAATCCCGTCCATTCCACTAATGTCTTTGGCAAGATATAAACTACAAATTTAGCACGACTTGACCAAGTTAAGCGTAAATGGTCTTGGTAGGAAGGAAATCTATAACCGGGTAATAACCATAGCGGCACTAAATACGTTCATTAGTAGTCGGCGCATTATAAATGCTTAACATTATTATCATTATAAAGGAAGAGAAAGAATAAAAAAAGAAAAAATAAGAAACACGAGAGAGAAGAGAAAATGAGAAAGAGATATAAAGAAGAAAGGGAAAGAGAAAGAGAAAGCCATTAAGTATATGCATCAAGTAAGAAATAATTAAAAACTCACAATGGGCGCGCTTGATAATACATCAATTCGGTGGACAGGGAGGAGCGTAATTGTCCGCGAGGGGACTTTCCGGAGGGTAATTGTCCTAGGGGGTAATTGTCAGGGTTGATTGTCCAGGAGTAATTGTCCTGATACGAAATATAAAGAGAAAGAGAAAGAGAAAGGTCATTACGACTAGATCAAGTTAGAAAAATAATCCAATACCTGCGACAGCGGGCGAGATTCGCAATTGGCCACCACTTGAATTCCAAACATCAATGGCGTGAGGGTTGGTAATGTCCTCGGGAGGGGTAGTTGACCGGGCTTGTAACTCTCGGGGGTAATTGTCCTCGGGGTAATTGTTCCGGGGTAATTGTCCTGCGGGGTTATTGTTCTCGGGGGGGGGGCAATGTCCGGGGGTAATTGTCCGGAGGTAATTGTGCCGGGTATTGTCCTCGGGGGAATTTTCCGGGGGTAGATTGTTCCGGGGTGGAAAATTGTCCGGGCGGTAAATGTCACTCGGGGCGAGTAATTTCCGGGGGGTATCGTCTCGGTGGCGTTATTTTCTCGGGGGTAATGGGCTGCGGTAATTGCTGGGCCGGTAATTTTCCGGCGGTAGTTGTCCGGGGGGTAATTGTCCTCGGGCGAGTTAATTGTCCCTGATACGCTTTTGATTTGTACTTTTGAAACAGCACTTTATTTATGTAAATTTATTCAAATTAAGAGTGCTACTTTTTAAAATAATCCAATATTTTTTGTAAAAATTGCTATGAAGCCCAATTTTTTGTCTAAAAGTTGCTGAGATTTCATAGTCAATAACATTTGATTAAAAATTTGAACTTCTAATGAATTCCTTTGGGATTCTTTTGTTTTATCACTTTCTATTGTCTTTGATAATTTTTTATTTTATGTATTTTTTAATGTTTTGGCTTTTCTTTTCGTAAATAAAGCAAAATTATCTTAACATTCTATTTAGGTCTGACATGCAATAATGCAATATTGTATCACCTATACAACACATATGGCGTGTTCTTAGAACAATAGTTGCACTACGCTTTAAAGGAAAAAAAATCACCCAAAAGGCATAATTTGGGATTGGCGCCGGTCTGCGCACAGTCAGGGATGTTTATATAGTTGGAAATTGGCCGAGACGCTCCCCTAGGTCAGAATAGTCATAATTCAGTCTTTATATAAAAAAGCCTATTAAAGTAAGGAACCATGTTTTGGCGTGTAATAAGGAATAGTATTATAAAATATCGAAAATTCAATTTATTGCCCATTGTGTACTGAATGCACCATTCACCTATTGCTCTACAACACTCTTAATAGCATCTAAACAGGCTTAAGCATCATTACTGGGATATCTAGAAATCAATCAAGTACATTTCAGAAACATAAAAGAGCCAAAACATTTGCGAAATACAAAACAACTTGAAAACATAGAAAGTAATATAAAACATAAAAAACATAGAAATACATGAGAACGTCTATTTTTTTAATCCTAATTTCTTGAGCAAAACTTTTAACAATCATTGTGCTCATTAGGCATTTTAAACAAATGTTGGATAAATTTCTCAAAAGACCTTTAATTTTGCATAAATTTGCATATTTAATAAAAGTGTTGTCTTAAACTAAAAACAAAGACTACGGTGTATATCACATGTCCTTCAACATCCATGCAAAAGTTTACATTGTATCGGACCATAATACCGAAGAATCTTCTTTTTTTCAATAATTGAATAAATTAGCTGCGAAAAACACCATTTTGCATTTTTTGCACATTTCTTAGTTAATTCTTAATTTCCAAGGAGACTGGCGTGGGTATTCGTGAAGTCATTTGATTGTTCATAATGTATTTTCGTAAACTTAAACATCATTTGACTGAGATTACAGGACATAAAATTGCCTCAAAATGATCCCAAACAGAGTGACATCTGGTGTACCAAACTTTTGGAGGCAGTGTATACACGTTGATAATCGAAATTCAACTTACTTTTAGTAGGCTAGTCGGTTTAATTGTTTCGCCTGTCATTTTGAAAAGAAAGAAAAATAGTGGTCGTCTAATGGCTAATTCTCTCAAACATTTTATTCTTTTGTCGTCATTTGTCGTATGTTTCATTAATTTTCGTTAAGCGCCTTGAGATCCTCTGGATGGATTTGTTTGCCAATTTAAATATCTTATTATTAATATTATTATTAAGTAATGCTGCATACATTGTGAAATTTGCAAATTAACACTAAATATAAATCATGCCGGCGTGAAGCATACGTCTCATATACCGTTCCCATTTTTGTCCATATCATGACTTTACCCATCGTTCCATCTACTTGCAATAACACCGACACCTTTTGAAGTACGGGAACGAAATCCAAAGATTCTCCATGTATTCTCAGCCCTCCTCATAATACACTCTTCAGGTTAACCTACACAGAGAGTTGTTGTTCAGATCTCACCCCACAAGGTTTCATTGAACTGCTTTCCGGCATGGAACATCTCAGGTACTGATGGATTAATTACAGGTATCCTACCATCTGACGGACTCGTCTGTTGGTCGTCTAATAAAGCTCGAGTACATCGACGTCTACGGAAACCACTACATCCGTTGATGTCACTTTACTATCTGCGAACAGATGTACATGCAAAACAGAGTTTTAAAAATTACATTGATTTGAAGATATCACCCCTTTAAAAAATCTAAGCTTGCCCAGTTGCGACTTGATTGCGGCAGCTTGCGGCAATCTTAATAAGTATTGTTATTCGACGGCGAAGCTTTGCGCGAACCTAAGGCCACGCTTATTCGCAGCATAATAACAACCTAGCGAATATCTTCGCAGATATTGTGACTAGCCTTGCAACTAGAATTGCCATTTAGATTGCCATGACTTGTTCGCAAGATTTCAGGTTAAGCATGCAAAAACTGGTATGAAGATCTCGCAATGGCTGCAGACTAGATTGCCACACTGAGGTTGCGCAGAGTGTGCAAGGTTGCAAATAAAACATACCAGACTGGAATGAAAATTTCGCAAGTTGCGCACTAGATTGACGATAACTGGCCAATATCTCGAAGTGCAAACTAGATTGCACCTAGTGGCACAGAGTGTGCAACGGGTTGCCGGAAGAGCGTACAAGACTGGATGCAGATCTCTTAATTGCGCACTAGATTGCGGAACTGGATAAAATTCTTGCAAGCTTGCGGACTAGATGCCATTAGACTTGCATTGACTTTTGCAAGGCTTGCGCACTAGACTGTCGGAACTAGCCATATCTCATCAATTTGAAATCATTCCCCAAAATTGGCAACACGAAGAAAAATAAATAATCGCTATTTCGTGCAGATTGCAATTTTTTAAATAGTATATTTGCAATTTTCATTAGTTAAGTGTCATTAAATAAAATACAAATTCTTTAAAAGTGCGAGAGTAAAGATACAATTTTTTGCCAATTTGAGGACAAAAATGATTAGATTTTTGACCACTGGAAGTCTTGTGAACATGCTTCAATATTTGGGCATAAATAGTTGGACTTCAAAGTATCATTATTGCGTCCAGATCAAGTAAAGAACATAACAGTTTCGGCGACGAGGATTGGATTGATCTGAGGAAACCAGTTGGTTGAAGTTTTTTTTCAAAGATCCCAAGATTTTAAAGGTTCTGGAGGGGACATTTGCCAAGCACATGTTAACTTTATTCTAACCACTAGTCCCAGCTATACTAAGTGGTGTAGGCGTGTTGCAGAACAGCGAGCTGCATTATTCTGACGTGTACATTAGTCCCCAGTAACTGAAAGTTTTAGACACTATTTAGTTTGATGCCATGAAGCCTCAGCTGTCGTCGGCTAGTCCTGGGGACCCATGCCAGCCAGCAGAGGATACGGAGCCGAAGTTCTTAGAGCTGCCTTAAGCAGCAAGCAGAATCTGCCTTGAGGCAGAATGGCAGAAAGGAGAATTCCAGTTTGCCTCGAGTTGTCTTTTACAACATTGCACTTAGCTACCCGCAACTTTGCGACTCGCTTGCAGGGTTCCAAATATTTAAATAAGTATGCGGCAATCTTAGTCATTAAGCGTGCCGATTAAGCGTACGCAACCCCTTGCGATTAAAAAGCGTGCGGCAAGCTTGTTACAAGAATTGTATCAACGAACGATACGAGGGCGTCAACAGCTTCTGCGGTGCCTCTAGGAAGCCAACTGCATACGGCATGCAGCTGAGATATGCGCACATTAATTTTGGCATGCCAACGAAATTCAAACACGCGTTCAACCCTCCTCGACAGATAAATAAATGATCATATAACAAAATGATATTTTTATTAAAAAAAAAAAAAAAATTATAAAATAATTATTTCTAATTAATATATTATATTTTTACATGAACCAATATTTTTTTTTTATTCTAAATCAAAATTGTTAAGTTTCTATAATCGTTTATTTAGGTCAGTGATTTTTGTTAGCAGCGACGTTTACCAGACCACTACATTCCAGGCTTTTTGCAGAGATCGATTTTGTGGCCGCATGCAAAGCCAGGTCCGGATTGAAAAGCGGCCGCACATTTTTTTTTTGCTGAGCTATAGCGCCTGAGCTGAGGCGCATACACACTTGTGTGCGATGAGCGCTGCGGCTGAGCGCAGGACTAGCTTGAATTATAACCGGCCCAGCGCCAACAGCCCTTGCGCTTAAGCCCCGGGCGCAGGTGAAGTGCATATAGGCCTATCTATCACGCTCGAGCAAGAACTGCTGCCGCAGTCACCCCGCAACGCCCCCTCCTTGCCCTAAGCCCCGCGGCACGACACTAGCGTTGATCACCCTGGCTTGGGGTCTATCGAGTCTAATTTCCTAGCCTAGCGGCCCGGGGCTTAGCCTGCCTTGAACGTACGTTTTAAGGCTAAGGAGCCTCCGTATATCATCAGATCATTAAAAATCGAGGCCAAGACCCGTGATTTTATATCGTCAGATTCGTAAACAGACGTAACGTTAGAGGGTCTAACGTTAAAATTTAGATCTAACGTTAGATTCTAGATCTATGTATGATAGAAGTAAGACTAAGTTTAAACTTGATGATGATCTCTGTCAACTTTAACATTAAACTATTTCAGTTAAGAAATTGTACTGCTTTTAAAATTTAGGTTCTGCTTTTCACTAAACCCCGAGAGAGACCCAACTAACTTTAAGCTTAGACTAACGTTTAGATCTTAGTTTACATCTAGGATTACTGTAGATTAATTTGATCTTGATTTTTTTTTTTTTTTTTTTTTTTTTTTTTTTTTGGCTCTTGTTTTTCCGGGAAAGATTGATGATGCCCGAGGCCGAGGGTGGCCCAGTCATCAGAACAAACAAATAAATAAATAGAGAGTCAAATCTAATTAAGAAGAATCTAGATCTAGATCTGAGTAACGTTAAAATATCTAGATCCATTTGACATGATATTTTAAACTTTTAACAGACATGTTAGGCGGCCCTAACGTTAGGCCTAGCTAGGCGTCTACGTCAGGTTATTGTCGCCGGCGTAGCCGGCTGCGTATAGTTACCGGGATGCGATCAAGACCCCACTGACCTAGAATCTAGACTCTGTTTTATTAGAAATCTAGGTCTACGTTAAACGGTAGATCGACACGCAGTTCACAAAAACCTTCACGTAGTTTATCGGTAAAAATAAAATGAAAAGAATCTGACTTCATATTCCTATGCAGTTAACGTTACTCCTTACATCAACTCTTCAAACAGCCATTAGCATAGCAGACGAAATGGTAATTCAGTTTCGCAGCCTAAATATTTCCTTTTGGAAAGCTGTCAACCACGCCAATAACTTATATTTTCGTTATATACAAATAAGTGTTTTAAATTTAGATACTTTTACACTAAAAAAATAATTTCAAGTATCAACCAAAAATAAAAAATTATTATATTAGCTTCATATATATTTTTGATACTATAAAGAAATAAAAAACAAATCCGTATTTTCTTTGTTCTTTGTCAAATCATACAGAACATCGAAAACCAGCCCACTATTTTTTTACTTGAGTCACAAAAATGAGCGGAGTTGGCCTCCTCAGAGAGCAACACGCGCTAGCATTTGACGCCCTCTACGTTCGTTGTTGTAATTAAGCTTACTGCAAACCTTGCAGGGCGGCTAGATTGCGGCAAGCCTTGCAACTAGCTTGCAGGTTCTAATATTTAAACTGGAGCATCGCAATCTAAGTCAATTAAGCTTGCGCAATCTAGTCATTAGAGTGCACGCAATGTGCCCAATTAAGCGTGTCGCAAACCTTGAATAAGCGTACGAGTCAAGCTTATATTGTAGCTCATTTAAATATAAGGTTGCGCACGCTTATATTTTGTAGCTCATTTAAATATTAGAACCCTTCAAGCATTGCCGCACTTAGTCGGCAGAGTTCGCCAAGCTTAAACCGATATTAGTCGCAAGCTTGAATGGACATCTGCTGAAGATTGTATTTAGTGGGCATTGATTGTTCTAAAAAATCAAGAATGACATAATTAAAATTAAGATTAAATCACTTTTCTCTTTTATAGGTATTTTTGTGGATCAATTTTCTTGTCAATTTGCTGTCGTGACTCATGTTTCATCCACATTGACTCCTGAATTTTTGCACGTGTTGTCACTTTGCACAAAGATGTTTACTCTGATCTGTCTAAATGTGGTATAGAATGAAATTGGTTAATCTGTTAGGGCCTATTTAAAGCTTGTGCAATAGGCCAGCTTTAAAATATTCGATGATGTATATATTTCTAAAAGAGAAGAATAAAAAAAACATCTTAATAAAAAAAACGTTCCTATTAATAAGTTACTTAATGAATAAGGATACAAGACAAAAGTAAATCTCTTTCACTATATTTAATTAAACCATATGATTAACATCGAGCATTAAAAACAAAATACTGATTAAAATCCTGTTAAACTCACCTTTTCTCATCAGAACATTTCTCAGCCGACCGATGGTCGCCTTACAAAACAGTATATCCGGGAGATGACGTCACACTATCGTACTAAACTGGACAGTATCCAGGAGACGATGTCAGCTTCGAATGTGACACGTTTTTCAAACCTCCGAAGTTGCCTTGATCGCCAAGCGGAGATGATGAGATCTAACGATTGCTATCCGTTTCAGCATCGCGTAAGATGTAACGTCTTAACGGACGTATCAAGACGAGAACGTTGAATCTTCTGGTATACAGTTTGATCCGCCTGTATTGTCAGTGGTAAGATTCATTTTTACGTCTTGTGCTGAATCATGTGTACTTAATTGTTCTAAAACATGGGTAAGTGCGGCAAAAGATTAAATTTTATTTCTCTTTTTAAGAGATTGATGCTATTACTTGGGCTTATTAGGAATGGAAAGATGTCTGTGCTGCGCCATGAGGCATATCTGATAGGCATGCACAGTAGTGGAATCGATGATAATTATTCCCCTTTGGGAAACATGGACAGGGTATCGGGACGTGAAGTTACTTAAAAGATACTAACCATACAAGTAGGACACAGTACCTGTCGAGGTATATTTTCTTATTTAACAATCCATGCAATCATTTGTGAGTGTTTTAGCGCAGAGATAATATGGGAACCTACTACATCCTGTTTAAGCGTATTGAAAGAATAATAGTTGTTTAGAATGAGAAAGCAAATATTATAACACGACATCAGAATGTCTCCAACTTTAAGTGTCAGTTATGCACTTCATATCCTCTATCGATACAATTCAACTGCCGGAGTTAATTATGAGTATAATCACAGAGCATTTTTTTCATATTTTATTAGTAAATGTGCATCCGCCTCCCAAAAAAAAGTATTAAATACCAACTCCCATTTACCCTACCAATGACAAATATCTCTTGACGATTTTGCGTAATTCGTATGAATACGAAGACCTTTGAAATTGCCTCGAGTTTCAAGTGTATCTTGTCACTGAAAAGTAAATCCACATGAACATACCCTGCATGACCCCAATAATATGATAATATATCTCGCTGAATGATGCATCCCCTATCTGAATGCATTTAAATAAAATTACACTGACAAGTTCATTCTTAAATTATAGAGTATCACTGGAGGACACTATTATCGGCCCCTTCCATATATGAACATGTTCAATTTCTTTGCTTTATATCATGTTCTTTACCAGAATTGTCCGCCTGCGAAAATGGATGGGGACCATTCCAGCCTGTTTATGTAATGCTAACTTTGTGATATTACTTACAATGGAATCTCTCTAACCGTTTGTGATATTAGCTGCGCCACTGAATAGTTTACTAGATAGTCGGCGCATTATATAAATGCTTAATAATATTATTAATATTAAAGGAAAGGGGAAAAGGAAAAAAAGGAAAAAATCAGAAAGTGAGAGAGAGAGCCAAAGAAAAGGAGAAAGATAAATATTACAGTGAAATGGGAAGAGAAAGAGAAAGCCATTAAGATAAGTTCAAGTAGAAAATAATTCGAAAAACTCGCGACCCCAGGCGAGACTCACAAAGGGGCCGCTTGATTCCAACATCAATTGCCGGTGGAGGGGGGGGGTAAATGTCCGGGGTAATTGTCCTCAGGGGTAATTGTCCTCGGGGTAATTGTCCGGGGTAAATGTCTGGGGGTAATTGTCCTTGGGGGTAATTGTCCTTGGGGGGTAATTGTCCGGGGGTAGTTGTCGGGGGTTATTGTCCACGGGGGGTAGTTGTCCTGATTCGACAAAACTATGATGTCATAGTAGCTCTACTTGCCATGTTTGTTCCATATTGTTAGTCATAAATTTTCCATTCATTTAAGTCTTATGCATGCCTCCGTCCACTGCAGGTGCATGATGTTTTGGGTTTTCCGTACGCCCGTCCATGCGTTCGTCCGTCCCGCTTTTAAATATCATTATCGGAAAATCTCAAGAACCATTTGTGTCTGATATCAATTTGAATATTTTGAAGTACAGAGGTGAGGGTCGATAGTTGGAAGAAGTCTGAAATCAATATGAAATTCCAAATATTGGCAGTGTCGCGATATTTTACGAATAATTCAAGGTATGAACTTCGAACTATGGATGGATATGTGTATCCTCAATCAGATCCCGAGTATGGAGGTCACAAAGGCCATTGTCTGAAGTAACCTGCTTTGAGGGCGGAGTAGATATGAGTCTGAAATATATGGAAAACATCATTCTCCCTTTCCATTCATAATCCATTATTTAATTTAAAATGAAGACGATTGAAATTTAGGAATTTCTCTTTGCTAGTAAATGAAGAAATCATAAAAATACAAACTATATAATATATACACTGCCCTCCAAAAGTTTGGGTACACCTGATGTCAGCTCTGTTTTGGATCATTTTGAGGCATTTTATGTCCTGTATTTCAGTTCAACTGATGTTTAAGTACAAAAAAATACATTATGCAACCAATATACTTCACGATTACCACGCCAAGTCTCCTTGGAATTTAGAAATTACTCAAAAATTTGCAAAAAGTTTATTCAATTATTGAAAAAAGAAGATATCTCAGCTAATAATGATCCGATCAATGTAAAATTTTGTATGGATTTTGAGACATATGTAAAATATAAACCTGTACTGTTTGTTGGTTCTAGGACAATTACCCCCTGGACAATTCGTCGCTGTTCTTACGAACCGTCATAAACCGAATTTTTGGTCAAATTTTCGAAATTGAGTTTTTTCGATATTCTTAAAGCCTGTATTCAACTCTATCGAATGACCAAATTTCAGGTCGAAATCTTAATTATTTTAAAAATAAGAGAAGATTCAAATTTCGTTCGAAACGTCACATCGCTTCCAGTGATTTTACGAAGCGTCCTAAACCATTGTTTCTACAATGTAGCAGTCTCCAGAATGGCGCGCAAACCGACCTACATATGGGTGAGCGGTGCGCGTATGCATTGAATGATTTTACGAACCGTTCTATCTCGTGGTTTAGGACGCTAAAAAACATGCGCGTGATACGCATGATTTTACGAAGTGACCTTAAACCCCTGTTTGTCGTAAAAATAATCAGGCTCTAAAAAACTACCTTCCATTTTATTCTAAATATTTAAAATTCAAACCCCGATTGCAAATAATTTCTTTCATAATGTAAAATTATAGAATTTATGCTGTACATTGATATAATTAATTGCCCTGGTTTCCTTCAAAGCGCGAAGTTATGAGCGTCAGAAGAACATCCAAACTTTGAACGCATTTATCTCAAAAGCTGGTTTTGGGAACTCGGCGAGGTGTATGAATGTTCGTAAATCACTGACGATTACCCCCGGACAATTACCCCCCCCAGAAAAATTACCCTCAGGACAAGTACCCCGCGGACAATTACCCCCCCCCAGGACAATTACCCACCGGACAATTACCCCCGAGGACAATTACCCCCGGACAATTACCCCCCAGACAATTACCCCCGGATAATTACCCCAGGACAATTACCCCCAAACAATTACCCCCCCACAATTACCCCGAGGACATTTACCCCCGAACAATTACCCCGGACAATTACCCGGACAATACCCCGACAATTACCCCGGACAAATACCCCGGAGACTAACACCCGGTCAACTACCCCCCCGAGGACAATTACCCCCCTCACAGGCATTGATGTTAGAATCAAGCGCGCCATTGTGGGTCTCGCCGCGTGTCGCAGTTTTTCGAATTATTTTCTACTTGATCTCATCATATGTTTCTCTTTCTCCTTTTCTCCTTTCTCTTTTCACTTTCTCTTTTTTCCTTGGTTTTTTCCTTCCCCCCCCTTCTGCGCCATGAAAAAATGGGACATTCATGAAAGGACACAAATACACATAATCACACATGTTGAATATGTCTGATTCATCTCTGATTCCAACTGATATGATTTTTATTTATTCTTGTTTAATTTCACGAAAAATGGATAAAACCTTGGTCTTAACCCATGATCCAAGGGCGGCAATAAAGGTCATAATGAATAACTCATCTATATTAAAATAAAGTGAAAATGTAAAACTAAAGCCTAATATCAATTTATGCAAAAATAAGTTAATCGTAAAATTAAATATCATACATAAGTTATTCATTTGGCCTGATGACCGCCGATAGAACACATGGTTTTAGTCCTCGGATTTTGGCAGAATCCGCCGTCGGGAATATGAGGGCCGGTTTATTTTCTGATGCATATAATGTGTGTTCAAACAGGGGGCTTGGGGTGCAAGCCCTTCACCCCTCCCCATTTTTTTCAATGGCTCAGAAGGTGCCGCTAACAAAACAAAAAAGGGGAAGGAGGGGTGCAGGTGTGGTCGAATGGATAATTCGGTGGACTGACGATCACAAGGTACGCGTTCGAATCCCGTCCATTCCACTAATGTCCTTTGGCAAATATTAACTACAATTTGCAGACTTGACCCAAGTAAGGTAAATGGGTACTGGTAGGAAGAAATTATAGCCGGGTAATAACATTAGCTGCGCCACTAATAGTTCATTAGATAGTCGGCGCATTATAAATGCTTAACATTATTATCATTATTAAAGGAAAGGAAGAAAAAAAGGAAAAATAAGAAGCGAAGAGAGAGAAAATGAGAAAGATGAATATAAAAGAGAAAGGGAAGAAAAGAGAAAGCCATTAAGATATGATCAGAGTAGAAAATAATTAAAAAACTCACAATGGGCGCCGCTTGATTAATACATCAATTTGCCGGTGGAAGGGGGAGGGGTAATTGTCCGGAGGGGGACTTTCCGGGGGTAATTGCCTTGGGGGTAATTGTCCAGGGTTGATTGTCCAGGGGTAATTGTCCTGATACGAATATAAAGAGAAAGAGAAGAGAAAGTCATTACGACTAGATCAAGTAGAAAATAATCCGAATACCTGCGACAGCGGCGAGATTCGCAATTGCACCACTTGATTCAACAATCAATGGCTGTGAGGGTGGTAATTGTCCTCGGGAGGGGGTAGTTGACCGGGTGTAACTCTCCGGGGGTAATTGTCCTCGGGGGTAATTGTCCGGGGGTAATTGTCCGGGTTATTGTTCTCGGGGGGGGGGCAATTGTCCGGGGGGTAATTGTCCGGAGGTAATTGTCCGGGGGTAATTGTCCTCGGGGAATTGTCCGGGGGTAGTTGCCGGGGGTAATTGTCGGGGGTAAATGCTCTGGGGGGTAATTGTCCGGGGGGTAATCGTCCTCGGGGGTTATTGTTCTCGGGGGTAATTGGGCTGGGGGGTAATTGTCTGGGGGTAATGTCCCGGGTAGTTTCCGGGGTTAATTGTCCTCGGGGGTTAATTGTCCTGATACGGCTGTTTGTTTGTATTTTGAAACAGCACTTTATTTATGTAAATTTTCAAATTAAAGGTCTATTTTTTAGAAATTAATCAATATTTTGTTAAAAATTGCTATGAAGCCCAATTTTTGTTAAAAGTTGCTGAGTTTCATAGTCAATACAATTTTGATTAAAAATTTGAACTTCTAATGAATTCCTTTGGATTCTTTTTGTTTTATCACTTTCTATTGTCTTTGATATTTTTTATTTTTATGTATTTTTTAATGTTTTTGGCTCTTTTCTGTTCTGAAATGAAAGCAAAATATTATCTTACATTCTATTTAGGTCTGACATGCAAAATGCAATATTGTATCACTACAACACAATGGGCAATGTTCTTAGAACAATAGTTGCACTACGCTTTAAAGGAAAAAAAATCACCAAAAGGCATATTTGGGATTGGCAGCGGTTGCGCGCAGTCATGGATGTTTTTATAGTTGGTTAAATTGGCCGAGACCCCTCCCTAGTCAGAATAGTCATAATTCAGTCTTTATATAAAAGCTATTAAAGTAAGGAACCATTGTTTTGGCGTGTAATAAGGAAAGTATTAAAATATCGAAATTCATTATTGCCCATTTGTGTACTGAATGCACCATTCACCTGAATTGCTCTACAACAAACTCTTAATAGCATCTAAAAGGCTTTAAGCATCATCTGGGATATCTAGAAATCAATCAAGGTACATTTCAGAAACATAAAAGAGCCAAAACATTGCGAAATACAAACAATTGAAAACAATAGAAAGTATTAAAACAAAAGAATACATAGAAATACATGAGAAACGTCTATTTTTTTTAATCCTAATTTTCTTGAGCAACTTTTAACAATCAATTGGGCTTCATAGCAATTTTTAAACAAGTGTTGATAAATTTCTCAAAATAGACCTTTAATTTGCATAAATTTGCATAATTAATAAAGTGTTGTCTTAAACTAAACAAAGACTACGGGGTTATATTTCACATGTTCCTCAACATCCATGCAAAGTTTACATTGATCGGACCATAATAGCCGAGATATCTTCTTTTTTTCAATAATTGAATAAATTAGTGCAAAATCACGTTTTTGCATTTTTTGCACATTTTTGAGTAATTTCTAATTCCAAGGAGACTGGCGTGGTAATCGTGAAGTTATGATTGGTTGCATATGTATTTTCGTAGCTTAAACATCATTTGGACTGAGATACAGGACATAAATGCTCAAAATGATCCAAAACAGAGCTGACATCTGGTGTACCCAAACTTTTGGAGGGCAGTGTATACACGGTGCATAATCGAATCAACCTTTACTTTTAGTAGGCTAGCGTTTTAATTGTTTCGCCTGTCATTTTGAAAGAAAAGAAAAATAGTGGTCGTCTAATGTGCTAACTTCTCTCAAACATTTATTCTTTGGTCGCATGTCGTATGTTGTCATTATTTTCGTAAGCGCCTTGAGCATCCTCTGGATGGATTTGTTTGCGCAATTTAAATATTTATTATTATTATATTATTAAGTAATGTGCATACATTGTGAAAGTGCAATTAACACTAAATATAATCATGCTTGCGTGAAAGCAACGTCTCATATACCGTTCCATTTTGTCCCATATCATGACTTTAGCCCCATCGCTCCATCTACTTGCAATAACACCGACACTTTTGGAAGTACGGGACAAATCCAAGATTCTCCTGTTATTCTCAGCCCTCCTCATAATACACTTCAGTGTTAACCTACACTGAGAGAGTGTTGTTCAGAGTCTCACCCACAAGGGTTTACATTGCCTGCTTCCGGCATGAATACATCTCAGACTGATGGATTAATACAGGACTACCATCTGACGACTCGTCTGTTGGTGTCTTAAAATGCTCGAGTACATCGACGTCTACGGAACCACTACATCCGTTGATGTCACTCTACTATCTGCGAACAGTATGTACATGCAAAACAGGTTTAAATATACATTGATTTGAAGAATACACCCTTATAAAAATCTAAGCTTGCCGCAAGGTTGCGACTTGATTGCGGCAAGCTTGCGGCAATCTTAATAAGATTGTATTTTCGACGGCAAGCTTGCGCGACCTAATCGCACGCTTATCGCAAGCATAATACAACCTAGCGATATCTTCGCAATATTGTGACTAGCTTGCAACTAGATTGCCATTAGATTGCATGACTTTCGCAAGATTGCAGTTAAGCATGCAAACTGAGATGAAGATCTCGCAAGGTTGCAGACTAGATTGCCACTAGGTTGCGCAGAGTGTGCAAGGTTGCAATAAAACATACCAGACTGGATGAAAATTTCGCAAGGTTGCGCACTAGATTGCATAACTGGCCAATATCTCGCAAGGTTGCAAACTAGATTGCCACTAGGTTGCACAGAGTGTGCAAGGTTGCGGAAGAGCGTACAAGACTGAATGCAGATCTCTTAAAGTTGCGCACTAGATTGCGGAACTGGATAATCTTGCAAGCTTGCGGACTAGATGCCATTAGACTGCATGACTTTTGCAGGTTGCGCACTAGACTGCGGAACTAGCCAATATCTCTCAATTGAAATCTCCAAATTGGCAACACGAAGAAAAATAATAATCGCTAACTTTCCTGTGCGGATTGGCAATTTTAAATGTATATTTTGCAATTTCATTAGTTAAGTGTCATTAAATATAAAATCCAAATTTTTTAAAGGTTGCAGGAGTAAAGATACAATTTTTTGCCAATTTGAGGATCAAAAAGTGTATTGATTTTGACCACTGGAAAGTCTGTGAACATGCTTTCAATATTTGGGCATAAATAGTTGACTTCAAAGTATCATTATTGCGTCCAGATCAAGTAAAGAAATAACAGTTTCGGCGACGAGGATTGGATTGATCTGAGGAAGTTTGGTTGAAGTTTTTTTCAAAGGATGCCCAAGATTTTAAAGGATTCTGAGGGGACATTTGCAGCACATGTGAATTTATTTCTAACCACTAGTCCGCAGCTATACTAAGTGGTGTAGGGTGCTTTGCAGAACAGCGAGCTGCATTATCTTGACGTGTGTACATGTAGTCCCCAGTAACTAAAGTTTAGACACTATTTAGTGATGCATAAGCCATCAGCTGTCGTCGGCTAGTCCTGGGAGGACCCATGCCAGCCAGCAGAGGATACGGAGCCCGAAGTTCTAGAGCTGCCTAGAGCAGCAAGCAGATCTGCCTTGAGGCAGAAAGGAGAATCCAGTTGCCTCGAGTTGTCTTTTACAACATTGCACTTAAGCTTACCGCAACTTTGCGACTCGCTTGCAGGGTTCCAAATATTTAAATAGTGGCGGCAATCTAGTCATTAAGCGTGCGATTAAGCGTCCGCAACTTGCGATTAAGCGTGCGGCAAGCTTGTTACAAGATTGTAATCAACGAACGTAGAGGGCGTCAACAGCTTCGCGTGTTGCTCTAAGGAAGGCACTGCATACGAGATGAGACGCATAGATGAGTGAGGAGTAGTAATACGTTGCATACAGGTTGTGCGTCGGATGCAGCTGATTTATCCAGGCATAGGCGCGTGCGGGACATGCGGGGGGGATTTATATAGCAGTTACAGAGTTGCGCCATCGTGCGCAGAGGGCCTGAGAGGGATTAAGCTAGGTAGATAGAGACTGTGTAGAGGAGAAGCGGTATGCATACGATGCCGCTTCGACCGAGAGGTGGAGCAATAGTGATGATGGATCTGTAAATATGATTTTTCTATGTGAAAAGGAAGATGAAAAGAATACAATAGACCCATTCATAATAAGACGTGAACTATAGATGTTTCTAGATTAATATAGTTAGTATGAGTCCATTGAAGTCGCGAATATTTTTTTTGTTATGTTTGCTATATGATACAGCAGATATAGTTGATGTCTATGATTCTATAATCTTTATTAGGTCATGATTTTTGTTAGCAGCGAGTTTACCAGACCACTACATTCCAGTGCTTTTTGCAAGATCGATTTTTGTGCCGCATGCAAAGCAGGTCGGATGAAAAGCGCCGCACATTTTTTTTTTTGCTGAGCTTATAGCGCCTGAGCTGAGGCGCATACACACTTGTGTGCATGAGCGCTGCGCTGAGCGCAGGTACTAGCTTGAATATAGCCGGCCCAGCGCCACAGCCTTGCGCCTAAGCCCCCGGCGCAGGTGAAGTCATATAGGCCTATCTGATCACGGCTCGAGCAACTGAACTGCTGCCGCAGATACCCCGCCGCGCCCCCTCCTTGCCCTAAGCCCACGGCGCACGACACTAGCGTGATCACCTGGCTTGGGTCTATCGAGCTGAATTTCCTAGCCTAGCGGGGCCGGGGCTATAGCCTGCCTTGAACGTACGTTAAGGCTAAGGAGGCCTTCCTATATCATCAGATCATTAAAAATGAGGCAAGACCCTGGATTATATCGTCAGATTCGTAAACAGAGTAACGTAGAGGGTCTAACGTTAAAATTTAGATCTAACGTTAGATCTAGATCTATGTATGATATGATAAGACTATAGTTTAACTTGATGATGATCTCTGTCGAACTTTAACAGTTAACTTACTTCGTTAGAGAAATTGTTCTGCTTTAAAATTTAGGTTCTGCTTTTCACTAAACCCCAGAAGAGACGCCAACTAACTTAAGCTAGACCTAACGTTAGATCTTAGTACATCTAGATTACTGTAGATTAAGTTTGATCTTGATTTTTTTTTTTTTTTTTTTTTTTTTTTTTGGCTTGTTTTTCCGGGAAGATGATGACCGAGGCCGAGTGGGCCAGTCATCAGAAACAAACAAATAAATAAATAGAGAGTCTAAATCTAATAAGAAGTAGATCTAGATCTAGATCTGAGTAACGTTAAAATATCTAGATCCATTGACATTGATATTTTAAACTTTTACAGACATGTTAGGCCTAACGTTAGGCCTAGCTAGGGTCTACGTCAGGTTAGTTGTCGCCCGGCGTAGCGGCTGCGTTAGTTACCGGGAATGTCGATCAGTACCGTCACTGACTAGAATCTAGACTCTGTTTTTATTAGAAATCTAGGTCTAACGTTAACGTTAGATCGAGGTTCGACAAAAACCTTCACGTATCTGTTTATCGGTAAAAATAAAATGAAATAGAATCTGACCTTCATTTCCTGCAGTTAACGTTACTCCTTACATCAACTCTTCAACAGCCATAGCATAGCAGACGATAATGTGTAACTGCAGTTTCGCAGCTAAATATTTCCTTTGAAAGCTGTCAACCACGCCAATAACTTTATTTCGTTATAACAAAATAAAATGTTTTAAATTTAAGATATCTTTACCTAAAAAATATTCAAAGTATCAACAAAATAAAAATATTATATTTTAGTTCATATATTTTTGATACATAAATGAATAAAACAAATCCGTATTTCTTGTTCTTTGTCAAATCTACAAACATCGAAAACCGCCGCACTATTTTTTTTCTTGGTCACAAAAATGAAGCGGAGTTGGCCTTCCTCAGAGCAACACGCGAAGCTGTTGACGCCCTCTACGTTCGTTGATTGTAATTAAGCTTACTGCAACCTTGCAGGCTAGATTGCGGCAAGCTTGCAACTAGCTTGCAGGTCTAAATATTTAAATGAGCATGCGGCAATCTATCATTAAGCTTGCGGCAATCTAGTCATTAAGATTGCCGCAATGTCGCAATTAAGCGTGTCGCAACTTGCAATTAAGCGTACGGCAAGCTTTATATTTGTAGCTCATTTAAATATAAGGTTGCGGCACGCTTATATTTTGTAGCTCATTTAAATATTAGGAACCCTGCAAGCTTGCCGCACTTAGTCGGCAACGGTTGCGGCAAGCTTAAACCGCATTAGTCGCAAGCTTGAGATGGACATGCTGAAGATTTGTATTAGGCATTGATTGTTCTAAATAAATCAAGGAATAACATAATTAAAAATAAGGATTAAAATCACTTTTCTCTTTTATAGGTGATTTTGTGGATCAATTTTCTTGTCAATTTGCTGTCGTGACGTAGTTTCCCACATGGACTCCGTATTTTTGCACGTGTTTGTCACTTGCACAAGATGTTTATCTGATCTGTCTAAATGGGTATAGAATGAAATTGGTTAATCTGTTAGGCCTATTTAAAGCTTGTGCAAATAGGCCAGTTTAAAATATTCTATGGATGTATATATTCTAAAAAGGAAGAAATAAAAAAACATCTTAAAAAAAACGTTCCTTTATATGAAGTACTTAAAATAAGTGATACAAGACAAACAGTAATCTCTTTCACTTAATTTAATTGAAACCTATGGATTAACTCGAGCATTAAAACAAAATACTGATAAATCCTGTTAAATCACCTTTTTCAGGACATTTTCAGCCGACCGATGGTCCCTTACAAAGACAGTATATCCGGGAGATGACGTCACACTATCCGTACTAAACTGGACAGCTATCCAGGAGACGATGATCAGCTTCGATGGAGCACGTTTTCAAACCTCGCTGAAGGTTCTTGTCTCCAGACGGAGATGGAAGCTAACGATTGCTATCCGTTCAGCATCCGGTAGAGATGCTAACGTCTACGGACGTATCAAGACGGAACGGTTGAATCTCTGTATACAGTTTGATCCGCGTGATTGTCAGTGGTAAGATTCATTTTTTAACGTCTTGTGCTGATCATGTGTACTTAATGTCTAAAAACAAGGGGTGTAATGTGCAAAAGGTACCGGTAGGAATGGAAGAGTGCCCTATAATGGCTGCCATGATTCGAAATGATCCCTTGGGATTGGCAGGTGTCAGAAAGACCAACAAGCATCCGATGACTGGGGTAATAATAATTGTAAAGCGCTTAAAGATGAAATTGTTTCATATTAGGCGCTATATAATAGTAATTATTATTATTATTAGGTTATTATTAATCATCCCCCTCCCAAAAAAGAATACCAATTTTTCCCACCAAAAATATGCTACGATTTGCTATTCTATGGAATAGGATGACCTTTGAAATTTGACGAGGGTTCAAGTGTATTTGTCACTGAAAAGTAAATCATGAACAGTACCTGCATGAGCCCCATATAAATATATTGAATGTATGCATCCACTATCTAAGCTTTAAAAAAAAAGTTAAATACACTGGAGATAAATCATTGTTCGTTATATTCTGTTTTTACAGATTGTCCGCCTGGAAGATGGGGCATTCCAGCCTGTGTTCTTCTGTGTGATAATTGCTACAATTGGAGGATATGTCATCCTCAGTCAGGAACATGTATCTGTCCTCCTGGATTCATGGGGAAACTGTCTACAGGTACATGCATATCTGCGATCTTACTTTTAATCGAATGTTTGAAATACAGTTGAGCCAGAACTTACAATTCAATGAA
>CALNVZ010003426.1:15162405-15197642 GCA_940671915.1 Paracentrotus lividus
TATATATATGGGGACATGCTTAGGTTTCTTGTCTCGGGGAGGGTCGCAAGTAAAAAGTGTAATTGGTGAAAATTCGGAATATTTTATTCCATCTTTATGCTGAAAACAAAAGAAAAAAAAAACAACCGTTAAACCTTAATTATCATCATTTCCCCTTATTTGTGTTTAAGCCTTGATGACAAGTTTGCAAATGGTTACTATAGTAATATTTTATTTTGATTTGTGTTCGGCAGAGTTTTAACAACATAATTGAGGAAAGATATAAACTCCATAGTGTAAAAATGAATAAAACCAATGTTGAACCCCAATCAAAATAATGTTTGACCCTCCCCTAGACAAAAGGGAGCCTGTAACCATAAAACTAGATTTAGCTTGAATAACTATAACAAACTCTACACATCACAAGTGTTTCCTTGGGGTAGGACTTAGGGGGCCTTGGTGGGTCGCGTAAACAAAAAGAGGCCCTAAAAGAGAAAAATTACGAAAATGCCATCTTCGGGGATGACAAACCTTTTCAATGCAAATCCCGGGAAGGGTTTAGGGACGTCCAGATATAGCCAGGATCCCGGAAAGTGAAAGTGGTGACAAACACATTCAAGAATTAAAGCTGGAGCAACATAATGTCGCTTGAGCCAGAGAAAATATTCCACCTTTACTGAGAACAGTGTAAATGTCAAATCTATAATTAATATTACATTTTCTATCATGATATGCACCACTGAACGAAAACAGTGTAATCTGAAGTGTTTGTGTTGAGAAGTAACGAGCATAAATATGAAATGTTTTGGTACAGTTTTTTTCCATAATTTGTCTAAAATATAAAGATCTTTTGGGAACATGACACTTTTAGAATTATTCTTCAGCTTCTGATTACAAACCAATGTGATTAAAAAGCATGACATATTCATTTGTTTAATACCAATTTGTCATGATAGCACAGATGCTTTATACTATACAATAAACATGATAAATTTTATGTTTGGCAGGTGTACAATTTTCATTGAATTGTAAAGTTCTGGCCTCAACTGTATTTCAAACATTCGTATTAAAAGTAAGATCGCAGATATGCATGTACCTGTAAGACAGTTTTTCCCATGAATCCAGGAGGACAGATACATGTTCCTGACTGAGGATGACATATCCCTCCATTGTAGCAATTATCACACAGAAGAACACAGGCTGAATGCCCCATCTTCCAGGCGACAATCTGTAAAAACAGAATATAACGAACAATGATTTATCTCCAGTGTATTTAACTTTTTTTTTAAAGCTTAGATAGTGGATGCATACATTCAGATATATTTATATTGGGGCTCATGCAGGTACTGTTCATGATTTACTTTTCAGTGACAAATACACTTGAACCCTCGTCAAATTTCAAAGGTCATTCCTATTCCATAGAATAGCAAATCGTAGCATATTTTTGGTGGGAAATAATTGGTATTCTTTTTTGGGAGGGGATGATTAATAATAACCATAATAATAATAATAATTACTATTTATATAGCGCCTAATATGAAACAATTTCATCTTTAAGCGCTTTACAATTATTATTACCCCAGTCATCGGATGCTTGTTGGTCTTTCTGACACCTGTCCAATCCCAAGGGATCATTTCGAATCATGGCAGCCATTATAGGGCGCACTCTTTCCATTCCTACCGGGTACCCATTTTGCACATTACCACCCCTTGTTTTTAGACATTAAGTACACATGATCAGCACAAGACGTTAAAAAATGAATCTTACCACTGACAATCACGCGGATCAAACTGTATACCAGAGATTCAACCGTTCCGTCTTGATACGTCCCGTAGACGTTAGCATCTCTACCGGATGCTGAACGGATAGCAATCGTTAGACTTCCATCTCCGTCTGGAGACAAGGAACCTTCAGCGAGGTTTGAAAACGTGCTCCATCGAAGCTGATCATCGTCTCCTGGATAGCTGTCCAGTTTAGTAACGGATAGTGTGACGTCATCTCCCGGATATACTGTCTTTGTAAGGCGACCATCGGTCGGCTGAAAATGTCCTGATGAAAAGGTGATTTAACAGGATTTATCAGTATTTTGTTTTAATGCTCGAGTTAATCCATGGTTTCAATTAAATTAAGTGAAAGAGATTTACTGTTTGTCTTGTATCACTTATTTTAAGTACTTCATATTAATAAGGAACGTTTTTTTTATTAAGATGTTTTTTTTATTCTTCTCTTTTAGAATATATACATCCATAGAATATTTTAAACTGGCCTATTTGCACAAGCTTTAAATAGGCCTAACAGATTAACCAATTTCATTCTATACCACATTTAGACAGATCAGATAAACATCTTGTGCAAGTGACAAACACGTGCAAAAATCACGGAGTCCATGTGGAGAAACTACGTACGACAGCAAATTGACAAGAAAATTGATCCACAAAATCACCTATAAAAGAGAAAAGTGATTTTAATCCTTATTTTTAATTATGTATTCCTTGATTTATTTAGAACAATCAATGCCCTAATACAAATCTTCAGCATGTCCATCTCAACTGCGACTAAATTGCGGTTTAAGCTTGCCGCAACCTTGCCGACTAAGTTGCGGCAAGCTTGCAGGGTTCCTAATATTTAAATGAGCTACAAAATATAAGCGTGCCGCAACCTTATATTTAAATGAGCTACAAAATATAAGCTTGCCGTACGCTTAATTGCAAGGTTGCGACACGCTTAATTGCGACATTGCGCAATCTTAATGACTAGATTGCCGCAAGCTTAATGACTAGATTGCCGCATGCTCATTTAAATATTTAGAACCTGCAAGCTAGTTGCAAGCTTGCCGCAATCTAGCCTGCAAGGTTGCAGTAAGCTTAATTACAATCAACGAACGTAGAGGGCGTCAACAGCTTCGCGTGTTGCTCTGAGGAAGGCCAACTCCGCTCTATTTTTGTGACCAAGAAAAAAAATAGTGCGGCGGTTTTCGATGTTTGTAGATTTGACAAAGAACAAGAAATACGGATTTGTTTTATTCATTTATGTATCAAAATATATTGAACTAAAATATAATATTTTATTTTGTTGATACTTTGAAATATTTTTTAGGTAAAAGATATCTTAAATTTAGAAACATCTTTATTTTGTATATAACGAAAATAAAGTTATTGGCGTGGTTGACAGCTTTCAAAGGAAATATTTAGCTGCGAAACTGCAAGTTACACATTATCGTCTGCTATGCTATGGCTGTTGAAGAGTTGATGTAAGGAGTAACGTTAACTGCAGGAATATGAAGGTCAGATTCTATTTCATTTTATTTTTACCGATAAACAGATACGTGAAGGTTTTTGTCGAACGCTCGATCTACGTTAACGTTAGACCTAGATTCTAATAAAAACAGAGTCTAGATTCTAGAGTCAGTGACGGTACTGATCGACATTCCCGGTAACTAACGCAGCCGGCTACGCCGGGCGACAACTAACCTGACGTAGACCCTAGCTAGGCCTAACGTTAGGCCTAACATGTCTGTTAAAAGTTTAAAATATCAATGTCAATGGATCTAGATATTTTAACGTTACTCAGATCTAGATCTAGATCTACTTCTTATTAGTTTAGACTCTCTATTTATTTATTTGTTGTTTCTGATGACTGGCCCACCTCGGCCTCGGCATCATCATCTCTTCCCGGAAAAACAAGCCAAAAAAAAAAAAAAAAAAAAAAAAAAAAATCAAGATCAAACTTAATCTACAGTAATCTAGATGTAACTAAGATCTAACGTTAGGTCTAGCTTAAGTTAGTTGGCGTCTCTTCTCGGGGGTTTAGTGAAAAGCAGAACCTAAATTTTAAAGCAGAACAATTTCTCTAACGAAGTAAGTTAACTGTTAAAGTTCGACAGAGATCATCATCAAGTTAAACTTAGTCTTACTCTATCATACATAGATCTAGATCTAACGTTAGATCTAAAATTTTAACGTTAGACCCTCTAACGTTACTCTGTTTACGAATCTGACGATATAATCCAGGGTCTTGCCTCATTTTTAATGATCTGATGATATAGGAAGGCCTCCTTAGCCTTAACGTACGTTCAAGGCAGGCTATAGCCCGGGCCCCGCTAGGCTAGGAAATTCAGCTCGATAGACCCAAGCCAGGTGATCACGCTAGTGTCGTGCGCCGTGGCTTAGGGCAAGGAGGGGGCGCGGCGGGGTATCTGCGGCAGCAGTTCAGTTGCTCGAGCCGTGATCAGATAGGCCTATATGCACTTCACCTGCGCCGGGGGCTTAGGCGCAAGGCTGTTGGCGCTGGGCCGGCTATATTCAAGCTAGTACCTGCGCTCAGCGCAGCGCTCATGCACACAAGTGTGTATGCGCCTCAGCTCAGGCGCTATAAGCTCAGCAAAAAAAAAATGTGCGGCGCTTTTCAATCCCGACCTGCTTTGCATGCGGCACAAAATCGATCTTGCAAAAAGCACTGGAATGTAGTGGTCTGGTAAACTCGCTGCTAACAAAAATCACTGACCTAATAAAGATTATAGAAATTAACATTTTGATTTAGAATAAAAAAAAATATTGGTTCATGAAATAATATATTAATTAGAAAATAATTATTTTTATAATTTTTTTTTTTTTTTTAATAAAAAATATCATTTGTTATCATGATCATTATTTATCTGTCGAGGAGTTGAACCGCGTTTGATTTCGTTGGCATGCCAAATTAAATGTGCGCATATCTCAGCTGCATGCGCGTATGCAGTTGCCTTCCTTAGAGCAACACGCGAAGCTGTTGACGCCCTCTACGTTCGTTGATTACAATCTTGTAACAAGCTTGCCGCACGCTTAATCGCAAGGTTGCGGTACGCTTAATCGCACGCTTAATGACTAGATTGCCGCATACTTATTTAAATATTTGGAACCCTGCAAGCGAGTCGCAAAGTTGCGGTAAGCTTAAGTGCAATGTTGTAAAAGACAACTCGAGGCAACTGGAATTCTCCTTTCTGCCTCAAGGCAGATCTGCTTGCTGCTCTAGGCAGCTCTAGAACTTCGGGCTCCGTATCCTCTGCTGCTGGCATGGGTCCTCCCAGGACTAGCCGACGACAGCTGATGGCTTCATGCATCAACTAAATAGTGTCTAAACTTTAGTTACTGGGGACTACATGTACACACGTCAAGATAATGCAGCTCGCTGTTCGCAAAGCACCCTACACCACTTAGTATAGCTGGGACTAGTGGTTAGAAATAAATTCACATGTGCTGCAAATGTCCCCTCAGAATCCTTTAAAATCTTGGGCATCCTTTGAAAAAAACTTCAACCAAACTGTTCCTCAGATCAATCCAATCCTCGTCGCCGAAACTGTTATGTTCTTTACTTGATCTGGACGCAATAATGATACTTTGAAGTCAACTATTTATGCCCAAATATTGAAGCATGTTCACAGACTTTCCAGTGGTCAAAATCAATCACTTTTTGATCCTCAAATTGGCAAAAAATTGTATCTTTACTCCTGCAACCTTTTAAAAAATTTGTATTTTATATTTAATGACACTTAACTAATGAAAATTGCAAAATATACATTTAAAAAATTGCCAATCTGCACAGGAAAGTAGCGATTATTTATTTTTCTTCGTGTTGCCAATTTGGAGATTTCAATTGAGAGATATTGGCTAGTTCCGCAGTCTAGTGCGCAACCTTGCAAAAGTCATGCAGTCTAATGGCAATCTAGTCCGCAAGCTTGCAAGATTATCCAGTTCCGCAATCTAGTGCGCAACTTTAAGAGATCTGCATCCAGTCTTGTACGCTCTTCCGCAACCTTGCCACATCTGTGCAACCTAGTGGCAATCTAGTTTGCAACCTGCGAGATATTGGCCAGTTATGCAATCTAGTGCGCAACCTTGCGAAATTTTCATCCAGTCTGGTATGTTTATTTTGCAACCTTGCACACTCTGCGCAACCTAGTGGCAATCTAGTCTGCAACCTTGCGAGATCTTCATCCAGTTTTGCATGCTTAACTGCAATCTTGCGAAAGTCATGCAATCTAATGGCAATCTAGTTGCAAGCTAGTCACAATATTGCGAAGATATCGCTAGGTTGTATTATGCTTGCGATAAGCGTGCGATTAGGTCGCGCAAGCTTGCCGTCGAAAATACAATCTTATTAAGATTGCCGCAAGCTGCCGCAATCAAGTCGCAACCTTGCGGCAAGCTTAGATTTTTATAAGGGTGTATATCTTCAAATCAATGTATATTTAAACCTGTTTTGCATGTACATACTGTTCGCAGATAGTAGAGTGACATCAACGGATGTAGTGGTTCCGTAGACGTCGATGTACTCGAGCATTTATAGACACCAACAGACGAGTCGTCAGATGGAGATCCTGTATTAATCCATCAGTCTGAGATGTATTCATGCCGGAAGCAGTCAATGTAAACCCTTGTGGGGTGAGACTCTGAACAACACTCTCTCAGTGTAGGTTAACACTGAAGGTGTATTATGAGGAGGGCTGAGAATACAGGAGAATCTTGGATTTGTTCCCGTACTTCAAAAGGTGTCGGTGTTATTGCAAGTAGATGGAGCGATGGGCTAAAGTCATGATATGGACAAAATGGAACGGTATATGAGACGTTGCTTTCACGCAGGCATGATTATATTTAGTGTTAATTGCACTTTCACAATGTATGCACATTACTTAATAATATAATAATAATAAGATATTTAAATTGCGCAAACAAATCCATCCAGAGGATGCTCAAGGCGCTTACGAAATTAATGACAACATACGACATGCGACCAAAGAATAAATGTTTGAGAGAAGTTAGCACATTAGACGACCACTATTTTTCTTTTCTTTTCAAAATGACAGGCGAAACAATTAAAACCGCTAGCCTACTAAAAGTAAAGGTTGATTTCGATTATGCACCGTGTATACACTGCCCTCCAAAAGTTTGGGTACACCAGATGTCAGCTCTGTTTTGGATCATTTGAGGCATTTATGTCCTGTATCTCAGTCCAAATGATGTTTAAGTACGAAAATACATTATGCAACCAATCATACTTCACGATTACCACGCCAAGTCTCCTTGGAATTTAGAAATTACTCAAAAATGTGCAAAAAATGCAAAAACGTGATTTTGCACTAATTTATTCAATTATTGGAAAGAAGATATCTCGGCTATTATGGTCCGATCAATGTAAACTTTGCATGGATGTTGAGGAACATGTGAAATATAACCCGTAGTCTTGTTTTTAGTTAGACAACACTTTATTAATTATGCAAATTTATGCAAATTAAAGGTCTATTTTGAGAAATTTATCAACACTTTGTTTAAAAAATTGCTATGAAGCCCAATTGATTGTTAAAAGTTGCTCAAGAAAATTAGGATTAAAAAAATAGACGTTCTCATGTATTTCTATGTATTCTTTTGTTTTATTACTTTCTATTGTTTTCAATTGTTTGTATTTCGCAATGTTTTGGCTCTTTTATGTTTCTGAAATGTACCTTGATTGATTTCTAGATATCCCAGATGATGCTTAAAGCCTTTTAGATGCTATTAAGAGTGTTGTAGAGCAATTCAGGTGAATGGTGCATTCAGTACACAAATGGGCAATAATTGAATTTCGATATTTTAATACTTTCCTTATTACACGCCAAAACAATGGTTCCTTACTTTAATAGCTTTTTATATAAAGACTGAATTATGACTATTCTGACTAGGGAGGGGTCTCGGCCATTTAACCACATATAAAACATCCATGACTGCTGCGCAACCGCTGCCAATCCCAAATATGCCTTTTGGTGATTTTTTTTCCTTTAAAGCGTAGTGCAACTATTGTTCTAAGAACACTGCCCATTGTGTTGTTAGGTGATACAATATTGCATTATTGCATGTCAGACCTAAATAGAATGTAAGATAATATTTTGCTTTCATTTCAGAACAGAAAAGAGCCAAAAACATTAAAAAATACATAAAAATAAAAATTATCAAAGACAATAGAAAGTGATAAAACAAAAAAGAATCCAAAGGAATTCATTAGAAGTTCCAAATTTTTAATCAAAATGTTATTGACTATGAAACTCAGCAACTTTTAACAAAAAATTGGGCTTCATAGCAATTTTTAAACAAAATATTGATTAATTTCTAAAAAATAGACCTTTAATTTGAATAAATTTACATAAATAAGTGCTGTTTCAAAATACAAACAAACAGCGTATCAGGACAATTAACCCCCGAGGACAATTACCCCCCGGACAACTACCCCGGACAATTACCCCCAGACAATTACCCCCCAGCAGATTACCCCCGAGAACAATAACCCCGAGGACGATTACCCCCCGGACAATTACCCCCGAGGACATTTACCCCCGGACAATTACCCCCGCACAACTACCCCCGGACAATTCCCCCGAGGACAATTACCCCCGGACAATTACCTCGGACAATTACCCCCCGGACAATTGCCCCCCCCCCGAGAACAATAACCCCAGGACAATTACCCCCCGGACAATTACCCCCGAGGACAATTACCCCGAGAGAATTACACCCGGTCAACTACCCCCCGAGGACAATTACCCCCCTCACAGGCATTGATGTTAGAATCAAGCGGCGCCCATTGTGGGTCTCGCCCGGTGTCGCAGTTTTTCGAATTATTTTCTACTTGATCTCATCATAATGACTTTCTCTTTCTCCTTTTCTCTTTCTCTCTTTCACTTTCTTCTTTTTTCCTTGGTTTTTCCTTCCCCCCCCCCCTTCTGCGCCATGAAAAAATGGGACATTCATGAAAGGACACAAATACACATAATCACACATGTTGAATATGTCTGATTCATCTCTGATTCCAACTGATATGATTTTTATTTATTCTTTGTTTAATTTCACGAAAAATGGATAAAACCTTGGTCTTAACCCATGATTTCCAAGGGCGGCAATAAAGGTCATAATGAATAACTCCATATATTAATAAATAAAGTGAAAATGTAAACTAAAGCCTAATATCAATTTATGCAAAAATAAGGTTAATCGTAAAATTAAATATCATACATAAGTTATTCATTATGGCCCTGATGACCGCCGATAGAAACCATGGTTTTAGTCCTCGGATTTTGCAGAATCCGCCGTCGGGAATATGAGGGCCGGTTTATTTTCTGATGCATATAATGTGTGTTCAAACAGGGGGCTTGGGGTGCAAGCCCTTCACCCCTCCCCATTTTTTCATGGCTCAGAAGGTGCCGCTAAACAAAACAAAAAAGGGGAAGGAGGGGTGCAGGTGGTGTGGTCGAATGGATAATTCGGTGGACTGACGATCACAAGGTACGCGGTTCGAATCCCGTCCATTCCACTAATGTCCTTTGGCAAGATATTAAACTACAATTTGCAGACTTGACCCAAGTAAGGTAAATGGGTACTGGTAGGAAGAAATTATAGCCGGGTAATAACATTAGCTGCGCCACTAAATAGTTCATTAGATAGTCGGCGCATTATAAATGCTTAACATTATTATCATTATTAAAGGAAAGGAAGAAAAAAAAAGGAAAAAATAAGAAAGCGAGAGAGAGAGAAAATGAGAAAGATGAATATAAAAGAGAAAGGGAAAGAGAAAGAGAAAGCCATTAAGATATGATCAAGTAGAAAATAATTAAAAAACTCACAATGGGCGCCGCTTGATTAATACATCAATTTGCCGGTGGAAGGGGGGAGGGGTAATTGTCCGGAGGGGGACTTTCCGGGGGTAATTGTCCTTGGGGGTAATTGTCCAGGGTTGATTGTCCAGGGGGTAATTGTCCTGATACGAAATATAAAGAGAAAGAGAAAGAGAAAGTCATTACGACTAGATCAAGTAGAAAATAATCCGAATACCTGCGACAGCGGCGAGATTCGCAATTGGCACCACTTGATTCCAACATCAATGGCTGTAGGGTGGTAATTGTCCTCGGGGAGGGGGTAGTTGACCGGGTGTAACTCTCCGGGGGTAATTGTCCTCGGGGGGTAATTGTCCGGGGTAATTGTCCTCGGGTTATTGTTCTCGGGGGGGGGGCAATTGTCCGGGGGGTAATTGTCCGGAGGTAATTGTCCGGGGGTAATTGTCCTCGGGGGAATTGTCCGGGGGTAGTTGTCGGGGGGTAATTGTCCGGGGGTAAATGTTCCTCGGGGGGTAATTGTCCGGGGGGTAATCGTCCTCGGGGGTTATTGTTCTCGGGGGGTAATGCGGCTGGTAATTGTCTGGGGGTAATTGTTCCGGCGGTAGTTGTCCGGGGGGTAATTGTCCTCGGGGGGTTAATTGTCCTGATACGCTGTTTGTTTGTATTTTGAAACAGCACTTTATTTATGTAAATTTATTCAAATTAAAGGTCTATTTTTTTAGAAATTAATCAATATTTTGTTTAAAAATTGCTATGAAGCCCAATTTTTTGTTAAAAGTTGCTGAGTTTCATAGTCAATAACATTTTGATTAAAAATTTGGAACTTCTAATGAATTCCTTTGGATTCTTTTTGTTTTATCACTTTCTATTGTCTTTGATAATTTTTATTTTTATGTATTTTTTAATGTTTTTGGCTCTTTTCTGTTTCTGAAATGAAAGCAAAATATTATCTTACATTCTATTTAGGTCTGACATGCAATAATGCAATATTGTATCACCTAACAACACAATGGGCAGTGTTCTTAGAACAATAGTTGCACTACGCTTTAAAGGAAAAAAAATCACCAAAAGGCATATTTGGGATTGGCAGCGGTTGCGCAGCAGTCATGGATGTTTTATAGTTGGTTAAATTGGCCGAGACCCCTCCCCTAGTCAGAATAGTCATAATTCAGTCTTTATATAAAAAGCTATTAAAGTAAGGAACCATTGTTTTGGCGTGTAATAAGGAAAGTATTAAAATATCGAAAATTCAATTATTGCCCATTTGTGTACTGAATGCACCATTCACCTGAATTGCTCTACAACACTCTTAATAGCATCTAAAAGGCTTTAAGCATCATCTGGGATATCTAGAAATCAATCAAGGTACATTTCAGAAACATAAAAGAGCCCAAAACATTGCGAAATACAAACAATTGAAAACAATAGAAAGTAATAAAACAAAAGAATACATAGAAATACATGAGAACGTCTATTTTTTTAATCCTAATTTTCTTGAGCAACTTTTAACAATCAATTGGGCTTCATAGCAATTTTTTAAACAAAGTGTTGATAAATTTCTCAAAATAGACCTTTAATTTGCATAAATTTGCATAATTAATAAAGTGTTGTCTTAAACTAAAAACAAAGACTACGGGGTTATATTTCACATGTTCCTCAACATCCATGCAAAAGTTTACATTGATCGGACCATAATAGCCGAGATATCTTCTTTTTTTCAATAATTGAATAAATTAGTGCAAAATCACGTTTTTGCATTTTTTGCACATTTTTGAGTAATTTCTAAATTCCAAGGAGACTTGGCGTGGTAATCGTGAAGTATGATTGGTTGCATAATGTATTTTCGTACTTAAACATCATTTGGACTGAGATACAGGACATAAAATGCCTCAAAATGATCCAAAACAGAGCTGACATCTGGTGTACCCAAACTTTTGGAGGGCAGTGTATACACGGTGCATAATCGAAATCAACCTTTACTTTTAGTAGGCTAGCGGTTTTAATTGTTTCGCCTGTCATTTTGAAAAGAAAAGAAAAATAGTGGTCGTCTAATGTGCTAACTTCTCTCAAACATTTATTCTTTGGTCGCATGTCGTATGTTGTCATTAATTTTCGTAAGCGCCTTGAGCATCCTCTGGATGGATTTGTTTGCGCAATTTAAATATCTTATTATTATTATTATTATTAAGTAATGTGCATACATTGTGAAAGTGCAATTAACACTAAATATAATCATGCCTGCGTGAAAGCAACGTCTCATATACCGTTCCATTTTGTCCCATATCATGACTTTAGCCCCATCGCTCCATCTACTTGCAATAACACCGACACCTTTTGGAAGTACGGGAACAAATCCAAGATTCTCCTGTATTCTCAGCCCTCCTCATAATACACCTTCAGTGTTAACCTACACTGAGAGAGTGGTTGTTCAGAGTCTCACCCCACAAGGGTTTACATTGACTGCTTCCGGCATGAATACATCTCAGACTGATGGATTAATACAGGATCTACCATCTGACGACTCGTCTGTTGGTGTCTATAAATGCTCGAGTACATCGACGTCTACGGGAACCACTACATCCGTTGATGTCACTCTACTATCTGCGAACAGTATGTACATGCAAAACAGGTTTAAAATATACATTGATTTGAAGATATACACCCTTATAAAAATCTAAGCTTGCCGCAAGGTTGCGACTTGATTGCGGCAAGCTTGCGGCAATCTTAATAAGATTGTATTTTCGACGGCAAGCTTGCGCGACCTAATCGCACGCTTATCGCAAGCATAATACAACCTAGCGATATCTTCGCAATATTGTGACTAGCTTGCAACTAGATTGCCATTAGATTGCATGACTTTCGCAAGATTGCAGTTAAGCATGCAAAACTGGATGAAGATCTCGCAAGGTTGCAGACTAGATTGCCACTAGGTTGCGCAGAGTGTGCAAGGTTGCAAATAAAACATACCAGACTGGATGAAAATTTCGCAAGGTTGCGCACTAGATTGCATAACTGGCCAATATCTCGCAAGGTTGCAAACTAGATTGCCACTAGGTTGCACAGAGTGTGCAAGGTTGCGGAAGAGCGTACAAGACTGGATGCAGATCTCTTAAAGTTGCGCACTAGATTGCGGAACTGGATAAAATCTTGCAAGCTTGCGGACTAGATTGCCATTAGACTGCATGACTTTTGCAAGGTTGCGCACTAGACTGCGGAACTAGCCAATATCTCTCAATTGAAATCTCCAAATTGGCAACACGAAGAAAAATAAATAATCGCTACTTTCCTGTGCAGATTGGCAATTTTTTAAATGTATATTTTGCAATTTTCATTAGTTAAGTGTCATTAAATATAAAATACAAATTTTTTAAAAGGTTGCAGGAGTAAAGATACAATTTTTTGCCAATTTGAGGATCAAAAAGTGATTGATTTTGACCACTGGAAAGTCTGTGAACATGCTTTCAATATTTGGGCATAAATAGTTGACTTCAAAGTATCATTATTGCGTCCAGATCAAGTAAAGAACATAACAGTTTCGGCGACGAGGATTGGATTGATCTGAGGAACAGTTTGGTTGAAGTTTTTTTCAAAGGATGCCCAAGATTTTAAAGGATTCTGAGGGGACATTTGCAGCACATGTGAATTTATTTCTAACCACTAGTCCCAGCTATACTAAGTGGTGTAGGGTGCTTTGCAGAACAGCGAGCTGCATTATCTTGACGTGTGTACATGTAGTCCCCAGTAACTAAAGTTTAGACACTATTTAGTTGATGCATGAAGCCATCAGCTGTCGTCGGCTAGTCCTGGGAGGACCCATGCCAGCCAGCAGAGGATACGGAGCCCGAAGTTCTAGAGCTGCCTAGAGGCAGCAAGCAGATCTGCCTTGAGGCAGAAAGGAGAATTCCAGTTGCCTCGAGTTGTCTTTTACAACATTGCACTTAAGCTTACCGCAACTTTGCGACTCGCTTGCAGGGTTCCAAATATTTAAATAAGTATGCGGCAATCTAGTCATTAAAGCGTGCGATTAAGCGTACCGCAACCTTGCGATTAAGCGTGCGGCAAGCTTGTTACAAGATTGTAATCAACGAACGTAGAGGGCGTCAACAGCTTCGCGTGTTGCTCTAAGGAAGGCCAACTGCATACGCGCATGCAGCTGAGATATGCGCACATTTAATTTGGCATGCCAACGAAATCAAACGCGGTTCAACTCCTCGACAGATAAATAATGATCATGATAACAAAATGATATTTTTATTAAAAAAAAAAAAAAAAATTATAAAAATAATATTTTTCTAATTAAAAATTATTTTACATGAACCAATATTTTTTTTTTTATTCTAAATCAAAATGTTAATTTCTATAATCTTTATTAGGTCAGTGATTTTTGTTAGCAGCGAGTTTACCAGACCACTACATTCCAGTGCTTTTTGCAAGATCGATTTTGTGCCGCATGCAAAGCAGGTCGGGATTGAAAAGCGCCGCACATTTTTTTTTTTGCTGAGCTTATAGCGCCTGAGCTGAGGCGCATACACACTTGTGTGCATGAGCGCTGCGCTGAGCGCAGGTACTAGCTTGAATATAGCCGGCCCAGCGCCAACAGCCCTTGCGCCTAAGCCCCCGGCGCAGGTGAAGTGCATATAGGCCTATCTGATCACGGCTCGAGCAACTGAACTGCTGCCGCAGATACCCCGCCGCGCCCCCTCCTTGCCCTAAGCCCACGGCGCACGACACTAGCGTGATCACCTGGCTTGGGTCTATCGAGCTGAATTTCCTAGCCTAGCGGGGCCCGGGGCTATAGCCTGCCTTGAACGTACGTTAAGGCTAAGGAGGCCTTCCTATATCATCAGATCATTAAAAATGAGGCCAAGACCCTGGATTATATCGTCAGATTCGTAAACAGAGTAACGTTAGAGGGTCTAACGTTAAAATTTTAGATCTAACGTTAGATCTAGATCTATGTATGATAGAGTAAGACTAAGTTTAACTTGATGATGATCTCTGTCGAACTTTAACAGTTAACTTACTTCGTTAGAGAAATTGTTCTGCTTTAAAATTTAGGTTCTGCTTTTCACTAAACCCCCGAGAAGAGACGCCAACTAACTTAAGCTAGACCTAACGTTAGATCTTAGTTACATCTAGATTACTGTAGATTAAGTTTGATCTTGATTTTTTTTTTTTTTTTTTTTTTTTTTTTTTTTTTTGGCTTTGTTTTTCCGGGAAGAGATGATGATGCCCGAGGCCGAGGTGGGCCCAGTCATCAGAAACAAACAAATAAATAAATAGAGAGTCTAAATCTAATAAGAAGTAGATCTAGATCTAGATCTGAGTAACGTTAAAATATCTAGATCCATTGACATTGATATTTTAAACTTTTAACAGACATGTTAGGCCTAACGTTAGGCCTAGCTAGGGTCTACGTCAGGTTAGTTGTCGCCCGGCGTAGCCGGCTGCGTTAGTTACCGGGAATGTCGATCAGTACCGTCACTGACTCTAGAATCTAGACTCTGTTTTTATTAGAAATCTAGGTCTAACGTTAACGTTAGATCGAGCGTTCGACAAAAACCTTCACGTATCTGTTTATCGGTAAAAATAAAATGAAATAGAATCTGACCTTCATATTCCTGCAGTTAACGTTACTCCTTACATCAACTCTTCAACAGCCATAGCATAGCAGACGATAATGTGTAACTTGCAGTTTCGCAGCTAAATATTTCCTTTGAAAGCTGTCAACCACGCCAATAACTTTATTTTCGTTATATACAAAATAAAGAATGTTTCTAAATTTAAGATATCTTTTACCTAAAAAATATTTCAAAGTATCAACAAAATAAAAATATTATATTTTAGTTCAATATATATTTTTTGATACATAAATGAATAAAACAAATCCGTATTTCTTGTTCTTTGTCAAATCTACAAACATCGAAAACCGCCGCACTATTTTTTTTCTTGGTCACAAAAATAGAGCGGAGTTGGCCTTCCTCAGAGCAACACGCGAAGCTGTTGACGCCCTCTACGTTCGTTGATTGTAATTAAGCTTACTGCAACCTTGCAGGCTAGATTGCGGCAAGCTTGCAACTAGCTTGCAGGGTTCTAAATATTTAAATGAGCATGCGGCAATCTAGTCATTAAGCTTGCGGCAATCTAGTCATTAAGATTGCCGCAATGTCGCAATTAAGCGTGTCGCAACCTTGCAATTAAGCGTACGGCAAGCTTATATTTTGTAGCTCATTTAAATATAAGGTTGCGGCACGCTTATATTTTGTAGCTCATTTAAATATTAGGAACCCTGCAAGCTTGCCGCAACTTAGTCGGCAAGGTTGCGGCAAGCTTAAACCGCAATTTAGTCGCAAGCTTGAGATGGACATGCTGAAGATTTGTATTAGGGCATTGATTGTTCTAAATAAATCAAGGAATAACATAATTAAAAATAAGGATTAAAATCACTTTTCTCTTTTATAGGTGATTTTGTGGATCAATTTTCTTGTCAATTTGCTGTCGTGACGTAGTTTCTCCACATGGACTCCGTGATTTTTGCACGTGTTTGTCACTTGCACAAGATGTTTATCTGATCTGTCTAAATGTGGTATAGAATGAAATTGGTTAATCTGTTAGGCCTATTTAAAGCTTGTGCAAATAGGCCAGTTTAAAATATTCTATGGATGTATATATTCTAAAAAGAGAAGAATAAAAAAAAACATCTTAATAAAAAAAACGTTCCTTATTAATGAAGTACTTAAAATAAGTGATACAAGACAAACAGTAAATCTCTTTCACTTAATTTAATTGAAACCATGGATTAACTCGAGCATTAAAACAAAATACTGATAAATCCTGTTAAATCACCTTTTTCATCAGGACATTTTCAGCCGACCGATGGTCGCCTTACAAAGACAGTATATCCGGGAGATGACGTCACACTATCCGTTACTAAACTGGACAGCTATCCAGGAGACGATGATCAGCTTCGATGGAGCACGTTTTCAAACCTCGCTGAAGGTTCCTTGTCTCCAGACGGAGATGGAAGTCTAACGATTGCTATCCGTTCAGCATCCGGTAGAGATGCTAACGTCTACGGGACGTATCAAGACGGAACGGTTGAATCTCTGGTATACAGTTTGATCCGCGTGATTGTCAGTGGTAAGATTCATTTTTTAACGTCTTGTGCTGATCATGTGTACTTAATGTCTAAAAACAAGGGGTGGTAATGTGCAAAATGGGTACCCGGTAGGAATGGAAAGAGTGCGCCCTATAATGGCTGCCATGATTCGAAATGATCCCTTGGGATTGGACAGGTGTCAGAAAGACCAACAAGCATCCGATGACTGGGGTAATAATAATTGTAAAGCGCTTAAAGATGAAATTGTTTCATATTAGGCGCTATATAAATAGTAATTATTATTATTATTATGGTTATTATTAATCATCCCCCTCCCAAAAAAGAATACCAATTATTTCCCACCAAAAATATGCTACGATTTGCTATTCTATGGAATAGGAATGACCTTTGAAATTTGACGAGGGTTCAAGTGTATTTGTCACTGAAAAGTAAATCATGAACAGTACCTGCATGAGCCCCAATATAAATATATCTGAATGTATGCATCCACTATCTAAGCTTTAAAAAAAAAGTTAAATACACTGGAGATAAATCATTGTTCGTTATATTCTGTTTTTACAGATTGTCCGCCTGGAAGATGGGGCATTCCAGCCTGTGTTCTTCTGTGTGATAATTGCTACAATGGAGGGATATGTCATCCTCAGTCAGGAACATGTATCTGTCCTCCTGGATTCATGGGGAAAAACTGTCTTACAGGTACATGCATATCTGCGATCTTACTTTTAATACGAATGTTTGAAATACAGTTGAGGCCAGAACTTTACAATTCAATGAAAATTGTACACCTGCCAAACATAAAATTTATCATGTTTATTGTATAGTATAAAGCATCTGTGCTATCATGACAAATTGGTATTAAACAAATGAATATGTCATGCTTTTTAATCACATTGGTTTGTAATCAGAAGCTGAAGAATAATTCTAAAAGTGTCATGTTTCCCAAAAGATCTTTATATTTTAGACAAATTATGGAAAAAAACTGTACCAAAACATTTCATATTTATGCTCGTTACTTCTCAACACAAACACTTCAGATTACACTGTTTTCGTTCAGTGGTGGCATATCATGATAGAAAATGTAATATTAATTATAGATTTGACATTTACACTGTTCGTCAGTAAAGGTGGAATATTTTTCTCTGGCTCAAGCGACATTATGTTGCTCCAGCTTTAATTTCTTGAATGTGTTTGTCACCACTTTCACTTTCCGGGATCCTGGCTATATCTTGGACGTTCCCTAAACCCTTCCCGGGGATTTTGCATTGAAAAGGTTTGTCATCCCCCGAAGATGGCCATTTTCGTAATTTTTCCTTCTTTTTAGGGCCTCTTTTTGTTTACGCGACCCACCAAGGCCCCCCTAAGTCCTACCCCAAGGAAACACTTGTGATGTGTAGAGTTGTTATAGTTATTCAAGCTAAATCTAGTTTTATGGTTACAGGCTCGCCTTTTGTCTAGGGGAGGGGTCAAACATTATTTTGATTGGGGTTCAACATTGGTTTTATTCATTTTTACACTATGGAAGTTTATATCTTTCCTCAATTATGTTGTTAAAACTCTGCCGAACACAAATCAAAATAAAATATTATCTATAGTAACCATTTGCAAACTTGTCATCAAGGCTTAAACACAAATAAGGGGAAATGATGATAATTAAGGTTTAACGGTTGTTTTTTTTTTCTTTTGTTTTCAGCATAAAGATGGAATAAAATATTCCGAATTTTCACCAATTACACTTTTTACTTCGACCCCTCCCCGAGACAAGAAACCTAAGCATGTCCCCATATATATATATATATATATATATATATATATATATATATATATATATATATATATATATATATATATATATTTAACTGAAAGAACAATATAAACAAAACGCCTCAGACGCGTTTTCTGGGGGTAGGGCTGAGGGGGGGGCTTGATCGGGCGGTAAACAAAAAAGGGCCCCAAAATGAGGGAAAAAATGAGAAAAATTGGCGTCATGGGGGTTGACAAAACTTTTTGGGAGAGAAATCCATGTGAAGGGTTGGGAGAATGTTCAAGATATAGCCAGGGTCCCGAAAAGTAAAAGCAAGGACAAACATATTCAAGAAATTAAAGCCGGAGCAAAATCATGTCGCTAGAACGAGAAAGAAATATTCCTCCTTTATCACGGAAAGTGTATATATTTCTACGAAAAGATGTTTGAAAATATAATGACTAACAATAGAATACATTTGGCACAAATATTAATTTTATTCTTCAAAGAAGATTCCTCTTGAAATATACTTCAATCGCCTCGGCATCCCAATCGTGTGAAATAGCTTAATACGCTCTTTCATTTGAAACAAAATTTATCATGGTGGTATTAATATGCCTGAAGATATGATGTTTGGCAAGTGAACATTTTTCATTGATTTCCCCTGGGGTACGTAACCTTCTGGCCTCAACTGTGGGCCTATCCCCAAAACATTATTGATTGAAACCTTGATTGATTCTTAATATACAATAAATAATAAGAATAATAAACAAAAAACAAACACAAACAAATACGAAAAACATACAAATTCATACAGATTGAATATTCAAGCTTAATTGAAAATTGAATAATCAAATAGCAGAAAAGAGGCAACCATATTTGAACTGCCATTTTTTTTAAATGTTTGATTAGCATGCAGTGAAAACAGGTTTGGATGGGAGTGTGAGCTTCAATGTGATCCTGGAAACATTTTAGAATCGTGCAGTGGAAGTCAGATCTGCCTACCTGATCCGTATGGATGTAATTGTCTACCTGGATATACAGGCGTCTACTGTGATGAAGGTTAGCTTGATTCTTCATAAAAATATAAAAATAATGTAAAAGATAATGTGCATGGTATACGTTAAAATAAACTAAATCTAATTCGTAAGCCCACAGTATGTCAGGGCATGCTTTTTTTTTTCAAATACGAGCGATTCTCATATAAAACTTGTACACAAAGTAAAATGTAAATTAATTACTACGTAAATGAAAATTTCTTGTCAGATAGCAATTGGCTAAGACATATTAGACTTAAGGGATTATTCTGTTTACTTATCCAAGTTATGCCTACTTTTCTTTATTTCAGAATGTCCGAGTGGAAGGTTTGGTGTAGACTGTCTGCAGGTTTGCCATTGTGCTGACGGGGTATCATGTGATACCTCTACGGGTAGATGTGATGGAGAATGCGAAAATGGATGGTCAGGAAAAGGGTGTCAGGTACTTGCTTATTAATCTCCAAATGTTTGTTAAAATGAATGAAACGGCAACCCCCCCCCCCTCTTAATTTACAGCTGAATGTTCAACAGAGCCCCGCGGAGACGCTCCATTTTAAATATAAACAGAGAAGATGGTGCTAAGGATCACGGAGTACCAATAATTTAAGAAAGAAATATGATACGATGTACATTTGAATTTTAATATCAAAATTAAGTATATCGAGTAAGTTGAACATACAGCCACACGCACACACCCACGCATTCACGCCCCATCCACCCTAGAAGAAGAAAAATCCGAAAACTTCCAGATTTTAACATGTACAGTCAATGAGTGGCTTTCAAACACTGGGGGTGCATGAATCCGCCTCATGTAGAATAACGCCATATTCCAATGTCTAAATATCCGATTACATTTTTGTGGGCTTCTTTTTGCAGTTCCCCCTGTCTGTCCAGACGGTTATTTTGGAATCAATTGTACAGAATTCTGTAACTGTCCGGATCATTCGGCTTGTGAGAAAGAAACCGGTTTCTGTACTTCATCTGGAGGCCAGTGTGAGATTGGTTATGTTGCAGACTCTCTCGATATGCCAGACAGATGTGAAATATGTAAGATACAATTGACACGCATGCATGATACTCTTTATTTTTTAAATACCGAATTCAGATTCCACTTGAGGCAGTGTCAAACCAGGCTGTGCCAAATAAGGCCATGCCAGATGAATGGCCCCAATATAAGATCTAGAATGGGGTTATATCGACTCTTTGATAATTTAAGTGCACAGTTTCGTACTGTGAAATGTAATTATACATGAGGATCTTCATATAAAGTATTGAACTTACATGTATTTCATATACATGATACTTGGATATACGGGCCTGTCACCAAGGAAACATTATCAATATTATTTCTAATGTTGATATGGCGTAAGTCTTAGAAGTGTTTTTTTTTTACATAATAATTCTGTAATTACGCCCATATAGGAGTTCGTGAAATCAATTTTGCTTTCTTACCATTGTAATGTAATTGTTGGTTATATATTCTTAGTTTCTGGATGTTTCGAGTCTTGTTCCAAGACATGTCATTGTGCTGGTGGGGAAGATGATTGTAACCAGGAGACCGGAGCATGCTCTTCAGGATGTCACCCCAGATGGATGGGAAGCCAATGTCAAACGGGTTCGTAGATTTTCAATGTTTCAAATTTGACTATGGAGTCACTCAAGAAAACATTAGAGGATTATTCATCATCATTACGGTAGCATTGGACTTCCAATGATTATTATCATAATGAGACCCGGCAAGTGGGATATGAAAACATGAATATGTGAGTTTCTGATTTTTTTTTTCCAAACAGAATGGAAGTTATTAAATTGGAATGATTTATATTTTATATTACGATATTTTTTGTTTATATTTATCTCATGACAATTATCTCCTAATAAATTTGAATCTATATCCGTCCTTTAAACTATTGCTCAAGGATTGTCACTTGCTTTGCTTTCTGATTTCAGATCGATTTGAAATCACCAGCGAAAAGACGAACCCCGGTATTTCCTCTTTTACATGCACGATTATTTCTGAGCGTATTGAGGCCTTTCCAGCTGACTACATGAAAGCCACCATAGGCGACTTCTCTCCAGGAAACTGGCAGGTTGCACAGGACACTGACATCAATGTGGTTCAGTCTTTGCTATTTTCCAGCTTCATTTTTCTCGTAAACCTCACGAACGTTCAACCGATCTACTGCTTCATTGGAAGTCCTCTTGATGACACCAATTTTGCGTATGTTAGATTGCCACCACCTGAAACGTTTGGTAAGTTAAGAATTGGGGATTAGGGTTAGGATAATTCAACATCTATGATAGATTTGAAACAGATGATCGCCCACTACTGATCATAATAATTTACCAAACCACAGAACATTGAAAGTATTACGAGCATGACCTAAAAATGGTGTTTGTATTTTTTTTATTTTTTTTTTTCAAAATCAACTTTTATTCAATATTGCTTTCGACTGACATAACATAATATAACATAAACATTAAATTCAACAAATATACAGAATGACAACAACAAAAAATTTACAGCAGAATAATGTTCTTCCATCTGTTATCAAATGATACAAATTTGTTGTTCTTAAGATACATATAACGTTCCACAGTGCGATAATATTTCAACTTGCGTTTAAAAAAGTCTAATGATAAAAGGCTGTTATTGCATTTGCTGGAAAATATATAGTATTTAGCATACAATATGATAAAATTAAATTTAACCCCGACATTTCCATAAAATCCCAATAAGAAATTAATTTTGTTCAAAGTAACTTCATCATCTAAAATGAAATGTTGTACATCTGATACAAACCTTTGAGTTATTGGGCAATCCCAAAATAAGTGCTCCAATGTTTCTTCAGCATTGTTATATAATGAACATATATCAGACTGAACAATATTTATTTCTTGAGATATCTATTAACATCGAGTATGCGGTGAATTAACTTAAATTGAAAATACCGAATACGAGTTGACAAGGTTGCCCCAATAGGAACTAAATATATTTTGGCCCAATCTAAGTTTGGAGTATCTAAAAGAATGTTCCATTTATCTACTGATTTAGGAGGGATAAAAATGCGCTGAACATTTAGGTTGTGGATGTACCGGCATACCCGTGTGAATTTCGTTATGTTTGTTATCATTCTTTTTTTGAGCTGTATAGTGTTCCTCTGTACATTTAGGGATATTATGTATCCAATTATGCGGGAAAGCTGTCTTCACAGAATAAAAATCTAAGAAATTGCATTAAAAGTTGTATTTATTCTTGAATTAAAAAAAGGACAAAATATTTCCATTTTCATTAAGAAGATCTGATAATGTAACTATACCTTTGTCATACCAAGATTTTATGAATAATATTTTTTGGTTATATTTAATCAAAGCGTTATTCCATATATTTTGTCTTCTGCAGTGGGATAGAACGATTTCTGTATCTAGCGTAAGGCTAGGGCAGCTCATGACTGGGCAACTTCCTGGATAAAAATGTTTTTAATGGATAATATACTTGCATCATGTTTATTAATGTTACTATACCAAAAAGGATTTCCTCCGAAAGAAGATAAACAATGTTCATGAAAGCATTTCCATTGCCCGTGATTATTTTCATCAAACAGACGTTTAAAGGTAGTGTCAGCCTTTTTCACAAATTGCGAAAACTAATGCAACTTGGCATAACTGTAGAATATGATCGACCTATACTGTCTATTCAATCTTACTGTCATAGGTTGCCTAGATCAGTAATACGAAACGAAAATCTGACTGCCAATCTTGACCAGCTCTCAATCAACATCGTTGATATTACAGCGCGTGCAGCACGGACCGTACACAGCAATATACACACTGCGCATCAGCGTGCATTATTCTCTGCGCTAACGGTCAGCTGTTCGCACCGTGCGGTATATTTTTCGAGGTTCGAAAAAATAGGAATGAATTTTGATAATCGCAATATAATGACATACATACACATTTGAGCTTAATCATGTTGTGGGAAGATTAAGTCATTGGTATACTACTATATCCTCTAAAAACTAGAAATTTAATTTTTTTTTTTGCCTGCAAAAGGCTGACACTACCTTTAACCCATGCAATTTTTAAGCCTAAAATAGTTGAGGGCAAATGCAACATTTTTAGACCTCCATCCATATAATCTCCAATTAAAGTTTTACGGCTTATTTTATCTGGTTTACCGTTCCAAATGAATTTAAAAACTAGGGATTCAATTTGTTTGTATTTGTTGTTGACAAGTTCTCGTCATGTTTTCGAAAAATACAAAGCGGTCTTTTTGAGACATCGTCGCTCAGTGGGCCAGGCGTTAGTAAAAGTGCGCCAAAACTTGGATTTGGTGATCAAAACAAATTGTTTTTGTTTTTAATGTTTTGAGTAAAGAAAACAACCTCTTGAACATCTCCATGTAACATCTCATCTTTAAAATGTTTTTTAGTTGGTTATTTTTCTTCGAAAGTACCTGTAACTCCCTACTTTGGGGAAAATCTAGTGTAAATGACGCTTTTTATTTTTTTTAAGGTTTTAGCCCCCAAAAATGTTCAATCCACTTCAAAATTAATTTGCTTGTTTAGAAATAAATATTTTAGCTTACCCTAAAATTTAAAAGCAAAATCTTGCTTTTTTTTTTCAGAAGTAATTTTAGAAGAAATCGATAAATTATGGCAGAAAATTACATAATTTTTATTCATGCGGAGATATATTGATTATTGCCGTCAATTGCCGCGCGGAAAATACTACAAATGTCTTTGTTATAGTTTAAGCTTTACAGAGATTCCAAATTTGGCTGCCAGTTTTTGCCTATTTCTGAATGAGAACCAATTTTCCGTCCGCCCGTTTGCTAAATTTATTGCCAAATTGGCAAGTTAGTGAGAAGCAGCTGCGCTGCACAGTGGGCCACGTACAATAAAAATTGCGCCAAAACAGGCATTTGGTTATAAAATCAATCTTAATTTTTTCATGTTTCAAGCCCAGATTACAAACTTTAGGTCATGTAGGTGCAATATTTATTCTTAAAAATAATTTTGAGTGGATCGTTTTGCTTCAAAAGGATCCCAATTTTCAATTTAAGGGTATATTATGTGTAAATTACACATTTGATAATGTTAAACAATTTTCACGGAACAGATTATGTGATTTACTTCAAATTGCACTCGCCTGTCTCAGAATATATACTTTAACTAATATTGTAGAGTTTAAAGGCAAACCCTCATTAAATTCTGATGTCATTTTTGAAGAAACGGGGGGAAATAGGGAAAATTACGAACTTTTTTATACGCCTGATAGGCCACTATTGCTGCCTATTGCTGCGCTAAAAATGGCCTGAGCCCTTTTATAATATTTTTTACTTTACAGTGATACCAAATTTGGCTGCCACCTTCTGCCACTTTTTGAGTCAGAGCCAATTTTCCAATAGTATGTTTGCCTCTTTTATCGACAAAATTTGCTATCAAAGCGTATTTTGTCTACAAAAATTTCAACGTAGGTGGCGTAAATATTCGATTCGAAAACCCAAAATTGGCAAAACAACAAAAACATAGCAGTACAACGGTTTTGGGAAAATATTGACATGCGCTCATGAGGTGCTTATAATTATGTGAAAGTAGGGGGTACCTTTTTACTCTTTAACCCCTTCTATATGATATTCACCAGGCTATGCTTAATTTTGGAGAACGATATTGCACATATACCACTTTAATTACTACTTACTTCTTAATTTCCATCATTAGACATTATCAAGTAGGAAAAAAAAGTTATTGTACTACAATTTCTATTTACCTATGTGTTAAATAGCCGTACTGGTCCAATAAAAACAAATTTTTCATGACTTCAAAGACACTAACGAAAATATTTGATGACGTCAAACAATTTTAAAATGATCCAATTGTATCCCAGTGGTCTATAAAAGCCCCCTTCATGTCTTATTTATAAAAGTTAATCAGAAAAGAACGTTTTGCGGAGAAATATACCTTAACCAATCAAAAAAACGGTATTTAAATGACGTCATGGAAATTTGAAAATGCTCTTGTTGTGTTTCTTATGTCTCGAAAACCCCATATTAGTCACACTCATCAAAGCAAAATGAAAATTTTCATGCGTTACCATTTATATTTTTCCTTGACCAATCAGAAAACAGTACTTAGATGACGTCACACGAATTTGAAAATGTTTTTATCGAATTCTTCGAGTCGGAAAACCCCAGACTGACCTCAAATATAAAGTTATTATGTGATATTCAAAGAAAAATAAAAGTTTTGGCGCAGTTTGAGGTGATTCTAGCCCACTGTGCGTCGTTACGTTAATCTATTACATTTACTCTGTGGCACATTTATGTCGACTTCGAAACGAAATGTTATTTTATAACATTTGATAATAATTGGACCTTTATTTGCCATGGTTTTTTTTTTTTTGTAGTTCTTCCTGTCGTCAACAACCCACCACGTTTAGCGGTGCTAGGAAACAACTACGTTACAATCTCTTGGGATTCCTGGAATGCTGACGTTGATGAGGGGGAAGGGCCTCTCATTGGTTACAGAGTGTACGTTACTACAGCCGATGGAGACCAAACACACACCTCTCCTCTACTATCATCAATTGGACAATTGGATACAATGTCTTCAAGGAAAAAGGGACAAGGGGATGAAGGGGATGAGCTGTATAACGTAACGGGTCTTGCAGAAGGAGAAACGTATGAGATTAGGATTACAGCCGTCCGTGAAGGACTCGATGGTGAAGGAGAGAAGGGGCCCACACTAAGTGTAACAACTCGAAAGATGAGTAAGAACAAAATAATGTAGCAATGAATTATGAATTAACTCTTATAAACTAAGTGATGACAATCATTGTCACCCTGGCTGTCTTTGAGAGATATGTTCATTTTATGTTTATATTATGCTTATTATGTATAATGCTTGCATTAAAACTACGGTCGAGATCATCGCAAAACACCTATTTATTACAATGTGTTGGCTCAGTGGATGGAGCGTCCGCCTCATAATCGGGTGGTCGTGGGTTCGATCCCCGACCGCGCCATACCAAAAGACGTTTAAAAAAATGCGAGTTGCTGCTAGTCTGTTTTGCGTCAGGCAAGAAAGGGATAGAGCAACGTCGTTGTGGCGCTGCTCAGTGGCTACCTCGCCCACGATCAATTTGGCAAAAAGAATTTCTGTTTCACATTTGTTTCGAACAATAAAATTTGGAGCATTCACTTTAATGAATTCATTGCATTTACGAAACTAATCCGCAATTAATTTATAAGTACTGCTTATACTTTTTGATAAAAAGTACTAATAGAAAGATTAAAAATTCACTTTTCTAACGAATATAAATTATCAATTAAAGCTAGACCGTCAGAGAGCGGAACGAGTTGTTAAAGGGCTAGGTCGCGTAATAAACGCGGGTTATGTGTTGAAGTGAAAGCTAGTCCGTCGTGAACTAGACTAGTTGTTAAGCTAGTCCGTCGTCGACCAGATATGGCAAATTGAATCGAGATCACGTTAGTTGGTGACGCTTACTAAAGCTGTGGTGTCGAGTTTCAATGAATAACTCGTAGTAGAATGGACAAAATGAATGCAATTGAATTATAGGGCCGAAATTTCACACGTTTGTGAGAATAATGATACTCATCTCATTGACGTATAGTGGTACATAAGGGTTTAAAAATATTAGACAATTTTGCGATATTTCATTGTTAATGATTTGTCGCATTTTGAATGCGGAGATTTATTTAACATGAAACTGTGACACATCAAAACAATCGTGCTGTTTAGATGCAAAGTAAAGATTCGGAATAATTTAATGATACGCAGTACATGACGAAAAGAAATTCAGTCTGCACAGTGCTGCATTGAAGGCATGAATATTTTAAAATGAGAGGCCATAGGATTATTGACAGCGATGTCAAAAGGTTATAAACATTACCAAAAAATGTTACTTGAGATGATTTTTTTAGAGCATAAAATTACATGCAAATAAGCCTGGTCAAGTTTAAAATGCCCTAATTATTTTTGTTGTTTGAATGTGTTTCATTAATCAACCGTGAATTTTGGCAAAAGTCGACAAAGCACTTCGCAAAACAAGAAATTTATAATATTTGATCAGAATATACCGGACGTAAATTCACAAAAACTGCAGTTTTTTCGCTTAACTTTTACCCAGTGCCAGAGCACATCATGACTCACCGTCAACGATCTCAAATGAGAGTCTCATTACAGGAATCTTTTTTGCATATGATTCCGGCCTCATTCTTCTATATCCAGAAGTCTGTTTTACCATTGTTCCTAAATTGATTGGTATGATTCGGTCTTACTTTACTTTCCTGAAGTCTGTTTTCTCTGTTCTAATTGATTGCATCATTATACTAGCCCCTACAAAAGAAAGTAAGTATATTTTTTCTTATGTTATAATTTATTTTCTAGCTTTTCCAGCGAAGGCAGCGCATATCGGCGCGCAAAGTGCAATTGGTGATCGTATTTCACCAAAGTACGTGGGACCCGGCTCAAGATGAACTGGTGGACCATTACCAGGAATGTCAAAAAAAGCCCCGACGGTTTGCCTCAAAACGAAAGAAATTTCTTCAAAAAAAAACAAGGTAGCAGGCATTCCCCAATGTTGGTTGACTCTTAATGACAGTTTAATTTGGTATCTAGAATTAGAGAAGTGAATAATGTAGAAATGTCTAATTGCTGTGAGGAATGATAGATGACTCACTTTGTTATAAAGACACAGTGCTCACAAGAATAATCCGCCCACTAGTTTGTTTTGTTTGGTCACTTGTTATACTTGTATAATATGTCCAAATAAACATCAGGATGCACAAAAGGAAAGTTTCCCCGCTATATGGAAGTGGTGTGTCGACGTGGATAAGTCAGACGGACTTATGAATCAGAAGGTAGCGCGGATTCGATCCTCGTCCATTACCACTAGCTCGGCTCGGCCAGGTCGTCAACCTGGCAAATGGCGTAGGGGAGTACAGGGTAATATAGGAAGTTACACGGTGCAGTTTGTTTTGCAGTATTCTGCAAGTGTGCTTAAGTTGACAAGAACGTTCGATGCTAAACTGCATCTAATATACAAGCTCTACCACATGAGCTGTGATGAACCGCCGCTCAGGTGAGCGTTTATCTCCAGTTGTTTTATTAAAAGTAATATTCAAGCAACAATCATTTTTGTGACAGGTTCCAAGTGAATTTTTGAAGGCAAAAATTAAAACTTGTAATAGTTCTTACAACTGAAGCACCAGAGTGATACAGCTGGTTATTGTGAATATGAGTACAGGTGTGTGTCACTAAATATTTCCCTAAGACCATGCCCTGTAATTCTGCCGTAATGGCATTAGCTACAGTTGTGATTTATGTGTAAAGATCACCCATGGGGTGGTGTTTACAACAACTACCTCATGATCGATGTAGACAACCTACCCAATTACAATTACACATGTAGAAGTAATTTTGTTTCAATTTTCTGGTGTTAATATTATTGATATTCGTCTATTAATCACCTTTAGTCTTATTCTAGGATCTAAGACTTGATCTATCTGTAACCTATTGATGACGAGCGGGGCTTCTAAGAAGCGAGCGAGTGTCAGATCTGCGGACCGACGGAGCTTCTAGCGAGAAGCGCGAGATAATTCCCTAATATAAATTAGCAACTTATTCAGGGCTTTTTTCAGCGCAAGAGTCTCTTTGGGGGCTAGATTTCTTGAGGATATAGGACAAAGATATAGTTCGATTTTGAATGATCCAATTTGAAGTGAAAAACCTCAGAGTTACGGTGGAAAAAAATCGGCGAGAACGAAGTGTTCACTTACAGATTTCCAACAATTACCAGTAATAATTTTTACATAGGAAACAAATTCCCTGGATCTTTAACAGTGATTTGGCGTACGCGTACGCGGTGCGCGAAGACGGGAAGGAATAATGCAAATAATAGCTGCTCGAGAGGAGAAATGGCGAGAGATAAGATTGGAGAATGAGAAGTAAGGGAGAGAAATAGAAGAGGTTAAGGGTTAACATGTTGCAATGTATTATAGATATGATGATAATGAACATATAGTTGTATGGAGAGTTAAGCCTTCTTCTCGACGATTACTCGCTAGAGTATATATAGTTACTTTAATCAGGAATAATGGAGAGGGGTTGAGTTATCTGAACATTTCCTGCACTAATCTGGGTATGTAAAGCTTAGATATTGATAGTTATATGAAAATGTAAAGGTATGTCAAATGCAGTAGATTAACTTAGAGTATAAAGTCTGCACTTTTATTTCAGAAGCGTACACCCTGCCGCTTTTAGAATGAAATGGGCTGCGTCAAAGGTGCGCATTTGTTCCAAGAGGTGCGATAAGCTCGGCCGCTATGATCTTTAATCATATTTTAATAGAATAATTTGAAAGAAACAAGGAGCCGTCTTTAAGTGCTGATTCAGCGTTGGCTTATCGATCGAACGCCGCTGCGTAGCTGAAACATCGTTACGAACATTTTGCATTGTGATCTAGCTGGAAAGGAAGAAAGCGAAGCTTCTGCCAAATTCCTGTTTTTCTTATCATAACGCGTCATTATATTTGTTTTGATGACTTATGCTTACATGTGGTTAGAATAGAAAAAATGTCTGCCCTTGTCATAGTTTACATTTAGCTACATCATGATTAATGACCGAGTTCAAATGACAAGGAGTTAATGAAAGCAGCAGAAGACATGACGCATATTTCTCATAAACATTGTAAGTGTACAAGAAATCGCTCCGCCGCAGGGGTAACAATCGCGTTTCACAGGCCCGCGCTCAAAGGGTTAACGATACCAAGAAACTGGAAAGTTGAAACAAAACTATGGTATAAGAGATTTACACATTGCAACAAATTGCCCCGTATGATTACCAAGTAACAATTTACCCCGTATGGTGTAACAACTTACCCCGTATACGGGGTAGGTTGTTACAAAAAAAAAATGTCTTCATTAATCAAGCTGTAGTTAATTAGTGTTTACATGTTTTCAAGTTCTATGTGCTTCAGGTTTTAGCCAACATAATAGGTTACTACAGACCCAAAATGGAGTGTGTGAGTACTTTCATTAGAATTATCTGGCCCAAACTGTGAATTTTGTAACGTCCATCCCCGGTCTCCCCTACTTGACCCAAGTGAGGTGAATGGGTACCGGGAGGAAGCAATTCCTGGAATGCTGTGAGCACCTTTCGGGGTAGCCTAGCTAAGCCGGGTAATAATTAGTTAACACTACCGAGTGAGTTAAAAAAAAATTACACCTAGAAAAATGTCAATAAAAAGGAAACCAATTTATAAAACCCAAATTATTTTACATATTCTGGAAGAGTAACTCCTCCCGCATCTTCTGGTACCATCTTTGTGTGGTATGTCTGTATACCATAGTTTTGTTTCAACTTTCCAGTTTCTATGGTATCGTTAACACCTTCACGGCGGGCCTGTGATAACTGCGATCCTGGTTACTGTACTCTGCCCTCGCCTGCGGCGGAGCGATTTTCTTTGGTACACTTACATGTTATGAGGAATTGGTCATGTTTGTGTGGCTTTCTGTACTCCTTGCAATTTAACATCGGTCATTTCATGGATTTGTAGTAATGTAACATGAAAGGGGCAGACATTTTTCCTCTATCAACACTGTAGGCATAGTCCCAAAACCAAATATAAGACGGCGTTAATTGGATAAAGAAAACAGGACATTTTGGCAGAAGTTTCCGCTCTGCTTCCTTTATTGATAGATGCAAAATTGCCCGGTTTCGTAACGATGTTCAGGCGACGGCGCGGTTCATCGATATGAAGCCACAAACGAAATAGCACTTGAACAGAGGTCCTGTTTCTTTCAAATTATTTCTATAAAATATGGATTAAAGAATCACTAGCGGCCGGCTTCGCACCTTTGACAAGGGCACGTTTGACTGAGCCCCATTCATTAAAGAGCGCAGGTGGTAGTTTTGAAATAAAAGGTGAGACTTTTAACTTATAATACCGTCTGCATTTGACATACTTTATCATTTCATAGTACATCAATTATAGTTACAACAGATAGTTTGAAGGAAAATGTCAGGATAATCCAACCCCGTCTCATTATCTGAGTAAGTAATAATGAACATAAGCGAGAATCGGAGAATGACAGGCCGTTAATCTCCAACAACTAATGTTTTATATTTATATAAATGAACATTGGTTTTAACGCCTTAACCTTCATTTCTCGTCTCGCTTCTTCTCATTCTAAGTCTTTATCTCTGCGCATTTCCTCCTCTCGAGCTAGCTTTTCAATTTGTATTTTCTTCCGCTTCTCGGAGCGTACGCGTACGCCAAAAGTTAAGATCGGGAATTGTTTTCTTAATGTAAATAAATTTGGTAATGTGAAATGAGTGAATTCTCAGATTTTTTTCCACGTAACTTGGGTTTTCTTCACATGGATATGTTTCATAAATGAATATATTCATTTTGTCCTACTTCCTCCAATGGAAATTAGCCCAAAGGAGCTGGTAAAAAGCTGAATAAGTTTGTCAATAATTAGGGAATTGATCGTCGGCTCTGTAGAAGGCCCGTCGTCGCAGAACTTGAACAGCTCTCGGCTAGCGGCATTTCTGTAGAAGCCCGTCGCATCCAAAGGGTTAACAGTAGATCAAGTCGAGCTCTAGAATAGACTAAAGGGATAATAGAAATATCAAAATATTAACACAGAAAATTGAACAAAAATACTTTACATGTGTATGTAATTGGGTAGGTTGTTACATCGACAATGGGGTAGGTTGTTTGTAACAACCTACCCATGGTGATTTTAACACATAAATCAACTGTAGCTAAGCCATTAGGCAGATACAGGGCATGCTTTCAGGGGAATATTTAGTGACAACACTGTACTATATTCACAATACCAGACTATCATCATGTGCCTTCAGTTGTAAGAACTATTACAATTTTAATTTTTGTCAAAAAATTCACTTGGAACTGTAAAAAATGGTTTTGTTGATTTATTTAATATACAACGGAAGACCTCACGACCGGCGTTCATCAACAGCTATTGTGAGGGCTGTATATAGATGCCAGTTAGCACGAACTCTCTTGTTTCCAACTGTAGCACACTGAGAACTGCAACAACTGACCCGTGTAACTTCCATACCCGGTCTCCCCTACGCAATTTGCAGGTTGACACCTTGCCGAAGGATGCTAGTGTATGGACGGGATTCGACCGCGTACCTGTGATCATAAGTCCGCTGACTTATCCACTCGACCACACCACTCCCATAATAGGGGGAACTTCTTTTGTGTTGTGTTTATATGACAATTTATACAATATAAAGTGACAAAAAAAAATAGGGGTTATTCTGTGGACTGTGTCCATAAACAAGTGGTATTATATTCCTCACAGATTAGACATTTTACATTATACACTCTCTAATTAGAACAAATAAACTGCATAAGTCAAAACATTTGGAGAGCTGTACTTGTGAATCTCGTTGAGAAGTCGCTGACATTCCTGAATGGTCCACAGTTATCTTGAGGGTCCCAAGTACTTTGTGAAATCAGATCACCAATGCACTTTGCGCGCCCGATTGGCTGCTCAGCTGAAAGTAGAAAATAAATATAAATTAAGAAAAAATACTTACTTTTTTGTGGGTATATAATGATGCAATCAATTAGAACAATGAGAAAACAGACTTCAGGATAAGAAGAAGACCGAATCATACAATCAATTAGAACAATGAGAAAACAGACTTCGGATAAGAAGACAGACGAATCATATGCAAACAAATTTGAATGACTCTCATTGAGATGGTTGACGGTGAAATGAGTGGGCACTGGGTAAAAGTTGGAAAAAAACTGCAGTTTTTGTGAATTTTAACGTGGTATAATTCGATCAATGATAAAATTCTTGTTTTGGAAGTGTATTCGACTTTTGCCAAAAATTCACGTTGAATGAACACATCAAACAAAAAAAATGAGGCATTTTAAACTATGACCGAGGTATTGCAGTAATTTTATGCTCTAAAAAAATCACTCAGTAACATTTTGTAATGTTTATAACCTTTTGACACGTGTCAATTAATCCTATGGCTCTCATTAAAATTCATGCTTCAATGAGCACGTGAGACGGGAATTTTTTTATTGTCATGTATGGACTAAAAATTTGAATCTTTACTTTGATTAAACAGCACGATTGTTTGTGTGTCAAGTTCATGTAATAACTCGCATTCAAGATGGACAAAAATTAACAATAAAATATGCCAAATTTCAATTTTTTAAACCTTGTTGAACACTAAGTCATGGATGAGGTAATCATTATCTCACAAACGTGAAATCGGCTAAATTCATTGATCATTATTGTCCATTCTTTACGAGTTATTTCCTTGAACTTGAACACATCAGCTTAAGAAGTCCACCAACTAACGTGATCTCGATTCAAATTGCATAATCTGGTCACGAGCGGACTAGCTTTAAAAACTAGTCGGTCAACGGACGGACTAGCTTCCTTCAATCACATGATGCACCCGTTTATTACGGCAGCTAGCTTTTAAAACTCGTCGTCTCTACGGTCTAGGGCTTGTCAATGAATTTATATTTCCGGTTTAGAAAAGTGAATTTTAATCTCTATTAGTACTTTTTATCAAAAAGTATAAGCAGTACTTATAAATTATTGTTCGGATTAGTTTTGCGTAATGCAATGAATTCATTAAGTGAATGCGCCAAATTTTATTGTTTTCGGAAACAAATGTGAAACAGAAATTCTTTTTGCCAAATTGATCGTGGGGCGAGGTAGCCACTGAGCAGCGCCACGAACGGACGTCGTTGCTTCTATCCCTTTGCTTGCCTGACGCAAGAACAGAGCTAGCAGCAAACTCCGCATTGTTTTTTAACGTCTTTTGGTGATGGCGGCGGTCGGGGATCGAGACCTGCACAGACCACGTCTCGATTTATAGGCGGACGTCTCATCCACTGAGCCAACACAAATTCGTAATTAATAGGTGTTTTTGCGATGATCTCGACTCCGTCAGTTTTTAATGCAAGCATTAACATAATAAGCATAATATAAACATAAAGAACATATTCTCTCAAGACAGCCAGGGTGACAATGATTGTCATGCAACTTTAAGTTTATAAGAAGTTAATTTCAAATCATTTGCTTACATCTATATTTGTTCTTACTCATTCTTTGAGTTGTTACACATATCATAGTGTGGTGGCCGCCTTCTCTCACTATCACCATCGAGTTCCTTACGGGACGGCTGTAATCCTAATCTCATACTTTTCTCCTTCTGCAAGACGCGCCGTTCGGTTATACGCTCCAGCTCTATCTCCTTACTTATCACCGCTTGTCTCTTTTTTCGCTTGAAGACATTTAGTCTCAATTGTCCAATTGGATGAAGTGAGGGCAGGTCGTGGTGTTTGGTCTCCATTCGGCCTGTAGTAACGTACACTCTGTAACCAATGAGAGGCCCTTGCCCCTCAATCAACGTCAGGCATTCCAGGAATCCAAGGAGATTGTGAGACGGTAGTTGTTTCCTAAGCACGCGGCTAAACGTGGTAAGGGTTGTGTTGACGACAGGAAGAACTACAAAAAAAGAAAACCATGGCAAATAAAGGTCCAATTATTATCAAATGTTATAAAAATAACATTTTTCTTTCGAAGTCGGAACATAAATGTGCCACAGAGTAATGTATATAAGAGTTAAACGTAACGAGGCACAGTGGGCTAAGAACACCTCAACTGCGCCAAATACCTTTTTATTTTTCTTGAGATATGCACATAA
>CALNVZ010003426.1:15202038-15224165 GCA_940671915.1 Paracentrotus lividus
ATCAGTGTTTTTTTAAGATTTTAATTTTTCAATTTACAGGTTGCTAAATTCTCATTGGTCTATTTTGTTTGCTATAGCAAAAAAAGATTTTCGTAAACATTTCATATGAACAACAGATGGCGCTCGCATCGGTCGCCGGTCACGACATGATTTGCTTCACGTAGCCCATACCTGCTTGCCGATATTACCTGCATGTACCCTCGTAATACTGCACATAATACATTTAGTTGTTATTATTTTCTTCATCTTTAATACTCAATTACTTTTCTTCTTCTGGAAAATAAACTTGACAAGTCTTACCAACACAAGCCTGTCCAGTTCCGTCATCCACATATCCACTGTCGCAAGTACAAGTGTACGGCATTCCAAACAGATTGTTGCACATTCCATTGGCACATAAAGTGGTATCAGCCGTACATTCATCTTCGTCTGCAAGATACAAGTATAAAAAGGAAGGATTACAAAAGATAATGAACATTTTGTCCTCAAGGAGATCTTAGTGAAATGTAGTATAAAACAGACTTTCAAACTTTGAAATAAATTTTTAAAAAATAAATAACAAATCCAAGACCAATGTTATCTCTCTCAAGGACCTATTAATAGACGTCATTGTGATATCTAGTCAAGTTTTAGCTGATGAGATGTAGACACAGATGAAGAAATGTATAAGCATTACCTCATGTAAATCGATTTTAATGTGTTCTATGGTATGCCATTTCTTGTTGCTATGATCAAGGGCGCTTGAAGCAGGAGACCGACAGGGTTCACTGAAAACCTAAGCATGTCCGTCAGTCGACCGACTAGCTTTAAAGCTAGTCGGTCAAGACAGACTAGTTTTAAAGCTAGTCTGTCATGTTAGTCCGTCGAGAAGGACTAGCATACAACTAAATCTACATCTCTCAACTTGACGGACGAGCTTTAAAGCTCGTCCGTCAAGCTTGATACTAGTCCGTCGACGTGACCGACTAGGTCAATAAAAGTAGCTGGTTGGACTCAGTTTACCCATTAAAATGACTGACTAGCTTTTGATACAAATAGTTGCAATGTGGTCCCAATGTACCTTCTCTATTTATTCTGTTTCCGAGCATAATCAAGTTGATACATTCTGAAACAAAGGTTGTTTTGGCATGAAAATCTGAAAGCTTATGAGACATAACATCTATCATGACAAGCATGCAATTCATGAGTACCGGTAGATTCCAAATATTGTTCTCCATTCTCCAATTACAGGCTAATTGAATACCTTGTTACTATAGAACTCAAGAACCCGGTATTTTCTTACAGATTGCTGGTGAATGCCCGGCTTAGCAACAACAGTGAATAGAAGTTATATACAATCAACATTCTCAAACAAAGGTTGTTTTAGCTTGACAATCTACAAAGCAATACGATAGCCGAAATAACATCAATCGTGACAAGTATGCCATTCACGAGGAGGTTAGAAATATTGTTCCATTCTTTAATTACAGGTCAATTGAATACTTCGTTACTATAGAACCCATGAACCGTCTATTCTTATAGATTGCTGGTGAATGCCCGGCTTAGCAACATCAGTGAATAGAAGGTGGTACAATTGATTGAATAACAAGCACATTGCGAAAAGGACATCACTATTAGTTGCATTATCTGTATGTGAATTCGATTTAATGAGCAAACTGTCAGACGCACACTTGATATACCCCTAAAGCTTAAGATTTTTTTTGTTATAAAGGCGATCTCCTTCTTGTGACACGACTGTGTGAGTACTCTTTTTTAATTCCTTATGTTTTAATTCACAGATTTATTTTTTCACATAGATTAATGCTATAATCACCAACGCGATAAATTATGTCTTGCCAAATCAATTTATAAATTGTGTGTATTAACTACGATAGTAACAATCACATAATTATGAAAATTGAAATTTAAATCTAATAATAAACATAGGAGGCATTTTTCGTTTGGATTACTGGTATCTGAAAGAAAAGAATATTAGATTAGGGGCACGACTTGGGATTATGAAGTGGCTCTCAAGGACAAGTGTATACGCCGAAAATGCAAAAGCAGGTAGGCCTACAAAAAAAACGTCATCTTTATATCTTTATAATGTCTTCTAATATTTCAGATTTGACGTCTCTGACAAGCTGGTAAAGCCATATTAACTTCGTCCGTCATGCTAGTCTGTCAACACAGCAGCAAGAACATCGCGGCAGAAAAGCGCGACGGACTAGCTTTTACACCATGACCGACTGCTGTAAAGCTAGTCCTGCTTAAAAGCTCGTCAGTCTGGGCATCACTACGACTAGCTTTTTATGCTACTCCGTCAAACAAGTCTGTCACGACGGACGAGCTTTAAAATTAGTCCGTCGTGACCGACGAGCATTAAAACTAGTCCGTCTTGACGAACTAGCTTTCAAGCAAGTCCGTAGAGACGGACGAGTTTTAAAGCTAGTCCATAATAACTGGGTTGTGTTGAAGGAAAGCTAGTCCGTCGTGACCGACTAGTTTTAAAGCTAGTCAGTCTGGGCATCACTACGACTAGCTTTAAAACTAGTCAGTCTACCCGTTTAGGTTTTCAGTGTATCTGTCGCGGGCATAATTAATCGTCTTAGATGAAACATTGACGCGACACAAGTTGAGATGATTCTGGATCCCTGCGTGCCGACACCAGGAGACTATTTTTACTGAAATTGCTGTCAAAAATGGCTAACATAAAGGTCTATCACCGATATCGTCAAATGTAGCATTTATGATGACAATGAAATCATCCATTGATGTCGATGATAGCGTTCCAAGTATGCGCATTTTATGATGAAACGGTATACTGAAAAGGGAAATTTTCATTCTTGTTTTTTGTTTGTTTTTTTTTGGGGGGGGGTAGTTGTTGTGGGTTTTTTAGGGGTGTGGTGTTTGTTTAAATCCATATCCGAACATGTCGACGTTGGAAAAACATGGGCATCTTTTAAAATAAAATAAAATGAGATGGGCACCAATGGAACTCGCCATCTAAATAGTGTTAAAAACTGTATCGATTCCTATTAGAAATGCAAAGGAGCCGAAACAAAGTCACTGAGCGGGTACATTTGTAGAGCTATTATTGATATCAATATCGGTTTAGAAAACTACCCCCAAATCAGCGTATAGAGCATGAAAAGGCGTTGTTAATTGGGATGACTGTAAGATCGTTAAAAATATAAGCTAATGTATCGTCGCATCATGAACAATATTCTAGTCATGAAATTGCATTTGAAATGTAAATTTAAAAACGATTGCGACTGAAAATATCCACATCCATAAGAAACATAATATATATTTTTGAAAAAATTCATGTAAAGATAATATTTGCTTGTAAAGGCCCCGATGTAGAGGGATGTACCAACATCTTAGACATACGCTTGCTCTTGATCTTGAAGTCGATTTCGAAACTACCCACAAATCATCTGTTACGAAAAAGGCGCCATTATTCAGTTATTGGTGACGATGGTAAAATCTTTTTCAAAAAAGGGAGATTTTATATACCCTATTATAATCATATTTGTATTCTTATTTTGTATTTGTTTCTATAATTTATTCCAATTGTATACGATTATAAACAATTAATATTATTTTATGTCAGAAACCAGTTAAAGACGACTATACCTGCACACGTAGGAAGATCCAATATTCCTATACCAAACTCATCTTGACATCCACCTGGTGCATTTCCGGTGATGGCGAAGTTCTCCTCACAGATAACTGTAAATGTTTGACCGGCATTAAACGTGGTACCAGCTTCAGGGATCTGAATACGATTATCCTCATCTGGAATCGTGCAGGTAACCGCTGGAGCATTATAATTAATTAAATTACAGAGGGAGACGAAATAAACAAAAAAGGACAAAGAAAACTACATGTACATGTAAATCTACATATTCGTGTACTATATATATATATATATATATATATATATATATATATATATATATATTAATATACTGCCTGCTATTTATTCATAGAATCATATATTTGTTCTAACTGCATTATCCTCATCCGGAATCGTGCAGTCAACTGCTACAACATTAAATCAAATTCAACTTCATGCGTTACATCATGTTAAACTTTACCATATTTCCTATTCATGTTCTTTTGATCACTGTCCCCCCCCCCCTCCCCTCTTCTTTTTGTATTATGTAGATTAGTATCCCAGTTATCATGTTAATGTTATTTAATCTAGGACCCCCGCTCACAAGGGGTCCTAAAACCCATACGTCTATGCTGTAATCTAATTGATATGTGTTTATGTACTCATTATATATTTATTTGATTATATCGTGATGTTTTTGGTTTTAAACAAATAAACTTCAAAACTGAAACTTGAACTTGAAATTTAAATTCAAAATTTAGATTCAAAATTTAGATTTATCAAAGTTCAGAGGGAGACAAAATAAACAATAATGGACAAGGAAAACAACATGTTCATGCACCCGCGTATCCTTGGAGCCTACGGGGGCCCGGACCCCCGGGAAGGCGCTCAAGGGGCACCAAATTGACCTTACAGGAACGCCAAAGTGACCTCAGGGGCACCATGTCGACCTTAAAGGGGGCGCCAAAATACCAGATATACCAACTCAAACCTACCCCTATGGCTTAGCTTATAGATGACCTGCTTGACGACCGAAGGTCGCAACATTTTGGCACCCCCCCAAAAAAAAAAAATAATAATAATAATAATAATAATAATAATAATAATTGTGGCAAGTATCTGAAATATTTTTTTTTTAACAAAACCAATCAATTTTCCAATAGGCCTAGTATTTTTTATTTATTTCCTATTTTTTGACAAGAACACTGATTTCTAGTGCTGATAAGTAAGCTAGAGTTGATAAATATATCTCAGTATCATTGTCAACGTTTACAACTTGGAGCTTGATAAATGCAGCACTATGATGAGATAAGATGAGACCAAACATGTATCATAATAGTCAAAACCAAACCATGGCAATTTACCGATGGTTTATGATTTATTGCTATGGACGTATTAACTATTTACATCCTAATCTCAGGAGGGTAAATATCGTGAAATACTACATATATTATTATTTTGAATGGATACCCATCTTTTTAAGATTATCGTAATGAACATTTCAAGCTCCTTGTGTACAAATGAGAGAATGACATTAAATGAATCACAATGAATTATATAAAATAATTAACTTACACATTGTCTGCACAAAGGGCAACCATATTATAGCAATGGAAAGAACCAAAATTGCTTCAACTCCGACGATTTTCATTATCATTACGCTTTATTTCCCATTATAGCTTGCGAGTAAAGTTTGAATAATCCGGAGTATAATGAATTTCAAACCATCGTCAAACAAATGACATTGTATGGCTTTCCGTTTCAAGCTCAAATAATTAATAGAAAACTTGCATTAGAAAATGACACTTTAATAATATGGACAGAACACTCTATTCGGAGAGGACCATAAGAATGATGGACTAAGTTCCCTTCAAAAAGGTTCCTCAATCTATGCCTATTGTTAAATCGAAGTTTTCTTAACACCCGCGTAGGTCATTTGCAAGAACTTTCTATACAACAAAAAAGTTGGTAGAGAAATACAAATATTGTTAAAGGTGACGAGGTGACGGTGCGTGTAATTTCAACGTCATGAAATTTCCTCTTTTCCTCTGCTTTTCTTGCCTATATAAACATGATAAATGCGTCTTTACATAATGCATCATGTCAGCGCTTTATACAGCATATTCCCCTCCCCTAAAAAAAGGCACACTTCACCATAGCCTAGTTACCAACGTTACGTTTATGCTCAATTGATTATTAAGAAAGCCCACATAATTCTGCGATTCCTGTTAATGTTTCAAATGTTCAGCTTGACTAGTTTTGAATACACAGGCTCTTGTTTAACCTTGGTTTTCGATTGTAGGGGAATGGGGTGATGCATCCCCCCCCCCCAAATAATTTCGGTGGGGGTGGTGTGTACAATCATACCCCCTCCCCAATACCTTGATATCAAGAAAATAAAAAATATCATATTATGTGCATATAAATCTATTAATTACAAATTATTTATCATAATTATACACTGTTCGTCATAAAGGTGGAATATTTTTTTTCTGGCTCAAGCGACGATTATGTTGCTCCGTTATTAATTTCTTGAATGTGTTTGTCACCGCTTTCACTTTCTGGGATCTGCTGGGTATATCTTGGACGTTCCCTCAACCCTTCCCTGGGATATTTCTTCAAAAAAGTTTGTCACCCCAAGAAAATGGCCAATTTTCGTCATTTTTTCTTAATTTTGGGGCGCCTTTTTTTGTTCACGCGACCTACAAGGCCCCTCAGTCCTTCCCCAAGGAAACACGTCTGAGGTGAAGATTGTGTTATTGTTCTTTAAATTAAATCTAGTTTAATGGTTACAGGCTCGACTCTTTTTGCAGGGGAGGGGTCAAATTTATTTTGATTAGGGTTTAACATTCATTTCATTCATTTTTACAACATGGAAATTTCTATCTTCCCTAAATTGTATTGTAAAATCTCAACCAAAACATAAATCAAAAATAAATATTATCAATAATGACTATTTACAGCCTTGTCATCAAGGCTAAACAAAATTTAGGGTAAAATGATGATATTTAGGGTTAAAAGGTGGTATTTCATTTCCTTTGTTTCAGGCATAAAGATGGAATAAAAATATTCCGAATTTTCACCAATCTCGTTTTCTACTTCAACCCCTTCCCCTACACAAGAGACCTTAGCCTGTCCCCAGTATATAGATTTAACTTAAAGAACAAATATAAAACAGTACACCTTAGTCCTTTTCCTGGGGGTAAGACTGAGGGGGGCTTGATCGGCCGGGAAACAAAAAATGGCCCAAATTGACAAAAATGGGGCCCCACGGGGTTGGCAAGACTTTTTTGGAAAAAGGTCCACGTGAAGGTTGGGAAAATGTCCAAGATATAGCCAGGGTCCAAAAAGTAAATGCAGGGACAAACATATTCAAAATTAAAGTCAGAGCAAAAATCATGTCTCTATATGCGGCAAAAAAAATATTTCACCTTTATGACGGACATGTAAAACATTGGAAATTATACCCATTCAAATTGATGATTATCAGGGTCACCGATCCGAGGTAGCATAGGGGACAGGTGTCTCGATAAGTAAAACTGAAGGCATAAGTATCCCCCCCCCCTCAATAATCCACGATGGTTTTTGATAACATAAATAATGTATATTGAAGAATCTTATTCCGGCTTTTCATCGACAAGGTAACTTTTTGTGACTCGGACCATTGATTATATAATACACTTTCACTTCACGATGGCATGATGATATATGCCATTGCAAACTGTACTTGGATTCGTTTCAGCTTTTACGATGTATATGGGTATTTACGTCACGATGGTAGCGTTTAAAAATACCACCCCCCCCCCCCCACAAGTATCTATTTCATTAGGTCATTCGTGCTCGCTAACAATATGACCCTTACTGGATTCGTCTCATTTCTGTAGATTTGCATTGGTTGGCATTACGTCATGATGGTCCGCTTCAAATCACCAGTCACATGTGGACTAAAGCCCCTATAGTCATCCATCAATTTCGCGCTTATATTGTAACGCAACAAATTCCATGTTTCAATTCAATATTATTGAGACAATTTTAAGCTCGCGCTTGGCGCTCGCATTATTACAGCCCTATAAATTCGCCGATATTCATGTACTAGGACTCATATGCATAATAATGTGCATGTGTGTATATCTATAGGCATTTCATCATTTCATCATTTTTCTTCATATTTATATGCATGTGTATACAAGCATAACCCCATCCCCAACGATGTAACACATATCATGTACAAGATCAATGTACATCAATTACCATCGTATGTGTCACATTGAGGAAAAGAGGAAATATCGACGATCATCCCCCCAATCGCCAAAACAAATCGACATTGTCGTGTATAACAGTAGTATTTTGGGATCATTTCCAGTTGGATACTATACAAAAATGCCATACATTATTCTTTGGTCAAGTTTATTTCAGTTTAATAAATGTGGTGTTCATGATCTTGTTTTCGAGTATTAATGCCACATGTCACTGGCCACTAGTTTAGAAAAGTTCGCGATTCGAGTCTCTGGAGTCGCGGAAACGTCTCCTGGTCTCCGGGTAAGTGGGACAAATTAAAATAAAAAGACTAAAAAGCTACCAATTTACCCCGGCGTCGCCGACTTTTAGTCTACCGGAGATGGACAAATCGTTCGCGACTAGATCACGGATTAAGTCTCTAGTGTCTTGGACACTAGCCGAGATGTCTTTTTGGCCACTGGGGAGTCACATGAAAATCACATAAAAGTGTCAAAGATGTTTGCTTGTTTTAAGGAATTTGTCCACTTACTAGCAAGTCGAGACTCTTCTACAGTCTACCAATCATGTACAAAATTCGGCACGGCGATGAATCAGCGTGGTGGCCGCAAATTACGCACAACATGTAGGCTACTAATCGCGAACAAGTTGCAGTGATGTCGGAGAGACTTTTCCGTGGCTAATTTCACTGATTAGAATCTTTGGATAAAAAAATAACATACATGTTTGATTTGTTTTTAGACTTTTGTTGACTTTTGCGCGACTCCCTGGACACTTACGTCTTCACAACTATAGATATTCGAGTCATAAACTACTCGCGAACTCGACTCATCACCAGTGAAATAAATAATGGTCTTTGATGAAATAAATTTCAGTTGTTTTAGATGAAAACTAATCAAAATTATATTTCAATCTGCAAACTTGGAATGGGCTAAAATGCACTGGTGTTACATAATAGACTCTCTGTTCAAAACCAATAAAGCGAGACCAATGAAATGTTCACACAAGATAGTTACAAAATTAAATGGACTTTCAAAATAAAGATATCAAATCGTGAATGACACTTTATTTTAGAATTAAATTAGCGCCCAATCAGAGGGACATTTTTGGGGACGCGCGGTAGCTACCTTCTTGATCGTCTAATCTTCTTTATTGTCTAATACCACATCGGCTGAATTCAAGCGGTCTAATTAAATATATTTTTTATAATCGCTGTTTGGAACTACAGGGTGTTTCCGAAAAAAGGAAACCCAACTTTGATAAACAATAATTTCAAAAATATTCCAATGGTGATTATGAAATTTATATCACTGTAAAGTGCAACTCATTGCAATTCTAATGATACCTCGCTCACCTCACCAATGTCACGCATCACTAAACCCCATTGTTCTGAAAAGTCTTGTAAAATTATGCGTGGTTCACTTTCATGCACCCTGAGATGGTTTGTGTGAATGTGCCTGGAAAGGAAACCCAACTTTGATCATCAATAACTTCAAGAATATTTCAGTGGTGATTAAGAAGTTAACATCACTGGAAATTACAGCTCATTACCATTCTAATGATACCTCTCTCAGCTGACCAATATCATGCATCACCGAACCCCGTTGTTTTGAAAATTGTCTCGCAAAATTGTGATATGTTCTCTTTCATGCTCCTTGAGATGACTTGCTTCAAAGATTCCTAACAAATCTAAATAAAGCATTCCAGTGACTTAAAATAAATGAGTTTAATAAATGGGTTGGAAATTTTTACTTATTTAGTCCTTTAATCTTACCATCCAGGTAATTTCAACATGTTACTGGTCACGACAACCCAGAGAACCTTCAGTTCCCCATGGATAATGTAAGAAGCATGACAGTGCATCAATCACAATTTTGCAAGATATTTTCAGAACAATGGGGTTCAGTGATGCGTGACATTGGTGAGCTGAAAGAGATATCAATACAATGATAATGAGTGGCACTTTCCAGTGATATAAACTTCATAATCACTACTGTCATGTTTTTAAAATGATTGATGATGAAAGTTGGGTTCCCTTTTTAGGCACATTGCAGCAACCCATCTCAATGAGCGTGAAAGTGAACCACTCACAATTTTGCAAGACATTTTCAAAACAATGAGGTTCAGTGATGCGTGACATTGGTGAGCTGAGCGGGGTATCATTAAAATGGTAACGAGTTGCACTTTCCAGTGATATAAATTTTATAATCACCATGGTAATATTTTTTAAATTATTGATGATCAAACTTGGGTTTCCTTTTTTCTGGGTCACCCTGTATAGTGGTATTTGAAAAAGTGGCTTATCTGTGACATTTGCATAGCCTTATTGGGAATAAGTCGAATATATAAATAAGCTTAATTGCAGTCAGACCAATTTTAGTATATAGACGAACTGGTTGTAGACTAAAATGTAATAACACCATGCTGGAGGACACCATGGATCCTACTGGTGAAGACAGGATCTATGAAGAAACCAAACATATATATATATAGTAGACAAAACGGTTGGAAACCAAGTGGCAATTTACTGTATGAACCATACACTGTGTTCCAATAAATAGAAAATAATTGTTTAGTGTGTGAACAATTGTATACGAGTGCAAACATCATTTATTATTTCAAAAGCTCTGGCGTCATACGGACATAACAACCACGTGACCTTCATTGCCAAATAATATAATGCATGATTCTGTTTTGGTCAAATGTAAATATGATATCTATGGAAATGAAAAATATAGTTGTATTGAATTGAATTGCTTTTTGAAATGATCAAAAGCATATATCGCAATTGAAGGTCTATAATTTCTTCCTTTGATAAGTGTTTGCAATTAAAAAAAAAACAGTGCAATACCAGGTTGGATATAATTCATCAAGGACGAGATATAAATGACTAAACAACTATGGACATGGTTAAACTGAGATATCGCTGATGTATACGCTACTTCCTTCATATTCGGGATATGATATATAACACAAAAAAGTAAATATGTTTTTCAACGAGGAGGAAACGAAAAAAATGATATATAGAGTATGTGCACATTGGAAAAACATCCTTATCAAGTGATAAAAACGACACTTTGAGCGCATCTTATTTTGATAATAGTTAATGTACTTCACTCTATTACAAACTGACATCATACAATTTTACTTCTTTTCCCGTTTCGTTTGGAAAAGAACAAAAAAAATGTTCGAACATTCTTTATTTTCTGAAAGACAGATTTTTAACATTATGTTGCAAAATTTCTTCATTATAAAACACGTTTTTGTTGATGTTTCTTTCTCTGTTTTTGTAAACACATAATAATCACAATCTGCCACCACTAATGATAATTATGATAATATTGTTAATAAAATAATCATATTGTTTTCAGCATTTGGAGTGCTAAAGATAGCACTTCGGTTTTGAGAGTTTAGTGCTTTTTCAAAGCTTTATGTGAAGTTGACAGGCATTTTCTTTCTGTTCTAGTATATCCGAACATGTGCACATATATTTGTCAACCGAATCCACTTCTTAGAGATCGTGAGTAATGTGGTCCTCAATCTTCGCCCTAATCGTGCCATCATCAGGGTTAGGTTGTACGCTCACTGAGACCGTGAAAAGGATAACAGTTTCACAAAACATGTTCTAAAACTCCATGTATACACTGAAAACCTAAACGGGTAGACCGACTAGCTTTAAAGCTAGTCGTAGTGATGCCCAGACTGACTAGCTTTAAAACTAGTCGGTCACGACGGACTAGCTTTCCTTCAACACAACCCGGTTATTACGGACTAGCTTTAAAACTCGTCCGTCATGACAGACTAGCTTTAAAGCTAGTCGGTCACGACAGACTAATTTTAAAGCTCGTCCGTCGTGACCGACGAGTTTGACGGACTAGCATAAAAGCTAGTCGTAGTGATGCCCAGACTGACGAGCTTTTGAGCAGGATTAGCTTTACAGCTAGTCGGTCATGGTGTGAAAGCTAGTCCGTCGCGCTTTTCTGCCGCGATGTTCTTGCTGCTGTCTTGACAGACTAGCATGACGGACGAGGTTAATATGGCTTCACCAGCTTGGCAGAGATGTCAAATCTAAAATATTAGAAGACATTATAAAGATACGATAAAAAACATGCATTTTGTCACAAGAATTTGAGCAAAAAAAAAACAAACAAACAAAAAACAAAAACATTTTATTATGATGATATTAATCAGTAGACAGGAATTAATACAGGAGGCACAATTAGTTAACATTATGGCAATTATCAAATAATGGGGGCACGGGGCCCAGGGGTCGCCGCCATGGCTTGCATCATTATGACTTTTTGTTGTAGGCCTACCTGCTTTTGCATTTTCGGCGTATACACTTGTCCTTGAGAGCCACTTCAAAAACCTTAAAGTCGTTCCTCTAATCCAATATTTTTTCTTACAGATACAAGTAATCTAAAAGGAAAGTGGCGCCTATATTTAGTATTAGAATTAAATTTCAATTTTCATAATTTAATGTGATTGTTACTATCGTTGTAAATACACACAATTTATAAATTGATTTGGCAAAACATAATTTTTCGCGTTGGTGATTATAGCATTAATCTATATATGTAAAGAAATGACGCTATCACTGAACTGAAACATAAGGAATTTAAAAAGAGTACTCACACAATCATGTCACAGGAAGGAGATCGCCATTATAATTCATAATTTACGGGGTATATCAAGTGTGCGTCTGTACAGTTTGCTCATTAAACCTAATTCACATACAGATAATGCAACTAATAGTGATGTCCTTTTCGCAATGCGCATGTTATTCAATCAATATTGTACCACTTTCTATTCACTGCTGTTGCTAAGCCGGGCATTCACCAGCAATCTATAAGAATAGACGATTCACGGGTTCTATAGTAACGAAGCATTCAATTAGCCTGTAATTAAAGAATGGAACAATATTTCTAACCTACTCGTGAATGGCATACTATTCACGATTGATGTTATTTCGGCTATCGTATTGCTCTCAGATTGACAAACCAAAACAACCTTTGTTTGAGAATGTTGATTGTAGGGGAGACCGGGGACAATTGTAACACTTTTTTCCAAATTTGACGTATCAACTTTATTATAACTAAATACTTGCTTAAAACCAAGTAAAACGGAATTTGGATATCTTAGCTCGACATATGAATAGGTTTGGGTTAAGTAAAACTATTTATTTTGAAGCTACTATTATTTCAAAACACGAGGTCGAGTGTTACAATTGCCCCTAAACCAGGGGCAATTGTAACAGACGTACGGGGCAATTGAAACACATGAAATTGTAACATTTTGCTTTTCTTTATCAAAGCTATGCACTTGACAGATCCAAGATTTAAACAACAATAACCACATCAGCTAATTATTATAAAACATGACAATGCTTGAATTAAGTTACATTATATTTTCCACTTGTTATATGGCATGGGATTATTGCAGAAGTTTACGTGCTCTGTACGGGCGATAACAGCGCGCTGAATTGTCCCGGGGCTAGGTACGGGGCAAAAGTATTTCCTAAACGGCATTGTTACTATTGCCCCTGTGGTGGGCGACCATATTTGGAGAGATTTTTTTTTTTTTTATCTTAGCTTAGGTATTCATCATTGAAACGTTAGCAAAATATGGCCTAAGAACATAATTTCTAAATATATAAAAATGACGGCCGTAGCTCATCCACATATTTGTCAAGAAGAAAAACAATGGGCAATGTGAAATATTACTTTCCTACTCAAAAAACGATTTTTCTGCTGTAGAAAGTTCCACGAACCGTTAAATCTGCTAATACTCAAACAGCATGTGGAGCGATTTAATGCGCATGCTCTGTACAAAAGTTTGTAGCGTGTTTCTGCTAGGGATGGGAGCCCGTGTTACTATTGCCCCGTGTTATATTTGTCCCCGGTCTCCCCTATCCAACTTCTATTCACTGTTGTTGCTAAGCCGGGCATTCACCAGCAATCTGTAACAAAATGATACCAGGTTCTTGAGTTCTATAGTAACAAGGTATTCAATTAGCCTTGCGCCTGTAATTGAAGAATGGAGAACAATATTTGGAATCTACCGGTACTCGTGAATTGCATACTTGTCATGATAGTGTTATGTCTCGTCAGCGTTCATATTGTCAAGCCAAAACAACCTTTGATTCAGAATGTATCAACTTGATTATGCCCGGAAACAGAATAAATAGAGAAGGTACATTGAAACGACATTGCAACTATTTGTATCAAAAGCTAGTCAGTCATTTTAATGGGTAAACTGGGTCCATCCAGCTACTTTTATCGACCTAGTCGGTCACGTCGACGGACTAGCATCCAGCTAGACGGACGAGCTTTAAAGCTCGTCCGTCAAGTTGAGAGCTGTAGATTCAGTTGTATGCTAGTCCGTCTCGACGGACTAACATGAAAGACTAGCTTTAAATCTAGTCCATCTTGACCGACTAGCTTTAAAGGTAGTCCGTCCATTGACGGACGAGGTTAGGTTTCAGTGTACACGGAGTTATAATTAGGCCTACTATGACCTAGCGTAAAATAAGAATTTGTTTGTTTATGACAATGTCTTTATTTATTAATTTTCAACTTCAAATAAATAAAGGTTTTCGCTATGTCTCTGTCTTTATGAATGATAAAACTACTTTTACCATTCCAATTAAAGGATGCCAGAATAACGAAATACAAAGAAAAAATGATTACAGGATGAAATTAATTTTCTAATGACATTGTGATAAATACGTGATATTATAATATGTTGTCGTTTTTTGTTGCTGTTTTTGTTTGTTTGTTTGTTTGTGTGTTTGTTTGTTTGTTTGTTTTGTTTGTTTTGTTTTTTTTTTTTTTTGTTTTTTTTGGGGGGGTATAATTCCCATAACCTCTCAAACATGTTGGACCAAACGTGCCTTCTTTCGATCCAAGTTATGAAAAAAAAATATTGGCAAATAAAATTCAGGGTCAATCAATCAATCATAAACAGTCAACAACTGAACTTGGTGGAATGCAAATAAAGCAGCACAAGCGTGCGGCGCGCATACACACACCCTCACGAAACACGCACCCTCTCACACAAACGCCTACAAGCTTTTAAGGAAATGAAATCAATTTAACGCAATAATTCCTACGTTCGTATCAGGACAATTACCCCCGGACAATTACCCCCCGACAACTACCCCCGGACAATACCCGAGGACAATATCCCCCGGACAATTACCCCCTGAGGACAATTACCCCCGAGGACAATTACCCCGACAATTACCCCCGGACAATTACCCCCTGAGGAACAATTACCCCGAGGACAATTACCCGGATAATTACCCCCCGGACAATTACCCCCTAGGATAATTACCCCCGACAATTCCCCCGACAATTACCCCCGACAATTACCCCGGACAATAATTACCCCGACAATTACCTCCCCGAGGACAATATAACCCCGCCAAGAACAATCACCCCGACAATTACCCCCCGGACAATTACCCCCCAGAAAATTACCCCCCGAGGACAATCCCCTGGACAATTACCCCTGGACAATTGCCCCGAGGACATTTACCCCAGACAGTTACCCCCCCCCCTTCCAACGGCAATTTATGTTGGAATCAAGCGGTGCCCATATGTGAGTCTCGCCTGGTGTCGCAAGTTTTTCGAATTATTTTCCGTGATCTTATTCTTAATGGCTTTCTTCTCCCTTTTCTCTTTATATTTATCTTCTCCTTTTCTCTCTCTCTCTGCCTCTCTCATCTCTCTCTCTCTCCTCTCTCTCTTCTCACGCACACTTTCTTTTTTCTGGGTTTTTTTCCCTTTTTTCTATCCTTTCCTTTAAAATATTTTAATTAATAAATCAATATTAAGCATTTATAATGCCCGACCAATATAGAAACTATTCAGTGGCGCAGCTAATATTATTACCTGGCTATAGCCATAGCTGCCCTTATAAAGGGCGCTTTAGCGCATTCGGGAATTTCTTCCTACCGGTACCATTTACCTTACTTGGGTCAAGTCTGGCAAAATTGCAGATTTTCCAAAGGACTTTAGTGGAATGGACGGGATTCGAACGCGTACCTTGTGATCGTCAGTCCGCACGACTTATCCATGTCGACCACACCACCTCCACCCCCTCCATCCCATTTTGTTTGTTAGGCGGCGCCTTCTGCGCCATGAAAAAAATAGGGGGGGGCTTACACCCAAGCCCCCTGTTTGGATACACATTATGCATCAAGAAAATATGTAAACTGGCCTTATATCCCACGGTAGATTCTGCAAATACGCTGCCGAAACCATGGTTTCTATTGGCGTTATCTGGGCCATAACGAATAACTTATGTATGATATTTAATTTTACGATTAACCTTATTTTTGCATAATTGAAATTAAGCTTTAGTTTATATTTTCACTTAATTTGTTAATTTATGAGTTAGTACAATTATGACCTTTATTGCCGCCCTTAGAAACCATGGGTTCAGACCAAGGATTTATCAATTTTTCGTTGAAATTAAAACAAAAAAAATAATTAAAAATCATATCAGTTGGAATCAGAGATATTCAACATGTGTGATTATTATGTGTGTTTGTGTCCTTTCATGAATTTTCAAATGTTGTTTCTATGAACTAAAAGGTAATATGGAGGGTCCGTTTACATATTTTCTGATGCATATAATTATGAGTATCCAACGGGGGGGCTTGGGGCTCAAGCTCCCCCCCCCCCCCATTTGTTTCATGGCGCGGAAGGTGAAAGGGGGGGGGAATCAAGGAAACAAAGAAGAAAGTGAGAGAGAGCAAAGGAGAAGAGAGAAATATGAAAGAGAAAGAGAGATTCATTATGATTAAATCAAGAAGAAAATAATTAGAAAACCTGCGACACCGGGCCAAGACCCACAATGGGCCCGCTTGATTCCAACATCAATGCCTGTGAGGGGGTAATTGTCGTCGGGGGTAGTTGACCGGACGTGTTACTCTCCTGGTGGTAATTGTCCTCAGGGGGGGGGCGGTAATTGTCGGGGGTAATTGTCCGGGGGGTAATTGTCCGGAGGGGTAATTGTCTCGCACGGTAATTGTCCGGGTAATTGTCCTCGGGGGGTAATTGTCCGGGGGGTAATTGCCGGGGTAATTGTCCTTCGGGGGTAATTGTCCGGGGGGTAATTGTCCGGGGGGTAATTGTCCAGGGGTAATTGTCCTAGAAACCTACTACGTTTATTTGCTCTGAGAGTAATACAGTTTCTTAAGCCCGCGTCACACATGTCCCGAATGTTGAGCAATGGACACACGAAAATGGGAAATTTTCCAATTTTGCTCTGATCACGAAAGCATTCTGGCAGCATCGGCCAATTTAGCATTTGTTTAGAGTACACTCTTAGCAATTTATTTTTATTTATTTTTTTAAATTTTTTTAATGACCATCGGTTGAGTTTTTTTCAGGCTTCGGCAGCAACTTCCTATGCAAAGGCAAAATCTTTGGCAGCCAAAAAAAAATCCGATGGATTTGGTGAAGTTCACTTCCTTAGAGCATCGTAGCATCAAGCAATTTTTGCCCTACGAAAGCAATGCGAAGGCAACACAACTTCTTGACGCCCTCTCAATGCCATCGTGTAGTTATCGTATATTATTGTCAAGCCCGCCACCGCATTTCCCGAAGTTGAGCAAGGATGGAGCCACGGTCATGGAAATTTTTAAATAATTGCTCTGATCACGAAAACAGTGGGCCATTTGTGTACCCTTCGTGCGTGGTTCGCACTGGCATAAATCCGTAAAGAATGCTATTCACCTGGGAAATATTACATAATAATACAAATCGTCTCTCCCCCCCCCCCCCCCCCCCCCCCAAATAGTAGAAAGCACAAGCAGTGGTTGTTCGAGTACAATAGTGTAATGCTTCTGTAGACATCGGCTGACCTCGCGCGAACCATAACGTTTTCAACATTCGTGTGTCCATCGTTGCTCAACTTCGGGACAGTGTGATGTCAGCATTATGATTCATTGACACTGAATTTACTGATTACGTACTATTGAGTTGGCCCAGCTACCTTGATTAGAGGCTCTATTTTAAGATATTCTTACGTGTACCTATTATATTAAAAAAAACAGCGTAGTAAAAGTAGAAGTTGTACTTTAGTGAGAAGTACAGTTGGAAGTAGTATTAAAATCTAATAAGCTATTAACATAATGATAATATTAATGATAATTCGTCATGGTTTATCGTTTTTGACATTGTATACACCACTGCGGTGGTAAAAGACATTAGTGCCAGGGCAGTGTCTTTGTATATCTACTACAGCACGACCACACTCAACATTTACCCTCCAAAAATAAAGCAATGCACAGACATGATCATGCTCGATATATCATGTTAACTATGACATTCTAGTCTCTGCTCGTGCAACCAACCCCTATTATATTCAGGTCTCGGTATGTACGGTATCTTAGCTATCTAGTCCGATCGCGAAGGCATCGATTGCCTCTGCCCCACCACACTTAACACCCAAGTGGAGCATCCAACCCCTTACCAACGTTTTTAACCACGCTGAGCAGATGAACAGCGGACATCGTATTCTCCGCGCTTTCTCTCCCTCCATGATCGTTCCGCGATTTGTGTTAAGCTTTCCCGCCATCCTGTCTAGCTGTCCTTCAACGTAAGTAAATAGCCATGCTATGTGGATTTGAGTGATTTACGTGGCGCACGTGTTTCGAAACTTTGGTAAATGGTAAGAAGTTTGTTCGATGACGTTATTAATTCGTGTGTTGATTGGTCAACTCTCGGGGTGATAATAATGGCTGTCCTTCGGTAGATGGGCAGGTGCGAATGCATGGTGTGTTCATGTCAGATTTGATTACATTTAAACGTTGATAATCATGATCAGATCCTGTATCATTATTTAATACAGTGACTAAAAAAAAAAAAATAGACTATAACATTTCTTTAATATCTAGGCCTAAATGACCTTTTAAATACTTTTTCAATAGAATTGTCAATTATTTCATATACATAAATGTATATATAATTATGGAGAAACTTTGCAGGTGAACATTTGAAAAATAATGTTTATGAGGACGCCTGGATTGACGAATTTTTATTTTACAAGATATCGTTTTTGTTTGTTTCGAGATTTTTTTTTTTTAATTTATTACCGCATGTAATTAATATGTATTTTTCGATTCTTCGAAATTACCGTGAGATAAAAGTATCTTAAATGATAAAAGTAATCTGAAACATTGTTATGTTGGTATATATAACATCATAAACTTCCTTCTTAATTAGTTAGAAATGACAGGGGCCACTAAATTTTATAATCAAAATCATCTTTCTGCATATATTTGTGTACATGATCACAGAAGTACATTTTACTTTCAACTCTGAATTAAAGGGGAAAATAATCAATTGTACATGTACATGTATGTCGTGTTTGTTTGTGTTTTTTTTTTTTTCTCTTCTCTCTTCTTGAACGACATCATGCAGTTAAACAGAATAGATCTTAATTTCTTAACCATAACAGAGAATGAGGCATTTAATAATGAGTCATTTGATTTGCAATAAAATTTATTAAAATTAATCAAGAAGAACACATTTTACGCTCCAGATTATTTTCATGTACGTGCTGTTGAAAATCCCTTTTGGCATACAATACATGTTTTGCTTCAGCTACCAAAAGAGTAGAATTAAAGCATATACTGTATATAATTGTATAATGACTTTGTCGGGGCTTACTGAAAAAATACAATAGATAATCACTTAAAGCTTGAGAATGTGTATAAATTGTACAACTTATAATTTAGCGAGGCGAGCACACTCCCACACACACATCAAAAATATATGTACAAATTCAGAGAGTTAAAACTGATTAAAGAGACACGTGAATGTATGTGCATGTATCACCATCTAAACATATCTATCCTTACACAATGACACTCAATTCATTTAATGATATTCACAGATGTACACTCGGGAGCATCTCATTCATTGTCAGTGGCGTGAGAAGAAAAAAACGGTGAGTAGGGGTAACAAAAAAAACCTCTCCCTCCCCGGACCCGCTTTATCAATAAGAGGAGCAGCGAGAGAATAAACATGAACATTATTTGTTTATGGAATCAAAAAGATCGCATGTTTGGAATTTCTTACACTGGGTATACTGAGAAATTATAAAACTATATAAGGAAAATAAATGAACGTATGCAAAATTAGTTATTAGAAGAAACATTTTTGTTGGTTTGAATGATATTTTCTGCGTTCGTAATGTATATGACAGGTTTGTGGGTAATTCAGTATGATTTTCTTTCTCCGGCATCAGGAGGGTCTATACACCTTTCCCTTTCATGTTTTTTACGTTTAGTCTGCAAATATATATGTATTAAAAATCATATTCATAATTCACAGATTTAAATAAAATTATAACAACATTAGCATGCAGGCCTATGGAAAGATAAACAAAATTGAAATATATATAATAATACATGAAAGAACTTTGAGGAGTGAACGTCGAATTCCCCCATGCCTGGTAAGATTCTGTCCCTTCCTTATTCTCTTTCACCAATCGCTGGATCATAATCTGCGATACCCCGAATTTAACGCGGAAAAGATCTAGACTACACCATGGAACACATTAAAGTCTGTTTGTTTTGTTTTTTATATGTTTTAATGCATTGCTTTAAAAGTTCCTGAAATATCAACCTAACGAGAAAGGACGTAATATGATATGAAATGGCATAGGCACCTATAGTCTATACTGCAGACACCGTGACAGATCTTAAGTAGATACGAACGCATCGCAATGCACTCCCGCCAGCTTGTCTCTCACGTACAGCCTCACTACATGGGACTCCCTAATTTAGGGATGCGATGGGTGCTGCGCAGTACGTCACCCTGGGGGACTCCCCATGGTGTCATAGCATCCATGAAGTAGCTGATACTCCAGCGGTGTGATATCATAGGGTGTAGCAAGGGCGCAGCTCCGTTGCGGGGCGGGATGGGTAACGTGCGCAGTAGATAAAGCATGATGTGACGTACGTTAGCACCGTCCTGTACCTGTAAAATTGTGAATAGCTCAAAATGCTGACGTAGGCTGTGGAGGATGTGTACACGTTGTCTAGGCTTGTTCTAACAGAGGGGTAGTCATATATACATAATTATTCATTTGTATTGGTATGATATGGTATACAGTCTGTGCAAAAAAAAATGGTACCAGTCGGGGGAAAAATAATTTAGGTGTGAAATCTTTCATATAAATATGTGTATGTGGTACCAAATTAAAGTCAAAAGATTTTCCTTGCTGATGCTCTTGTTCTGTATAATTTTGCTTCGTAAAACAAAAGTTATGCTAAATTTGTGCGACGAGGAACACATCAAAATTATGCACCCTATGTTCTGGAGCACAAAGGCATGGACGGCGTGCAAAAAATTGATTTTCTTGATTACAGAAATTAGTCATATCTCAAAAAAATACTTGCACAAATTGATGAAAAAATTGCAGAAGGAAGTCTGATTTTCCTGCTTATTGAAAATACCAAAATAATAACAGGATGTGATTAATTTTTCATACTATAAAAAATGTTTTCCCAACTTGTACCATTTATTTGCACAGACTGTATAGCATTCCTAAAAATTAAGGTGTTACAAACTTGTGTATGTTGAATATCAAGGAAAGAAAAAAAGACTTCGCATTATTTCACTATAACATAAACACTTCACTTTTTTAACAATCATATTTCGAACTTGAATATAATATACATGTTAAGGGCCATTGAAAGTATCAGGTAAAGTAATGTGCAGCTCTAGGAGGAATGTAGATCATGCAGATCAAAAAGTTTGACGACCCCGTCTAGTTCGTGGTACTGGGACCTAAAAGTAGACCAACGTGGGATAAGTGAAATGTAATACATTTTTAATAGGAAAATTATATAGATATATAATACATTTACAAACGAACAGCTATTGAAGGTAGAGAGAATGGCAACTCTCTTTTAAGCTATAATGATCATGAATTACGATATAAGGACGATATTTAAAGGTCTGTAGTAAATTTTTGTGGCATAGAAAATGTAATTTGTCATTAAGGTATGGTATAGAAGCGCTAGAAACACCAAGGTGGATGTATATAAGCGCAATATAAATGTAATATTAATTATATATAGTATAGTTAGTATTAAGTAGTAGTAGTAGTAGTAGTAGTAGTAGTAGGTAGTAGTAGTTAGTAGTAGTGTGTTCAGAAGGATGAATAAACAGCAATAAAAATACGAAGGTTCTAAAATATGATGTTTCATTTATACCTGAATAACTTCCTTGGTGCACTAAGTCTACAAAGCAGATCTCTCTCTTTT
>CALNVZ010003426.1:15224190-15272085 GCA_940671915.1 Paracentrotus lividus
CCCCCCCCCCTTCCAACGGCAATTGATGTTGGAATCAAGCGGTGCCCATTGTGAGTCTCGCCTGGTGTCGCAAGTTTTTCGAATTATTTTCTACGTGATCTTATCTTAATGGCTTTCTCTTTCCCTTTTCTCTTTTATATTTATCTTTCTCCTTTTCTCTCTCTCTCTGCCTCTCTCTCTCTCTCTCTCTCTCTCTCTCTCTCACGCACACTTTCTTATTTTTTCTGGGTTTTTTTTCCCTTTTTTCTTCCTTTCCTTTAATAATATTTTTAATAATAAATCAATATTAAGCATTTATAATGCGCCGACTAATATAGTAAACTATTCAGTGGCGCAGCTAATATTATTACCTGGCTATAGCCATAGCTGCCCTTATAAAGGGCGCTTTAGCGCATTCGAGGAATTTCTTCCTACCGGTACCCATTTACCTTACTTGGGTCAAGTCTGGCAAATTGCAGATTTTTCCAAAGGACTTTAGTGGAATGGACGGGATTCGAACCGCGTACCTTGTGATCGTCAGTCCGCCGACTTATCCATTCGACCACACCACCTCCACCCCCTCCATCCCATTTTTTGTTTTGTTTAGCGGCGCCTTCTGCGCCATGAAAAAATAGGGGGGGGGCTTACACCCCAAGCCCCCTGTTTGGATACACATTATGCATCAGAAAATATGTAAACTGGCCCTTATATTCCCAACGGTAGATTCTGCAAAATACGCGGTCCGAAACCATGGTTTCTATTGGCGGTTATCTGGGCCATAACGAATAACTTATGTATGATATTTAATTTTACGATTAACCTTATTTTTGCATAAATTGAAATTAAGCTTTAGTTTATATTTTCACTTAATTTGTTAATTTATGGAGTTAGTAATTATGACCTTTATTGCCGCCCTTAGAAACCATGGGTTCAGACCAAGGATTTATCAATTTTTCGTGAAATTAAACAAAAAATAATTAAAAATCATATCAGTTGGAATCAGAGATATTCAACATGTGTGATTATTATGTGTGTTTGTGTCCTTTCATGAATTTTCAAATTGTTGTTCTATGAAACTAAAAGGTAATATGAGGGTCCGTTTACATATTTTCTGATGCATATAATTATGAGTATCCAAACGGGGGGCTTGGGGCTCAAGCTCCCCCCCCCCCCATTTGTTTCATGGCGCGGAAGGTGAAAGGGGGAATCAAGAGAACAAAGAAGAAAGTGAGAGAGAGCAAAGGAGAAAGAGAAATATGAAAGAGAAAGAGAGATTCATTATGATTAAAATCAAGAAGAAAATAATTAGAAAACCTGCGACACCGGGCAAGACCCACAATGGGCCCCGCTTGATTCCAACATCAATGCCTGTGAGGGGGGTAATTGTCGTCGGGGTAGTTGACCGGGTGTTACTCTCCTGGGGTAATTGTCCTCAGGGGGGGGGGGTAATTGTCCGGGGGTAATGTCGGCGGGGGTAATTGTCCGGGGGTAATTGTCCTCGGGTAATTGTCCGGGGGTAATTGTCCTCGGGGGTAATGTCCGGGGTAATTGTCCGGGGGTAATTGTCCTCGGGGTAATTGTCCGGGGGTATTGTCCGGGGGTAAATTGCAGGGGGTTAAATTGTGCCTAAGACCTCCTACGTTTATTTGCTCTGAGAGTAATACAGTTTCTTAAGCCCGCGTCACACAGTCCCGAAGTTGAGCAATGGACACACGAAAATGGAAATTTTCCAATTTTGCTCTGATCACGAAAGCATCTGGCAGCATCGGGCCATTTTAGCATTGTTTAGAGTACACTCTTAGCAATTTATTTTTATTTATTTTTTTTAAATTTTTTTAATGACCATCGGTTGAGTTTTTTTCAGGCTTCGGCAGCAACTTCCTATGCAAAGGCAAAATCTTTGGCAGCCAAAAAAAAATCCCGATGGATTTGGTGAAGGTTCACTTCCTTAGAGCATCGTAGCATCAGGCATTTTTGCCCTACGAAAGCAATGCGAAGGCAACACAACTTCTTGACGCCCTCTCAATGCCCTCGTGAGTTTATCGTATAATTATTGTCAAAGCCCGCACCGCACTTCCCGAAGTTGAGCAAGGATGGAGCCACCGGTCATGGAAATTTTTTAATTTAATTGCTCTGATCACGAAAACAGTGGGCCATTTGTGTACCCTTCGTGCGCGGTTCGCACTGGCATAAATCCGTAAAGAATGCTATTCACCTGGGAAATATTACATAATAATACAAATCGTCATCCCCTCCCCCCCCCCCCCCCTAAATAGCTAGTAAAGGCACTAAGCAGTGGTTGTTCGAGTACAATAGTGTAATGCCTTCTGTAGACATCGGCTGACCTCGCGCGAACCATAACGTTTCAACATTCGTGTGTCCATCGTTGCTCAACTTCGGGACAGTGTGATGTCAGCATTATGATTCATTGACACTGAATTTATGATTACGTACTATTGAGTTGTGGCCCAGCTACCTTGATTAGAGGCTCTATTTTAAGTTATTCTTACCGTGTACCTATTATATAAAAAAAACATGCGTAGTAAAAGTAGAAGTTGTACTTTAGTGAGAAGTACAGTTGGAGTAGTATTAAAATGCTAATAAGCTATTAACATAATGATAATATTAATGATAATTCGTCATGGTTTATCGTTTGTTGACATTGTATACACCACTGCGGTGGTAAAAGGACATTAGTGCCAGGGCAGTGTCTTTGTATATCTACTACAGCACGACCACTCAACATTTACCCCTCCAAAAATAAAGCAATGCACAGACAATGATCATGCTCGATATATCATGTTAACTATGACTTCTAGTCTCTGCTCGTGCAACCAACCCCTATTATATTCAGGTCTCGGTATGTACGGTATCTTAGCTATCTAGTCCGATCGCGAAGGCATCGATGCCTCTGCCCCCACCACACTTAACACCCAAGTGGAGCATCCAACCCCTTACCAACGTTTTTAACACGCTGAGCAGATGACACAGCGGACATCGTATTCTCCCGCGCTTTCTCTCCCTCCATGATCGTTCCCGCGATTTGTGTTAAGCTTTCCCGCCATCCTGTCTAGCTGTCCTTCAACGTAAGTAAATAGCCTGCTATGTGGATTTGAGTGATTTTACGTGGCGCACTGTTTCGTAACGTTTGGTAAATGGTAAGAAGTTTGTCGATGACGTTATTAATTCGTGTGTTGATTGGTCAATCTCGGGGTGATAATAATGGCTGTCCTTCGGTAGATGGGCAGTGTTGCGAATGCATGGTGTGTTCATGTCAGATTTGATTTACATTTTAAACGTTTGATAATCATGATCAGATCCTGTATCATTTATTTAATCAAGTGACTAAAAAAAAAAAAATAGACTATAACATTTCTTTAATATTCTAGGCTTTAAATGCCTTTTAAATACTTTTGCAATAGAATTTTGTCAATTATTTCATATACATAAATGTATATAATTATGGAGAACTTTGCAGGTGAACATTTTGAAAAGTAATGTTTATGGGACGGCCGGATTGACGATTTTTTTTTCAAGATATGTTTTTGTTTTGTTTCGAGTATTTTTTTTTTTTTAATTATTATTACCGCATGAATTAATATGTATTTTCGATTCTTCGAAATTACCGTGAGATAAAAGTATCTTAAATTGATAAAGATAATTGAAACATTGTATGTTGGTATATATAACATTCATAAACTTCCTTCTTAATTAGTAGAAATGGCAGGGGCACTAAATTTTTATATACAAAATCATCTTTTGCATATATTTGTGTACATGATCACAGAAGTACATTTTACTTTCAACTCTGAATTAAAGGGGGAAAATAATCAATGTACATGTACATGTATGTCGTTGTTTGTTTGTTGTTTTTTTTTTTTTCTTCTTCTTCTTCTTCTTGACGACATCATGCAGTTAAACAGAATAGATCTTAATTTCTTAACCATAACAAGAGAATGAAGGCATTTAATAATGAGTCATTTGATTTGCAATAAAATTTATTAAAATAATCAAGAAGAACACATTTTACGCTCCAGATTATTTTCATGTACGTGCTGTTGAAAAATCCCTTTTGGCATACAATAATGTTTTGTTCAGTACCAAAAGAGTAGAATTAAAGCATATACTGTATATACATGTATAATGACTTTGTCGGGGCTTACTGAAAAAATACAATAGATAATCACTTAAAGCTGAGAATGTGTATAAATTGTACAACTTATATTTAGCGAGTGCGAGCACACTCCCACACACACTCAAAAATATATGTACAAATTCAGAGTAGTTAAACTGCATTAAAGAGACACGTGAATGTATGTGCATGTATCACCATCTAAACATATCTATCCTTACACAATGACACCTCAATTTCATTTAATGATATTCACAGATGTACACTCGGGAGCATCTCATTCATTGTCAGTGGCGTGAGAAGAAAAAGCGGTGATGGGGTAACAAAAAAAAAACCTCTCCCTCCCCGGACCCGCTTTTCAATAAGAAGAGCAGGGAGAGATAAACATGAACTATTATTTTGTTTATGGAATCAAAATAGATCGCATGTTTGGAATTTCTTACACTGGGTATACTGGTAAAATTATAAAACTATTATAAGGAAAATAAATGAACGTATGCAAAATTAGTTATTAGAAGAAACATTTTTGTTGGTTTGAATGATATTTTCTGCGTTCGTAATGTATATGACAGGTTGTGGGTAATTCAGTATGTTTTTCTTTCTCGGCATCATGGTAGGGTCTATACACCTTTCCCTTTCATGTTTTTTACGTTTAGTCTGCAAATATATATGTATTAAAAATCATATTCATAATTCACAGATTTAAATAAAATTATAACACATTAGCATGCAGGCCTATGGAAAGATAAAACAAAATTGAAACATATATAAATAATACATGAAAGAACTTTGAGGAGTGAACGTCGAATTCCCCCATGCCTGGTAGAATTCTGTCCCTTCCTTATTCTCTTTCACCAATCGCTTGGTCCATAATCGTGCGATCCCCGAATTTAACGGGAAAGAATCTAGACTACACCATGGAACACATAAAGTCTGTTTGTTTTTGTTTTTAGTTATGTTTTTAATGCATTGCTTTAAAAGTTCCTGAAATATCAACCTAACGAGAAAGGACGTAATATGATATGAATGGCATAGGCACCTGATAGTCTATACTTGCAGACACCGTGACAGATCTAAGGTAGATACGAACGCATCGCAATGCACTCCCGCCAGCTTTGTCTCTCACGTACAGCCTCACTACATGGGACTCCCTAATTAGGTGATGCGCATGGGGTGCTGCGCAGTACGTCACCCCTGGGGGAACTCCCCCATGGTGTCATAGCAATCCAATGAAGTAGCTGATATCCAGCGGTGTGATATCATAGGGGTGTAGCAAGGGCGTCAGCTCCGTTGCGGGGCGGGATGGGTAACGTGCGCGTAGAGTAAGCATGATGTGACGTACGTTAGCACCGTCCTGTACCTGTAAAATTGTGAATAGCTCAAAATGCTGCGTAGGCTGTGGAGGATGTGTACACGTTGTCTAGCTGTGTTCTAACGAGAGGGGTAGTCATATACATAATTATTCATTTCTGTTTGTATTGGTATGATATGGTATACAGTCTGTGTCAAAAAAAAAATGGTACAGTCGGGGGAAAAATAATTTAGGTGTGAAATCGTTTCATATAATATGTGTATGTGGTACCAAATTAAAGTCAAAAGATTTTCCTTGCTGATGCTCTTTGTTCTGTATAATTTGCTTTCGTAAAACAAAAGTTATGCTAAATTTTGTGCGACGAGGAACACATCAAAATTATGCACCCCTATTGTTCTGGAGCACAAAGGCATGGGACGGCGTGCAAAAAATTGATTTTTCTTGATTACAGAAAATTAGTCATATCTCAAAAAATACTGCACCAAATGTGATGAAAAAAATTGCAGAAGGAAGTCTGATTTTCCTGCTTTATGAAAATACCAAATAATAACAGGATGTGATTAATTTTCATACTATAAAAAAATGTTTTCCAACTGTACCATTTTATTTGGCACAGACTGTATAGCATTCCTAAAAATTAAGGTGTTACAAAACTTTGTGTATGTTGAATATCAAGGAAAGAAAAAAAGACTTTCGCATTATTTCACTGATTTAACATAACACTTCACTTTTTGTTATACAATCATATTTCGAACTTGAATATATATACATGTATAAGGGGCCATTGAAAGTATCAGGTAAAGTAATGTGCAAGCTCTAGGAGGAATGTAGATCATGCAGATCAAAAAGTTTGACGACCCCGTCTATTCGTGGTACTGGGACCTAAAAGTAGACCAACGTGGGGGATAAGTGAAATGTAATACATTTTTAATAGGAAAAATTTAATATAGATTATATTACATTACAAACGAACAGCCTATTGAAAGGTAGAGAGATGGCAACTCTCTTTTTAAGCTATATGATCATGTAATTTACGATATAGAGGACGATATTTAAAGGGGTCTTAGTAAATTTTTGGTGGCATGAAAATGTAATTTGTCATTAAGGTATGGTATAGAAAGCGCTTAGAAACACCAAGGTGGATGTTAGTATTAAGCGCAATATAAATGTAATTATTATTATTATTAGTAGTAGTAGTAGTAGTAGTAGTAGTAGTAGTAGTAGTAGTAGTAGTAGTAGTAGTAGTAGTAGTAGTAGTGTTCAGAAGGATGAATAAACAGCAATAAAAATACGAAGGTTTTCTAAAATATGATGTTTTCATTTATACCTGAATAACTTCCTTGTGTGCACTTAAGTCTACAAAGCAGCCTATGGAAGCAAATTCATTTTGTATTTCTGGCCATCTTCACATTGAGGAGCATGTAATGATGCTAATGCTAAGATAATTTCAGGGTTTACATGCTCAGACAACATGTAGGGCCCAACAGCTAAGAGTTTTGCAAGCCTCCACAAAGTTCCAAATCCCCTACACTGAAAAAGCTAAACGGGTAGACCGACTAGCTTTAAAGCTAGTAGTAGTGATACCCAGACTGACTAGCTTTAAAACTAGTCGGTCACGACGGACTAGCTTTCCTTCAACACAACCCGGTTATTACGGACTAGCTTTAAAACTCGTCCGTCTCTACGGACTAGCTTGAAAGCTAGTCCGTCAAGTTAGTCCGTCATGACAGACTAGCTTTAAAGCTAGTCGGTCACGACAGACTAATTTTAAAGCTCGTCCGTTTGACCGACTAGTTTGACGGACTAGCATGAAAGCTATTCGTAGTGATGCCCAGACTGACGAGCTTTTGAGCAGGACTAGCTTTACAGCTAGTCGGTCATGGTGTAAAAGCTTGTCCGTCGCGCTTTTCTGCCGCGATGTTCTTGCTGCTGTCTTGACAGACTAGCCTGACGGACGAGGTTAATATGGCTTCACCAGCTTGTCAGAGGCGTCAAATCTGAAATATTAGAAGACATAAAGATACGATTAAAAAATGCATTTTTGTCACAAGAATTTGAGCACAAAAAAACAAAAAAAAAACATTTTGTTATGATGATATAAATCAGAAGACAGGAATTATACAGGAGGCACAATTAGTTAACATTATGGCAATTATCAAATAATGGGCGCACGGGGCCCAGGGGTCGGCGCCATGGCTTGCATCATCATGACTTTTTGTTGTAGGCCTACCTGCTTTTGCATTTTCGGCGTATACACTTGTCCTTGAGAGCCACTTCAAAAACCTTAAAGTCGTGCCTCTAATCCAATATTCTTTTCTTACAGATACAAGTAATCTAAAAGAAAAATGGCGCCTATATTTATTATTAGAACTAAATTTCAATTTTCATAATTTAATGTGATTGTTACTATCGTTGTAAATACACACAATTTATAAATTGATTTGGCAAGACATAATTTGTCGCGTTGGTGATTATAGCATTAATCTATGTGAAAAAATAACGTTATCTGTGCACTGAAACATAAGGAATTAAAAAAAGAGTACTCACACAGTCCGATGTCACAGGAAGGAGATTGCCATTATAATCAAAATCTTAAGCTTTACGGGGTATATCAAGTGTGCGTCTGTAGGCTACAGTTTGCTCAATGGAATTCACATACAGATAATGCAACTAATAGTGATGTCTTTTTCGCAATGCGCATGTTATTCAATCAATATTGTACCGCTTTCTATTCACTGCTGTTGCTAAGCCGGACATTCACCAGCAATCTATAAGAATAGACGGTTCATGGGTTCTATAGTAACGAAGTATTCAATTAGCCTGTAATTAAAGAATGGAACAATATTTCTAACCTACTCGTGAATGGCATACTATTCACGATTGATGTTATTTCGGCTATCGTATTGCTCTCAGATTGTCAAGCCAAAACAACCTTTGTTTGAGAATGTTGATTGTATCCAACTTCTTTTCACTGTTGTTGCTAAGCCGGGCGTTCACCAGCAATCTGTAAGAAAATACCGGGTTCTTGAGAAGTAACAAGGTATTCAATTAGCCTTGTGCCTGTAATTGAAGAATGGAGAGCAATATTTGGAATCTACCGGTACTCGTGAATTGCATACTTGTCATGATAGATGTTATGTCTCGTAAGCTTTCAGATTGCCAAGCCAAAACAACCTTTGTTTCAGAATGTATCAACTTGATTATGCCCGGAAACAGAATAAATAGAGAAGGTACATTGAAACGACATTGCAACTATTTGTATCAAAAGCTAGTCAGTCATTTTAATAGGTAAACTGGGTCCACCCAGCTACTTTTATCGACCTAGTCGGTCACGTCGATGGACTAGCATCAAGCTAGACGGACGAGCTTTAAAGCTCGTCCGTCAAGTTGAGAGATGTAGATTAAGTTGTATTCTAGTCCGTCTCGACGGACTAACATGACAGACTAGCTTTAAAACTAGTCCATCTTGACCGACTAGCTTTAAAGCTAGTCGGTCTATTGACGGACGAGGTTAGGTTTTCAGTGTATGGTTTTTTATTTAACTTATTTTCCATTTTAAAAACATGATACATGTTTATACCACATAGTATATAACGTATTAAAGAATAATATGGAAGGATTACCTAAGGAAGTAAGTGCTTATAATCAGGGTCCCACAATTTCTAATAAGCTTGTCTAAAATTTCATATGACATGCCATCCATTACATAGAAGGGCATATTTTTGTGGGTGCATTCCGAGCTTAGTGGGTTTTTTTACGTCACAAACTCAAAATTTTTCATCACCATCTCTAGCAACAAAAAAAAAACATGGCTACATATATTCGAAAATACATCATTAAAGTTCTCTCCGGGTGAATTGTAGTATGCATTTTGGTATGCAATACAAAACCAGGAATAAGTGGAGATATGAGACAGAGTACCAACCAGATAGTCATTGATTGATGCGATCGGTTTCCAGACAAAACGAGATCTTCTTTCACTCCTTCTTTTGAATGAAGCGAGTTGTTCTATTTACAGCGCGAGGAATCTTACCAAAATACCCCGGGGAAACGACGGAACTATTTTTGTTGAGATGAAGGCAGGAGATAACTTTGGGGTTGTTTTTTGTTGTGATGAATGTCTTTTCATCCTTATGTATGGCGGAAAGCTGCATTTCAATATTGAAACTCTGTAAACTTGTTTTCGGCTTCCGAAGGTTTTCAGTGTACCTGTTTATATTTTGTAACGGTTACTAATGAAAATTTCCTATTAATTTAAATAATTTAGCTTCTCATTTATTCAAATATTCCCGTGGCTGATCCAAGACGTGTTAAGGCTAATGAGGTCGATGATATTTTAGACTAAAGAATGTGAATTTCTAAGCAAATATGAAAATGGAAAAAAAAAATCCGAGGACGAAATCAAACAAAGTATTTGAAAAAAAAAATCTATTTAAAAACAGAAAAAAAATTAATAAGTTAAGCTTCAATGATGATACTTAAATGATGATATAATAAGACAAATAACAATGTTTTAAAATTGTAATATCCTATTTTTTCTCCATGTTCCCAGGTTCTACTGGATTGATACGCTTTAAAGTTTCTAACCATGGCGGAACCGGAAGGAGAACAGTAAGTATCCATTTTTTTTTCTTCTGAATGATCGATTTTTCTTAAATCTTAAATTTATTTTGTGAAAGAGGTTATCCTCAAGTATACATAAATAAGACATACAGCTCAAACACGAGTAATTGAAAACACAATGAATGTAGCGAAGATCTGTGTAGAAATATATTTACATGTATTAATGTAATTTTTGAACGAACTTCCTCCTCTCCTTCCACTCCCTCTCCCAACCACCCCTCCTTATCTTTTTTTTTTTTTGTATGGATGCTCTACTACTGACGCTCTATTTAACGTTTACAAGTATCTCAAAATTTACAACTTTGTATCATTTGAAAGCAGATGTAAGAACATTATTTTGTTGCAAACATACATGTATTTTATAAACACATCCTATTTGTTTGGATCATAATTTTGTTAAATGTAATAAGTAATTTATATGTTAAATTACCTCAATTATTTTCATCGCCCTGTCTAACATAGTCATCTAAAGTTTGTGACAACAGTGTTAGTCAATGTCTTTCAAACAATTTAAAAGTCAAACGTACTAACATTTATAACATATAATTATATTCAGTGCAATAATATTACTTGTGGCAAACACTTTCCGTCAATTTCTTTTCCTGAATAAATGAAGTTAGAAATTTAAAGGGAGATTGTTTATTAATCTCGACTATGTACTATTTAAAATACAGGCAAAATCCAGCGTATTATTGGAGTTGTTCCCCAATGTCATCTTTATGAATTATGATCTAAATAAATTTACCAAAAATGCTACCAATATTAAAAGGAAAATTCAAACACAACTTTTACATTTTAAATTATTTTTTTACAGCACACTAACGGAAGATGAGCAAGCAGCTGTTGAAACAAAGGTTCGTTATTGTTCCTTACTTCTTCCTTTTGGTTTCTATTTTGCGATTCGGATCAAAATTAGGCAACATTAAGGCGACGTAAGGTGTTCAAACTAGAAATGTGAATTTAAAGAAATTGTTAATAATGTACATATGTACCTTTATAATTACTTGATTCAGGGCAAGTTTGTTTTATTTTAATTTATTCATTAGCCACACTTTTTTTTTAATCGTAGCTTATAAGAAGTGTAGTAGACATACAATTATGAGGTAATTTTTACAATATTTTCATCTATAAGATTTTATTGTTCACAGGCTATTGGGTAAAAAGTACTCTAACACGATAACAAAGAGCGACTTAATTATTTTTAGTTTTATATACGTCCAGAGTATTTAGTTTTAAAAACAAACTACTAGGTGAATCCAAAATCGCTAGAAGAAATCCTGTTTAGAGATGTATATTAATCTGAATTGTATCTTAATTCAATCCATTAATCCATTTCTTTTAAATAATAGATACACGTTGTTTAATTTATAGACTTCATATTCGGTAAATGGTGCATTGCAGATAGAACTAAAAGAGTGACTTCAATAAAACCTAGAACCTGATAATAGTTCGTTCCTGTTTTAAAGGCAGTATATATTAAGTCAATTGTAGATTATATTTATAAAGTGATAGAAAAAAATTTAGGATTAAGATCTACCATGTTCAATAGAATAACAAATATTTTATCAATATATATTTCAGTATGAATGAAAGAAAACAATATTAATATATATGGCAAAAGTTTTTAAAAAATTGTGGAATAAGGTAACACATTCTGTTTTCATCTTGTTTAAACATATAAGTTCTGATTTTTCACACAAAAAATAATGATTCACTATCTTGCACTTTTAGATCAGAGAACAGGGCATAATTTCAATTAAATTTGATATACCACAAATAACTAATGATTCTCTTCCCCTGAATATTATAATTAATGAACACCATCTAAAGTAATACTCTATTCTTATTGTACACAGGGCACCCTCCTTGGCTAGGTTGACGATCCTTCACTGCATGTCTTTGCATCAGGTCCACGAATGTTCTCTATCGTATCATTGACTCCTGTAACATTGGTTTTAGTAATTAGATTTATTTGTAGTACCCCAAGGCTCCGTAGTGTATCCATGTTTGTTTTAATGCCTAATACGTTTAGGGTTTTCTCATTAAGGAGTACATTTAAAATAATTATCCACATACGGTGGATACATTGCAAAAAAAAAAGCATAGAAGACATACTAAGACTGAATTTCTTCTTGTATATTTCTCCTTGAACAATCTTAGCCATCGGAATCGGACAACCGTTTTAGCCGATATTTTTTGCAAGCCATAATTAATTGGTTACTTTTTAAAGAAATATATAACATGGAAGCACTTAGGGTACATGCAGGTAATATGGGCCAACAGGTAATATGGGCCACCTGAAGCAAATCATGTCGTGACCGTCGATCGGTGACCGGTGTGAGCACCATAATGTTGTTCATATGAACTCTATACGAAAATATATCGTCGTAAGAGCATCTGATGCCGAAATTTCTCTGAGAAAATTGATGAAAACCAACAAGATAGGTATAAAACTTACGGCATTTTTTTACCCTGATGTAAAATTTGATATTTCACAGAATGTGATGGTGAAAGAGTGTTTGAGGAGGAAATCATTTTGATCATACTAGCGTGTACAGGTCAATTTGTTTTAGTGAAGGGGTGCAATGTGGCATTGAATGCTTGTCTGACACAGCAACATTAGTGCAGGTAATATGGGCCATCCAAAATGGCGGAAATGATTCTGGTACTAAGTATTGGGATGAGGCATCAATCTCTTTGCTACGATTTTTGTATATAATTAATATGAATAACTTATTGTAGACCTATATTGACTTGCATAATGAAAATAATATTTAAATAATATTTGAAAAAAAAAGAAATAATATACAAAATACATAACAATGAAATATATAATCAAATGATTTACTGAAGGGTCTTATAATTTCAAATGATATCTTAAAGTTAATGATTTTTAACATTTTAAGCAAATTCCAGACATGGTAGAGTCATTGTAGTTTTTAAAACATACATTAAATACATGTGCCCATAATACCTGCACATGAAGGTAATATGGGCTCTTTGGTAATGACGTCAACATCTGAATATTACAGACAGGGGGGTTGGTGATAATTGTTTTTCTTTACAATAAAAGTTAGAGCAGTAGTTATTGATTCATATAAACAAAGATTAGACTGTGTGTCATTTCGTAATTTTAGGCAAATTAGGCAAATGAGCTTAGGGGGCCCATATTACCTGCATGTACCCTACATGTTATTGTCACTAAAAAGGCTTTCCATCCTTGCTATACTTATTTAGGCAGTAATTGAAAGAATAAACATCATGATGTATCATAACATATCCTTATTTTTGTATTCATTTTCTTTTATTTAGTTATTTATTTATTTACTTATTTATTTATTTATTTCATTGTGGATAACACGAACACACGAATTCCCGAATATATTTTTCTTACAACTTGCTTTAATTTTCGTGACGGAAATATTGAATAATATGAATAATTTTTAAAGAATCAGCATGTTAATAATGAAGGATTTGTATGCATGTTTTTCTATAATAACTATGTTAGACAATAATTCCGTACACAATGATAACCATTTGTATTAAATATTTGTAGCTCTATGCAATATGTAAACGTTGAGGGTTCCATGACAGCTGCTCCAAGGACAATCGTTCCGCTGCAATCCATACACTAATCGAATAACCAACTTCAACCCTGGACTTAACATACACTACACTAAACCTAACCCTAAACCTACCACAATAAAGCCCCAATGCTACCCTAACCCAACCCAACGTCTTAGGTACCTTCCCAAAAGATAAAGCCGCGGTCCGCTGCGTGAACGGCGCACAGCGCTTTATACAGGATGTACTAATCCCCTCCAATTAAGTCAATGGACGAATAACAGGGGAACGCTATACATTATTCTGCCTAAAAGCCCGCTTTGCGGCGTTCACGCAGCGGGCCGCGGCTTTATCTTTTGGTAAGGTACCTTAGACAAAATAAAGCTCGGGGCAATTGTCGGAGGAGCAAATGTCGTGTCACCACGTTGAGGGTACATGTTCCTTGTCGTAACGGTGTTTAATGCCTAATCTACATCACGTGACCCAAATCACGTGATGTTGTCCCTGTTCTATGTTGTCACGTGACAGAAGAAGGTGAAACAAAAGATGAGGTTGGGGGCAAGAGAATCTCTCAAGCAAATCCAGGACTTAATGGCCCAGTTTGATGCAGAGACAGACAAAGTAGTTACCATTATTGTGAGTCCTTACATTCTTTGTAAGTACTTTGCTGTTCTCACCATATATTTATCGGAATTTTTGTGTTAAATACACTTGAAAACAAACAGCCTGCAGGTCACTCTTTTTCCGTTCAATTCTGCTATGTTTTAGTCAATTTTGTAGATTGTCTGATACATACTGTAAATCACAAGGCTGTTGAAACACATTGCACCCAATTGCTTTACTGCACATAAAGTGCTAGCTATAAATCTATCATCAAAATGTTTATGAAATTGGTAAATGATATGGCGTGAAATAGTATTAAACATAATCATGATAATGCGAATTTCATATAAATCCATTCTAAAGACTGCACAATGATAATTACTATTTCTCATGGTGAGCAACAAAAAATAAATATATTGACTAAATCCGTGTATGATAAGCCTACACTTTACCCATTAATTACCATTCGAATTTGACTTATGTCGCATACTGAATTTCAATCGCGTTCACAAATTGGCTGATGACAGAACAATTCAAATTGTTACTGATGACAGATCAATTCAAATGCAGACATTTTAAAACAGAAAGTGGGCTTTTAGTTAAAAAAAAATGTTAAACTGTATATTAAAATCTTTGTGCTTAGCCTATAGGCGCTTACTACGTTTCTGTGTCAGTTTGCACGGTAAAGTCACCGATGGTACATGAAGAATTAAGTTAAAGAAAATGTACTCAATTCGAGAAAGGGAGATTTTCATTATCCGTCAAATAATTCTGGACTGCATTCCATCCCTACCCTAACATTTCCCTCTTTTACGACAGGCATAATTATTATATAACCGGTAACCCTATATACAAACTGCATGATCAAAGCATTATGCGTAATTGCATGAAAGAAAACTGAAGTGTGTGCTGAAACTTTTCTCAAATTGATTTTCTAATTTTGGTAATAATCGTCTCGTTTCCCGTCATTCCTTTGTCACGTGACAGCGGAACTGTATCGTCAGTGTACGTTTCCTGTTTGTTGTTTCCCATGTCGTAAAGTAAGAGTATCGTTACGCTGTCACGGGGCGCCTTAACGGAGTATTCTGACCCGTCACGTGCTTGTTATACGAGTTTCATGTCCACACTCTTTGCCACAAGACAGGAGAACAAGGATAGAGACGATACTAATATGGTCATATGTATGTCATGTGATATGAATTCCCATGTTTTTGTTTATGTTTTCACATGATGGAATAGGTACTACATGTATGTGTTAAATGTTGGCAATCATTTTTCACGTAAGTGTCCAGTTATATTTAACTATTTATAAGTCTTGTAAGGTAACCAAAACAGTCACGTGACTGTCAGTAAGCGCCTTCATCGTTGTCTTTTCACGCTACATGAGAAGGAATGTTTTAACTGTATATAACCAATGTGGTCACGTGTTAGCGTCACGTGAGTGTCTATGTTCTCTTGTTTATGTTGTCACGTGACAGAAGAGACAGGAGTTCAAGCAAGAGCTCATACAGAGTCTGAAGATGGTTCGGGTCATCATTGAGAAGTATGACGAAGAGATTGCCGCCCTCCGGAAACATCGGGTAAGTCAATAATTTTGGTACTCTAAGAAAAAAAAGGTTCCATTCAGCACCCTACAAAAAGGGTGCCCATTAGCACCTTTTAGTACAAAAAAGGGTGTGCACCAGCACCAATAGCATTTTAGGGTGCTGGTGAGCACCATTAAGGTGCTAATAGGAACCCCAAATGTGTTTATGAGCACCCAAAAGGGTGCTGCTGTTGTTGCAAAAAGGGTGCTCAATGGAATTTTTTTTCTAAGAGTGCATCTTTCGGATTATCATATACAGACTGCATAAAAAATGGTACAGTCGGGGGAAACTTTACATGTCCTCACCAAAATGCTCACAGGACATAGATTGCCATAACTTTTTGCATGGTTTTGAGGCCCATTGGGCATAGAAAGTTCTTAAAAGAACAATTTTTGCAATATTCCTTGTGTGTACAATTGAGTAAGTTTGAATTCAATTTCTATCAAAATCTTATTTGTATGATTTATTTCGAAGTACGATTGGAACTTCTATTGAAATCTACGATTTGTATGATTTATTCAAATGTAGAGGTTTACAATTTATACTTCATAGTTTATTATCATTCAGTCCTACTTACAATAGAAGATAGAGGGCTTAGAAACATCAGAATAAAGCGCCTTATAAATAGAATGATTATTGTTATTATTATCATATTTTTTTTCATTTCGTATCAATAGATGGAGAGAAAGAATGAACAAGCTATGTGGTTGGAGAAGATAAAGAGGAATGAAGAGGATAGGAAGAAACGACAACAGGAGGAGAACGAGAGATTAAAGGCGATGAGGGAACAGAAAAAGAAGGAGAGAGAAGAAAGACAGCGTGCAATGAGGAACCCCAACGCCTACAAAAATGTAGTCCAGGTAAGAATATTGAATGTTTGCAAATAGTAGTCATTGAAGGGTCAATGGTGTGTCATGCCAATTATATTGGCGACTCCTTTGCAATATTGGATATCTCACTCTTGTTACTGACATATCGTGAACGTGGCATTCGATTGCACCCATATCATTTTTTTTTTTTACGTATTTTACGTTTATCTCTCTGAATTTTTAAATAAAAACATGGGTATTTACCACAAAAATAATAGAGTTTAGCAACTGAGCTGAGGTGAAAGGAGCTAAAATGATTTATTTACACTTTGAGGGGAGAGTGAATGACAGCGTTGCTTCGGGTTGCGAGAGCGGCATGTCTTGCCCTGGCTCCATAACAAAAAACGGTTCTAGGACAATTACTCCCTGCCACAAATTACCCCCGCGGACCAATTACCCCCCGGACAATTACCTACCCGAGGACAATTACCCCCGGACAATTACCCCCCGGGGAAACAATTACCCCCCGGACAATTACCCCCGGACAATTACCCCCGGACAATTTACCCCCCGACAATTACCCCCGGAGAGTTACACCCGGTCAATTACCCCCCGACGACAATTACCCCCCTCACTTAATATGATGTTGGAATCAAGCGGCGCCCATTTTGGGTCTCGCCCGGTGTCGCAGGTTTTCTAATTATTTTCTACTTAATTTTATCATAACGAATCTCTCTTTCTCTTTCATATTTCTCTTTCTCCTTTGCTCTCTTCCACTTTCTTCTTTTTTCCTTGCTTTTTTCTCCCCCCCCCCCCCCCCCCCCTTTCACCTTCTGCGCCATGAAAAGAATGTGGGGGGGGGCTTGAGCCCCAAGCCCCCCGTTTGGATACTCATATATGCATCAGAAAATATGTAAACGGGCCCTCATATTACCTTTTATTTTCATAGAACAACAATTTGAAAATTCATGAAAGAACACGAATACACATAATAATCACACATGTTGAATATCTCTGATTCCAACTGATATGATTTTTAATTATTTTTTGTTTAATTTCACACAATCATGACAATTGCTCTAAATAATGTTTCTTACCCGATTTCACAATTTGGTTCCATGACAGGATGAGCGTATCCGGTTTGCCAGGATGACGGTGGAAGAGTTGGCCAGAGAGAAAGAAGAAACGCTCGCGAAGCGCGCACCGACCCTTGACCTTGACTCTCTGACGTCAGAGGAAGCCATGAAGGAGGCCGCCCGGGAACTCTACGCCAAGATTGTCAAGGCATTCGGTGGCCTCTTCGATCTCCAACAGAAAGAAAAGAGGCAAAAATACGATGTGAGCATTTACTTTATTATTGATTTAATACAAGAGTTTTAACCCCTTACACTCATTTCATGTCCTGAAGAAGACTTGTAACGCCAATTCGCGGGATGGCCTTTAACCCTTTATGTGGCATTTGTACAATTTATTGTTGGCTTGTCATACGGTGCCAATCTGCATTAACAATAGGACATTTATTTAAATAGCACTAGATAGAATAGCACATGTACATTACAATGGATTTGTGTAATAGCCCACTTCCCGTTTCAGGTATAGATACCTACCGTAATTACACTATAATTATGGTAATATAATTATAATTATAACTACCGAGTGAGTCAAAAAAAACTTTACACCTAGAAAAATGTCAATAAAAAGAAAACCAATTTATAAACCCCAAATTATTTTACATATTCTGAAAGAGTAACTCCTCCCGCATCTTCTGGTACCATTTTTGTGTGGTATGTCTTTACGCTGTGATGAACACGACTCATTGTTTGCGAAAATGTCAATTTTGAATTGTGCCAGAATGGGAGTAAAATCAAAACAACAAAAAGCTAGAAAAAAGCAACTTCATCCTGATTAAAATAGCATAATTTTTTAACAAAAATGTCTTCCGCTTAATAACTTGGCAGGGATGTTGTTACACATATTGACTACATTTTGTATGAAAATGAGATAGATCTGTAAAGTCAGGCATGAGTGAGCACACGTCAAAGACAAAATCATCACTTTTCAAAAGTATTAGGAAGCCTTTTTAGGTCTGTCGGTGGCAATTTACTCTTTGATGTGTACTCATTCATGCATTACTTCACGAGTCAATCTAATATTCATACAAAATGTAGACAATATGTGTAACAACACCCCTGCCAATTTATTAAGCGGAAGACATTTTCGTTAAAAAGTTATGCTATTTTAATCAGGATGAAGTTGCTTTTTTCTAGCTTTTTGTTGTTTTGATTTTGCTCCCATTCTGGCACAATTCGAAATTGACATGTTCGCAAACAATGCGTTGTGTTCGTCCAAGCGTAAAGACATACCACACAAAAATGGTACCAGAAGATGCGGGAGGAGTTACTCTTTCAGAATATGTAAAATAATTTAGGGTTTATAAATTGGTTTTCTTTTTATTGACATTTTTCTAGGTGTAAAGTTTTTTTTGACTCACTCGGTATAATTATGGTAATTACAATATGGTAATTACACTATAATCATTAATAGCATTATTCTCTCCTTTAAGTTTTACAGTTTATTTATAAATGTGTTCTGTTATATTTATTATCGTGTGCTATTTGTATCACGGTAAAATGTATCTGTATTTTATTATTGATGTTATTGATGTACAATTCAACATTTATGTTGCGATGCAGGATTGTTTTTTAATAAATACTATTTTGAATTGAATTGAATTGAATTTATAATGGAAAATTTAGACAATATGATAATTCACTGTAAATCGAAACCTTTGTTGAAATTCAATGTGGCACAAATGTAAACTGTTAGTTACAAATCAAGAAAAATACTAAATGAAGGAAAATCAATTGGTAAATCCAACGCAGAATGAGATTCAAATTGGATTCAAACTCCTCTCAAGCTTCATTACAGCCAAAACTTTGAGGTATAATAGAGGGAAAACTCTCCAGTTCTTTGCCAATATTTTAATTCACATTATTCGATGTCTATTCAATGCAGATATTTTTCTATAACTATTTCCAGTGGTAGAAAATATGTATATTCTGCTAATGTGACTTCTTCTTCTTCTTTTTTTTTTCAATAGATCAAAGAGCTGAACACACGTATTGCTGCCCTACAAGCTGCAAAGTAAGTAAAAACAAATCTTGGTCTTCCCATTTTGCCCATTTTCTTCTTTTTTTTTGGGGGGGGTTGTTTTGTTGTTTTTGTTACTTGGTATTTGCTTTATAAATTACTTGATTTAACTTTTTTTTATACTTTATATTTTGATGAGCTTTATAATATTTTGCTCTTTTGTTCACAGGATAAAGGCATCTCACAGCTCAGAAGGCAAAATTGGAAAGATTGCCATTCCTTTCGGAGAGGTTGCTGAACAGGTAGAGTATGAATGTCCCAACCCTCCAAGTTACGGACCCCAAGTTACAAGACGGTGTCGTCAAAATATAATCAACCCTGTGGCCCATATTCTAAACTGGAGGTTGAGTTTGCACGGGAGTAATTGGACAAAGGATATCGCCCAATAGCAACACACAAATGTGACTAATCATATCAAAATCAGACACAAGTCGCCAGAAAAAGAGTTAAATAAAGCAACAAAACAATCCATTTTTAAAAGCTTTCCCCTGAATATTTCTACTCATTTTTTTTACAGAGCACACAAGAAACATTGAAAATTCAGAAAAATTGAAAAAATATTTCCCCCCACAAAAGACAATTTTTATTATTTTGACAATTTCCTTGACACTGTGCTGAATTTGCTCGGCGACTTGTGTTTGATTTCGATGTGATGCATCACAAATACAAAGCGATTCCCAACCTCCCGTGAAAACTTGACCTCCGGGAAAACTTAACCTCCGGTTACGGAACTATACGGGTCTTTTTATGGTGTAGTGGTTTGAGGCTTTGGTGTACTTAGCTAATGAACCGGGTTGGATTCAAATTACTCAAATATTACCACCGCCAACAAAAAATGACGTCAATAATTGGGTAGCTCCTCATGGGTAATAAATTAACCTACAATTTAATTTGTAATGAGAAACTAAAATGTTTTGAGGGGAAAAGTATTTATTTTTCTATTTCTTAACATGATTATTACAATTTGACTTTATTGAGTAGTGAAAAGGTTTTTATCATTCTAACGGGCCTGAATTATAAGACTACACTGCCAGGATGTTGCATTATGGGTTTGGAATCAGGGCAGAATTGAGTAGTTGAGGATTTGAGGTGGTGCTATACAAGGCTGCTTGTCCGTATTGGCGTTAAGTAATATCTTACAAGCAGTTAAAAAATGTTTAAATGCAAATGTGTTGTATTGATACTTGGAATACAATACATGTGCATATCGGTATACACTTTATGTAATAGTCAACTTGGGCCTCGAAGACCAAAATTTGTCACTTATAAAATGAAACCAATGTAGTCCGTTTTACTAATCTCGTGATAGGCTTTATTGAAACATTATAGATAACGTTATCAACAGCAAAGGACTTTATTTAAAGATTGCACGTGACATATGGATGGAGGGCTACTCATGTTCTTATATTCAAAAGGTAGACACGAAAATAAATTTAAACCTGGTTTATAGTTTTCGTAACAAAAAAGGAAACGGCATAAAACCGATTAAATATAGTCTCATGTTGTTCACAATGCACTGAACGACATATTTGAGAGATTGTGTGATATTCCTTTCATGATTTCCGGTGAATTTCAATGAAAATGTTTCAATTAAAATGTTCGGTCGCCCGAACTTCCCGCATGAACGGTGCGTAGCGATCTGTGTACATCACCCACACAAGAGAATCCCCGTTGGTTTTCCACGTGAACTGTAAGATGAGTCGGAACCCCGATTTATCACGTTGTATACTTATATCGTGAAATAAAGACACTAAAACGAGATTTCATGGAATATAACTTTCTTTATTATAGTTATAGGGTTCAGTCTTCCATTTTATCTAACTGTGAATCCAAATTAAATGTTTTCTTCTCCCAAAACTATACACCAGCTTTAAACTAAATAATTTTTTAGAATAGGTCTAACATAGATAACATCATGAATATTCGTCGGATGAATAAACTAATTATCTTAATCGACATCATGTTCTTTCTTTCTTTTTTTCTTTTTCACAGGAGGCTGCCGAATAAACTGATGCTTCTACAAACTGCTTTCATCATTCAACCTCGAGGGTTGCGAAATTGGTTTGCGCCCGACGTGCAAATTATTCTATTTAGCAGAAAGTACGATCAAAGAATTGAGTTACACCTGAAATCTGATATAAAAGCTATATCTGTTGATTCAAGAAATGTTTGATTTGATACCAACTAAAATATACAGTATATGAACAACTCTGGGATGAACTTTTTCAATCAGAGAATAAAAGGAAAAATATACGTAATAATTATACATAATAATTACTCAGGCTGATAATTATTATGTACCATGAAGAATGTGTCACTGCGAATGTGAATGTGGCAAAGCGAACTCACATACTCCGATTCAAGCCTTGCTCTGTTAAACCTTATACCTTTGTATAAGGTCAAACCATATACCGTAGTATAAGGTTAAACCTTATGCCATGGTATAAGGCCAAACCTCACACCGTGGTATAAGGTTACACCTTCTGCCATGGTATAGGGTTAAACCTAATGCCATGGTTTAAGGTTGAACCTTATACCGTACCACATGTTATGGCCATGGTATAAATGAAACATTTAATTTTAACGTAAATATTTTCGGTTAATACTGTATTTGGATGTTCGGAGGATGGTACATGCCTTTGACCACATCATATACTTTTATGATAACCATAATTATCATCAAATTAAACATTGCTATTTTTAACATAGAGTGAACGTACATCCATGATTTCTGAATGTTTTCATGGTTGTCTTATGATGTTCGATTAAGTTTGAATTCGCTTGGTATATTTGGCAACACGCCACAGACAGGCCACGGATCATTATCATGATATAATAATCTGTAAAATTTACAGCGTTAGAGTAAAGAGAGATTCATTTTAAACACAAAATGTAAGGTTACAAAAACGATACAGATTTATAAGTCAATAGTTTCATGAGATATCAAGGCCGTTTCAAAGATCTGATTTTTATTTTATTCTTAAGATATAAAAACGATGTCAAAATGTATTTATTTAAAATGAATTATGATCAGAGCAATCATAGCAATTTCATGAAAATCCCAGATGATGCATTCATCAATACATCATTCGCAGAATAAGGATTATCAGCAACGTTTTCGCATGGACCTAACGGGTTATCTGGTTAACAGGTTATTTACAAGTTTATAGTTATTTTTAAATGTTGATACCAAGTGTGTATCATTGTTGTATTATTTTGACGTACGTAAGCCTAAGCCTATGATTCATAGTACGTTTGAGGTTTGTGCACGTATAATAATTATGTTAATTGTGAAATTGTTATTTGTATGGTATGATTAGAAAAAAGAATGTCATTCTGTGTTATTTTCATCATTATTTTTTAAGCTTTCATATGAATTTATATGTTGAATGATCGCCATTATTTTCAGGGGAACTTTCGATTTTCTGTTTATAACATGTATATTGTATCCCCTCCACTCCCCTATGCTTTGATGATGCATATTGATAGAGCTACTGACTTAAATAGTTTTATATACCATTATATTATCTTTATCATAAAAGAATGTTCCCATTGGCACCGTATGTATTGTGTATCTATGTAGAACAAACCTTCGAAATGATGCGAACATCACAAAATGGGCCGGGGATATGTTGTACGCATTTCATTGTAGGGTTTTGCTCTACATCGATGCACAGTGCGAAAATAATCGTTTACGGTACCAATGAAAACATTCCCAAGTTCACTGCGAGAGCATATTTTCTTTACATTCGGCACATATTGTAGAGAGCTTTGTGAGTTAAATCTTGAAGTGACGCACAACCTGAAAGTTTATGAAAGGTCACAACACGTTATAAAAAAAATACGCCATAGAAAATTACACGTCTTAAATAGTTGCGCGTTGATCAAGCAGGACAGGTCCCTGACGCACTACACGCATTGACGCAATATATCAACGCAAAGGCAGAAGCGTCAATGGGTTTTGCATGTTCCTGAAGGATACGATGGAGGTAGTGGAAATAAAAATGGTATTAGAAAATAAAAATGGTTTACTGTAAAAATACGGAGGTAGCAATATGATTGCTTCATACGCATCATACGCATGCTAAGTCCAGTGTTGATCCGCGTGACATAATGTAATTTTTCTTTTCTTCTTATTTTTTTTTTATTTTTTATAGAAGAATAGAATGCTTGTGATTATCTTCAAAGCGACAACCAGTCTAAATCGAATGATTGAATCGTTGTCGATAATCAACATGACTACATTGTAAAGAGGATCATGATGAGGATGATTTTAATAGCAAGATAGCAAGCTAGATGCAATAATGACATTTGTAAAGATGTTCTTTGATTATCATTCGTGTAGAGTACCAAAGCTCCGGTGCTAGGAAACAATTTTGTTTCATATTAACCATCAAAGCTGGCGTACACCATACTGATGTCAATCACAGAGCTGACATTACATTATCACCGGTACCGTATATAGACAGCATTATGGAACAATATTTGACATGTTTGAGGGTCGGGAACTGCGAAACGTACAAACAATATTTTCGAGAGTCGCGACAGAAAGAAAAGGAGTGTTAAAAATTACTTTCAAGTTGATCTTTGTAGGTGACAACTTGCGAAGGTCTTCGACACTATTCATTGGAGATATTTGGGAAGAAGTCATAAGAATTGTAATAAACATGATAAAGAAGGTAGCCAGAATGGGTCTACAATATAAAGGAGAAACTGCCAATAAATGACTGATGTTTACGAGAATCTTATATTTCCTTGTGGCATTATTACATGGCTAGAAATATTCGTGAAAGAGCATATATAAAAGGAAATGAGAATGAGAGGGGGAGAGAGAAGGAGAAATAGAGAGAAAATAAAAGTATTATATAAAAGAAGGGGATGGGAGTGTTGAGAGTTGCAAAAATTGAATGAGATGATTACGTAATGCATTTATACCGAGTGAGTCAAAAAAAAAACTTTACACCTAGAAAAATGTCACTAAAAAGAAAACCAATTTATAAACCCCAAATTATTTTACATATTCTGAAAGAGTAACTCCTCCCGCATCTTCTGGTACCATTTTTGTGTGGTATGTCTTTACGCTTGGATGAACACGACGCATTGTTTGCGAACATGCAAATTTCGAATTGTGCCAGGGTGGGGATGAAATTGAAACAACTAAAGCTGACAAAAAAGCAACTCCATCAGGCATAAAATAACATAACTTTTTAACGAAAATGTCTGCCGCTAGTATCAAAATGAGATAAATCTGTGGAGTCAGGTATGAGTGAGCACACGTCAAAGACAAAATAATCTCTTTTCAAAAGTATTAAGAGGCCTCTTTAGTTCTGTCAGTGGCAATTTACTCTTTGATGTGTACTTATTCGTGCATTACTTGACGAGTCAATCTAATTTTCATACAAAATGTAGTCAATATGTGTAACAACACCCCTGCCAAGTTATTAAGCGGAAGACATTTTCGTTACTAAGTTATGCGATTTCATTCATGATGGAGTTGCTTTTTTTGTCAGTTTCATCCACCGCCTGGCACAATTCGAAATTTGTATGTTCGCAAACAATGCGTCGTGTTTATCCAAGCGTAAAGGCATACCACACAAAAATGGTACCAGAAGATGCGGGAGGAGTTACTCTTTCAGAATATGTAAAATAATTTAGGGTTTATAAATTGATTTTCTTTTTATTGACATTTAGATAGATGTAATGTTTTTTTTTACTCACTCGGTATGGTATAAACCTGTTGAAACAATACTATGAAAAAGATGAATAATTTCAAAAAAATAGAAGAAAAATAGCTTTCAACTTTTTGGGGGCAATAAAGCAAATAAACGATAACATTTTAATTTAGTTGAAGATTGTGTTGTTCTAATCATAGTGTTATAGTTACTATAATAATGATTCAGGTGAATAATTTATCTGTGCTTCGCGCAATTGAAGGCAATACTAATTTGGTTCAGCTAGAGAGTAAAAGAAAACCAGAGACAGAGGATTAGATAATATAGAGCAGTAAAAAGAGAGAGGGCGGCAGACCAACATAATTGACATGATTGAGAGGGTTTATTGAATGGCATACAGCGTACTCAATTATACACACCGACACTCTCGATGGGGCGCCATCTACGTTAAACATTTGTTTCCAATTTTATTTTCTAAAGAAAAAAACAAGACTTCACAGAGCAGTTGCGTGTGTTCCAACCGTTGACGACAAATGAATAAATTTCTTGTCTTTATAATATCCCAACGGCCTAAATCCATTTACGTTTTAAATTATTATATATGGGATAGTTTTAACCTTTATCGCTAAGGGCACTTTGGTGGTCTAGTGGTTATGACGGTGATCTGGCAATCCACAGGTCGTGGGTTCGGATCCCGCCCGAGCAGCCTATGATTTTTATCATAGCTGTCTGGTTTCAAATTTATCACACAGCAGTTGCGTGTGTTTCAACCGTTGGAGACAAATGAATAAATTTCTTGTCTTTAAAAAACAAGACTTAATCATGCCTTGAATTTCTTTTTGAACTAGGGGTTGACCAAAAAGCTACGTTGGCGTTTTCATTTTTCGGGCTCCATTTGACTTAAAGTAAAGATGATGGGCTTGCCCATTAAATGTCCATGAGACACTTTTTCTCCTAATTTCTTGGGCTTGATGTTATGCCGCAAACGATCATTTTTAGCATAGCTGGTAAAATGTAACCGTACATTTCATTTAATTTTACAATAATATAAACAGTTTACAATATTTTTTTATTTCTTTTACTAGACCTTTATAGTCTAATGCTCCATCGAAAATGTTCAAGAAATGCAAAAATGTTTGCAAACTTTCCTTTGTCATCAGCGGGAAAGGCTTGAGGACGCTCGAATCGTCATGGTTCCTAAAAGAGTCGTAAATGAATTTTAAAAACAGTATTTACTATGATAGGAAATTTACAAACATATTTAAAATTTAGTTGCGAACGTTATAATAGTTTTCGGCACAGCTAAAACGACTATTAGCGAGTCTTTACGAACCTTCACGAACTCTGACTACTCTTCCCAAAAATTCGCTAAGGATTAGCCGATGATGATAAATGAAACATTAGCCGCTCAGTGAGATACCCCTTTGACCGTTTAATGTCAAATAGGAAGATTGATTTCTTAAAGTCATGGTGGCATGATAAATATAATTTGTGCGTGAGTTTTTGTGAGATCAATGGACGTTCTTAGATGACGGATACGGCATCTGTTTGACCTCAATGTGACCTCTCGATACGGAAGACAAGTGACATAATACGTGCATGTAGGCGCCTTCTCCAAACAAAGTGCGCCAGTTTCCCGCAGCTTCCTGATCCAACGCGAGAAACAATCGGCTTTCTGCTTTTAACGTGTTTAAGCCATATTAAGATTTCGGGATTCTATTCAAAAGCCGATAAATCGTCTTTTGGTACAAAAGAGAAGCAGACGCACTTTGTTTGGAGAAGGCGCAATACGGTTCTTTCATCGTATTGCATACTGGGGCAGGGTTTTTAGTTCAAAGCTGTTAGCTGATTGCAGTGCCCACCGCTGTGCGAAAATATTGTGAACACAAGTTGAATTTTGATTCTCACCCATCTCCCTCAATTTATTCACAAATCCTTTCTTATCAAGCAAGGAAATAGCTTTTAGATAAGTTAGACTTATTTGAAAATGATCGACAAAACGCACGCACACAAAAAGTTGATTTCTCATAGCGTTATAGCAATATTATCGCACGCAGCAATTAACATGATTAAATTATTTGTATATTGCAGTATTAGTATTCGGCGAGGACGGAGTGCGTGGGCGGGGCTAGACCCCCTCCCCTATTCCATCATATATTTCCAAATGTCCCTGTGAATTTTTTTTTTTTTTTTTTTATAAATAAATTTATTTATTTATTTATTTATTTATTTATTTATTTATTTATTTATTTATTAAATATTGAACCCCGCATTTGAGAAAATTTATTTTGTAATTTCAGATTATTTTTATTTGATTTCCTTTTGTCTGTTGTGTATTGTTATTCCCTAGTTAATACCTAAAAAAATCAGTAAAAGTACATGTAAGTACCTGTACAGGATAATTTACGTAAAAGCCAAAAAGGGGCTCAATTCCCATGATCTTGGTACTGCATAATCAAAATATGATTTAAAAATGATTGATGGCTAACCCAGCTCTTATCCTTGTGAATATTCTGGATTGACTGGTTTAAAAACTCAGACGCATGGTGAACGAAAATTCTGTTTGATAAAAGGAAACATATGAATTTTAGAAATAGAAAATCATTGCACGTTAGCACAAATTTTTCTGGTAGATTCAATATACATGATAGGCATGTAGTAAATATTCAATTTTGTTGTACTCGATCTATTTTTTTTTTTTTTTCGATTAAGGGTATATTATCACGTTCGGAAATGTCAAGATTTTTATAGTCAATGGATGTCTTTTGTGGTGTTGCGTAGTTGCGAGATCATCTGTGTGACCCTTAGTTGACATTCAGATGAGGATGACCGAATGAATGACCATGGCCGTCATCGTAGATTACCGTGGTGATATCTTGTCAGTCATCATAGACCTAAACACAAACCATTCAACATTCATCAGTCGGTCAACCACAAGTTCAATACCTCTCTCCTGAAGAGGGCGTCAACTTCCTTACTTTTGTGTTAACGTTGTCTTTCCTCTTGTTTTTTTTTTTCTCTCTCTCCTCTTCTCGCCCTCCCTTGTTCATTATCATGTTTTTTGTTTTTGTTTTTTGTTTTGCTTGGTGTGTTTTTTTTTTTTTTTTTTTGGGGGGGGGGTGGGTTCGTCTTCTCTATTGGCTAATACCCTTATCTGAGTCATGTAACATAACTTTAATTGAATATTATCATTTGAAGGTTCACATTTTACAAAGCACTGCTTCACGGTGGACCTCTTCATTTGCAGCTTGCTATGATAAATTTATTTTAAACTGCAATTATTTGGGAATTGAATCTATTATTCTGATATATCTATATTTTTGTATTGCAAGATTGCTATTTCGATCTTTTATTCAAACAAGTGTGTGAGTGTGTGCGGTGTGTTGTGTGTGTGTGTGTGTGTGGTGTGTTGTGTGGTGTTGTGTGTGTGTGTGTGTGTGTGTGTGTGTTCCATGTTAAATGGGTGAAGAAGTAAATTAGATTGAAAATTTGAATTAAAACGTCCCTGACTTTTTTTTGCTTTGTTTTTGTTTTTGTTTGTTTTGTTTTGTTTTTTGTTTTTTTTGTTTTTTTTTTGGGGGGGGGGTCTTTGTGGAGGTTTTTGTTTTTGTTGTTTGTTTTTTTTATTTGTTTATACCAACAGCTTTTCCTTAGACTTAGTCATGTTCGTCGATCAATTGAGATCACGCCACCAGATGTACAATAAGTAATGTAGAGTGAGCTTGGAGGAAAGAATGGATGATACGGGGAAGAATGGGATAAATTGCCGCTATCATCATCAATTACCATCCTTTCTTTTCCCTCCACACAGCTGCCACGACTACACCTGCTACGGGCATCAAAATTTCCACTTATATTTCATTCGAAACATAAAACAATAAAGTTGTGTAAGGGTTTGGAATGTATTATTGAGATTTAATAATGAATAGCCATCCCGGGAGTTTAACCGGAACAAAGTATGGTGCCAATGAACTATGATTATTGGCCCCTTCGTTTTTTTTTAAAGGGGAATGTCACTTTCACCCCCCCCCCCCTTTTTTTTTTCATTCAGTTGTTTTTTACATTTAAATTGGTATACGTAAGTTTTGCTTCTGAGATATTGGGAATATTCTTGGTTTGTGTTTTTGTTTAATTTTGAATTGTTTTGTTTCTGTTTTTGTGTGTGTTTGTGTGTATTTGTTTTTTTTGTTGTTGATATATTACACATCCCTGCAATTCCCGCATACATGATTATTTATCAATTACTATAACAGGAATTTCAGGACACCGTCTACCCCTGGTGTTTTAAAATTTAATGGATTCGTCTTTCCCTCTTTTATTAGCATAGATATATAATAATAGTAAAAAACAAAAATAAAATGAATGAATAAATAAAAATACATTTAAAAATAAATTAATATTTAACAGGTCTACATACATTACCTGCAGATACTTTGTCAGATATTTAGGATGCTTTCATTGATTCCGATCTGCCATCTTGGATCATTATTTATGTTCCTTGAACCCGATCTTGTCACAAAGCATCGACTGAAGTTTCCGACCGCTATTTTTAGGTCGTGAATGTCAAGGCTCGAGGCTCTTGCGTCACCGTGAATGTTAATTCTCACCATCGGTCGGTAACTTCAGCCTGACACCCGAGAAGATATAATGGCCCTTCGCATGCAGTAATTGGGCGTCTTGATTATAACAGCCCCCATGCACACTCGAAACGCGACAGCACTAAGGAACGGAAAGAAAAATCATATAATATTATTATTATTATGCACTACAGATGGGACTAACTTGAAAGTTTGGAGTCAGAGTATGCAGTTTGGCCATGGCATGAACCCAGTCAGAATGTCTAACCCAATCCACACCGACCGATAACATGGTCTTTCGTGATAATGTAATGTTGTATTCGGTCTTGTGTTGGCCCAGTGCTTGCCGCGCCTGTGTGACTAGGGTGTCATGTAACGAAAAAGGAGAAACCTAAGACGGTCTTTCCAGAGCGAGACAAATCGATTGGTGACTTTACGGGTGAGGATGTCTTTCTAGCCGAGTAACGATGACGGGAAGGGATTTTTTTTTTTTTTTTATTGGGGGGGGAGGGGGTGCCTCAAGCTTTAAAGGGGCCTAGTTATTTTGCACTCAATTTGGTTCACTGAAGTAGCCTACACTCAACCAGCTTCATATTAGTCAGATCCTTAAATAACAAAAAATTAATTCTAGAATAGAGAAGGATTATAAGTTCGGTGTTGTTTTAGTCAGAGTCCGCTTGGAAAACAGAAGGAGTGAACTCGAATAAATAAAAATTAATTATTATTATTAAAGGTTTTCCTGGTCAATTTTAAACTCTTTACAATCGAATTCGTTTATGTTCATTCAATTTAATCGCGATCACATTTCGGACGAAAGTGCTTGTAAGAAATGTCAAATTGATCGAAGATAAGTTTAAACTTGACGGGGAAAACCTATATCATTACAGGCGTATAAGTCCCTTTCCTTAAAAATATATACTTATATTACTTATTAGGGATTTTAGTCAGGATATGGATAATCGTACGCGTTTTCTATCATATAGGACCCCCAAAATCTGTTTGTATATCCCCCCCCCCATCTCTCTCTCTCTCTCTCTCTCTCTCTCTCTCTCTCTTTATTCAAATATTTTGCTCAATACTGCATCCACTTTTTTCACTATCTTCCCCCTTTTTTCTTTATAATACGAAAAAAGGAATAAAAAAGGGTAACAAAATATTACATTTCTTGCATGATAAATCACTGAAAATGTGATTTCGCTAGAGACAAAGGAGATGTAGTGAAAGCCATGGAACTGAACATAATGGAGTAATCAAACCATCATGACCATTGGCGTGGTCGACAAGACTCTTGAAACCACTTTAAAATCACTCTTCACTCAATCAATGTACCTGAGCCCTTCTCGATGTCTAGATAATTTGATGTGGTGTACAAACGTCTCAACCGCTCTTAACATTATACACTCGTTCGCTATTTCAGACAAATAATTTTTATACAAAATATTCCAATTTTATCAAAACAAATATCCCATAAGGGTAGGCCTATAGGGAACAGTCCCCCCCCCCCCCCCACACCACCACCCCCCCCCCCCCTATTTTCAGATCCTTGATCCGCCACTGTCACCTCTGAGATCTCACATGCATCATCAGTTTGAATTACAATCAACATGATGGGCCTTGTATAAAATGGTTATTACGCTTTCGAAATTGTTAAAGGCCAGTTAAAGGCATGTTAAAGGCCAGTCACCTCAGCTCATCAAACTCTCCTCTGCATGTCGTTTATAAATCACGTTACTGCAGGTAGATAATAGAGAGCTTGTGAAAGTATGTAGCTTGATCATAATAGAGTAATCAAGCCATTCATGTGGTAAACGGAATACTCTTGAGACCACTTATAAAACACTTTTCACTTCATCAACGTTCGTCCTTGATGCGCAAGTAAATGCAGATACGTTGGAACATAACATCATGTAAAGACCACTCATGTTATTTTAGAGAATACAAATGGGTTCCTTTTTCCATGATTTCCTTCATATTCATGTAAACATACAGACTGTATACAATGGTACAAACGGGGGCAGTAGTGGACGCAGCCTGATTTCATACAATGAACTTATCGGGCCCATGCGTAAACATAAGAGAGCCGCTTTTGTTCCCAGACAATAATTGGGCCACGAGAAATGTATTCAATTCGATTTTCTTGGATCCGTGCCTGGGGAAAAAATTATTTAGGTATGAAATCTTCTCAAATGACGTGTGTTCGTGGTACCAAATTAAAGCTGAAAAATTGTTTTTGGCTCATACAATTTATTTTTGAAATACGTGCTTTTGTGACATTGTCACACAAAGTTATGCTAAATTTTGTGCGACGAGGAAAAAAATCGGAATTACGCAAACCCTTTGTTTTGATCACGGCTCATGGAGCACGATTTCATTATCATACAGAGGATGTCACATAAAAGTTAACCTATAAGCATTCCACACAAAAACCTTTCTACCCAGAATATTTGTTATTTAGCAGTCGGTTTAGAAGTGTAAAGTTCGAGACTTTCCGTGTTTTTTTGTTTTGTTTTGTTTTTGTTTTGTTTTTTAGTTGTTTTTAGACGCATGTTATAATCACACTATTTATTAGTTTTGCGTATTATGCCTTGCGAATTAGATCAAATCACATTAAAATTATTTCCTCCTTTTTTTTTTCTTTTTTTTTTTGTGTTCTTCGTTTCTCTCGCATGATTTATTTGGCATTTCATTGGCAATTTTCGAATCGCTACGTCAAAAATGACAAAAACGGCTGTTTCTGCATGCCGTACGGCTCCTGAAATTCCCCTCCTCAGGCTTACTATAGTCCACTGCCTGGACCATCCTGTATTTTCATATCAACCCTCATAACACCATACATGAACACACAGTACTAATTTAGCACATGAGCATGATCAGGGACTCTCAGGTTTTGGCAAGGAGCTTCTTGGATTTGGCATGGATGTAGGGAAGTGGATTTGTGATAGAAAGAGAAATGGTGCAAAGGTCGAGTCAATGGAGGAAGGTGAAAGTTTCTAACGACCAGAGCCTGGTCTAGGCTTACTATCGCACACATGATATTTCCCCTTTCCACTTTTCACTTCAGCACTACCCTCTTTTATAATAATGTCGATCGGTATTGATGCAAGCTCTTTATTCGCATGCATCAAATGCATTGATCTAGAAAGTGATACTTATTAATGCTTCAAGAGGTACCAAAAAAGAAATCCGTTTAGCCCCTACAATGCCTAACAATGGCAACAAAGACAAATCTACAGAAAGTCCATTACAGAACAATAATTGCAGCCCCCTTGAGACAGGATTAAGAGCTTATACATTTAAGAAAATATATATTCACTTCAAGATTTACACTTGTTAAAAGAAGACTTATTATTGATTGTCTGACCAGGAGAAAACATAAGATCTCCACTGCCAGTATACGTGCTATCACTTACACTAATGCATGGTCAATTCATAAAAAAAAAAGTACCATATAATGCAGCAGTTTTCATCCAATGGAAAGTCAATGCAGAAAAGTGTCTTGAGCAGCTCCAGCCAAGTCAAGTGGCATATCCAAAAAAGGGTCTAAACATTTTACTAAACAAAATTATAAATATCTGATGAAAGAATTATATTGTAATGAGACTAAAGATTATCTTGATTTATTTTGAGGTAGGTTTAAAGCTGGTTTCGCTCATTATTATAGAGAATTTTCCTCAGAAACAAAGAAGGCGACAGACAGCCATTTTCCAGTACTGACTGATGTTGGTTTGCAGCTATATGTGACGTGCTATAGGCATTCACCTTTTTCATGTTTCATTAATTTTATTCCATATTCAAGGAGCCAGAGTTTTTTCCAAGAATAAAGAATATGAAAAAAGCGTTAAAGTTTAAATCATATAAGAAGTAATATTTGTGGCGTAAATGCTCATTTTTAGCTCTAATAACAGCACTGTTTTAAAAAAAAACTTCAATCAGTTTTCTTATATTTCACTGTGAGATCTATATAGTTCCCAGTACAATAAATAAATAACCGAAGTTGCTCTGGAATGGTAAACGTTTGTTTAGCAAGGTTAGGATCTCCCACAGGGGGTTATAATGATAATCTTTCCAATTAACACAAATTGCCACTAATTTCATTCCATTAAATTGATATGCACACTTTATAAATAGAATAAAAAATAGGCTTACCCAAGGAAGTCTTGATCTTTGTTGTATATGAACCTTCACACGTAGTCGCAAAGGGAAAATACAACAAATAATTCCTCTCCAGTTTATCACTACTTTTTTTATCACTGTTAGAAATTCATGTATCAAGTGAAGGTTGTGCTGTAATTCATTCGTCCAATCATATCGCAAAATGCCATTTATTTCCGTCGTTAGTATGGACCAGTTTACTAACATAATCAAATTGTATGCATACTTTTTATACAAAGGTTCTTGACAACCTGATAGCTTGCCTGAGGCATGCCTGACATACCAACAACTAATGTATGCGAACTTGATTTCATGCCATGTAGTTCATTCTTTTATTGCAGGTTGTTTGAATACCTTGTTACTATATGTCGTCCGCCAAATCTTGCATAAAATTTGAATATGTTAGTGAAATGGTCTATTGGTGCACATTTTTATTTCAATGGAGTTTAAATGTAGGCCTACACAGTACTGTATACATGTATTAGGACAATACGAACATTTATTTTCCTACATATAATCCACTTTTGAGGCTGTTTGGGAATAGACCAGTTTAAAGTTATTATAACTTATCCATGTTTCCTTCCTGGCGACATAGTAACTAGGTATTCAAACAACCTGTAATAAAATAATGAACTACATTACATGGAATCCAGTTTGCACACATTAGTTGTTGCTATGTCAGGCAAGCCTCATTCAAGCTTTCAGGTTGTCAAGAACAACCTTTGTTTAAAAGGTAAGCATAAAATTTCTATATGTTAGTAAATTGGTCTATTTTCAAGATACCTTTTAGTTTTTACAATGATGAGAATCAATTTTGATTTTTTTTTTTTTTTTTTTTTTTTTTTTTTTTTTTTTTTTTTATTATAATTTATGGGGATATAATAAAGAGGTATTCGAACAACCTGTAATGAAAGAATAAACTACAATATTTAGAATCCAGTTTATATACATTTGTTGTTGCCATGTCAGACAAGCAAATTCTTTCTTATTGTTATTATTATTATCATGTTTTGTTTCGGTTTATTCTTTTAAATGTTCTCATGCCGTTTGTCTATCCTTGCTGGTGTTTTGTTTTGTTTTGTTTTGTTTTGTCTCGTCTTTTTCTTTTCTTTCATTCTGAGTACCATGACGAAGACTGCGTTTTTATATATACCAGTGATCACTGCGTGACAATATCATTGCGTGTAATTGCTACGGATCTCACAGCGGAGTTCTTCACGCCTCCCATCTTAAATGTTATTGCGGCGTTATAAAAGAACATTGGGATGGCTGGGATGAGACGAGACATTTTTCAGGAACACAGTGATTGACTACTAACTGTATCTATCGTGACAGATATGAAACAATCACGTCTACAGTGACTCTTGAATTATGCTAGGGTCATTGTACATTTTCCACCGTTTTTCTATGGATCGCTACTGATGCTGAAAGTGGTGTTTTATTGGTGCTTATGAATCGGTGACCGTCACTTGATTATTTGAGATATTGCGAGGCGCTTTCTGAATCACTCCACCGCCATGGTGCCGGGGAGGTTAATGAGGAGGCATTCGTCGCTTTTGAGAGAGATGGATTGATGCTTCAGCCGTTTAATATCCTCACGGTAAGTGATGAGAAATGGTTTATTCTCACACAAAAAAAAAGTGAGAGTGGGTGGAAAAAAAGAGCATTGATAGAGTCACATAATAATTCCAAAATCGACTGATGTCTATTTCCATGCATGCCATACCATGATTTACCCGGAACCGAATCAGTCTGGGTCCAATGGGGGCCATACCGAGTTCTGGGCCTATTGGGACCACCCCAATGCCAGGCGCGGATCCAAGAAAACCGAATTTAATGCATTTCGGGGGCCCAATTGTTTGGGGACAAAAGCAGCTCTATTGTGTTTACGCATGTGCCCGGTAAATTCATTGTATGACGTCGGTCTGCGTCCGCTACTCCCAGTGCCCTGTAACAAAAATATTTACGATCAATTTGAAATCGATAGTAACCAACCAGAATCCTTGTTGCATGGACTTCTTGCATAAAAGTCTCACTATGAACCAATCAGAATGAATGTATCACATTAGCAATTGATCGTTACTCTGTGTTACAGGGTACAGATGTATGATTAACCCGGAATCGCGTTTAACCCCTTCATTGTTGTAATGTCTAGTAGCATTATGTACAATCGCCAAGAACCTTCACCTTTGCAATTTCAAAAAAGCACCTGCTTTGCCACAAATCTAGGAAATAGTGCCATGACACCAGAATACACCATCCTAGATACTTTTTGTCCTCTTCTCTCTAATTTTGTTACCTTACGTACTTTTTTTTGGCGGGACGAATTAAGAGAGACAGACGAATTCGTTTAAGATGGACCTATATGAATCATAGACATCAAGAAGAGCTATGATCAAACCGAGTCAACTATGATCAAAGAAATGTGTTGTTTTTTTTTCTTCTTCTTCTTTTTCTTTTGAGAAAGAAAAAAGTTTAACAAATATTACGGATACTGAAGTGGGAGATTAGTTTAAACAATCCAATCTTTCATTTCACTTGTATCATTTACTCTGTCAGTATTAATCAAATTAATTATAAAATAAAAGTATTGTTTAACCGTGCATTCAGTACCAAAAAAGTTCCTTATTCAAGAATAAAAGGGGTCACGTATTTTATGCCTTCTTTCCACCCCGTCGGATTCTCTCTCTTTTTCTCGGCTCCTTTTCTCCTCGTCGTGAAAAGTCGATGTTAAATTGGGCGTTTGTTTGTTTGTTTGTTTGTTTTTTTAATCAAAATGCTGGGTATTTCGTATTACTAAGTAATGATAGACCCTACAAAGTTTTAAGCTTTATAATGGATGTTGCTCCATTAGTCCCGAGGTTTTTGTTCTGGAAAAAGATCGATGAGGCGCTTGCTCTTCGAATCTTGTGTTTAAATCTGCATTTTCAAACAAACGACAATGAAGGTGTTTCTTTTGCTCCATTAGTATTGAGGGTTTCTCTTTCTGTTGAATCATGAATGTTAAATGAAGCGCCTTTCCATTGAATCTAATAAATCGATTATTACTTCAAAGAACAAAAACACTTTAATCCCACGTTTGAGAAGAGAGGATGCATCATTTTGCTCCATTTGCTTCGAGGTTTTCGTATTCTGTAAAAGATCAATCTTTAATGAAGCGTTAAGTCATTGAACTGCTGAATATACTTTATTAGTCAAGAAGAAACAAAGGATATTTTAATCCCCATAAGACCCTACATTTGTGAGGTTGTTCCATTGGTTTTGGGGTTTACTTATTACTTATAACAACAAACAATTTTATCTGAAGGATTTGACCGTCGATTATGGTGATATCTTTATAGATTTAAATATATTATTCTCATTTGCTTTAAGGTTTTCGTATTCTACTGAAAATCCGTCTTTAATGAAGCGTATGTTCTTTGAAAATAATCTATTAATCCATGCAATAATTAACAAAGGATATTTTAATCCCCTTTTAAAGAACAAAAGACCTTTAGGAAGAACAGAGATACTTTATAAGTATCTCTGAATAGAGCATCCATCCTCTTATTATTTGTCTCATTATATACATGTATTAATTTTGTTTATTCAATTTGTATATTGATTTCATGTATGTATTTCATTTGCTATTTTTTATATGGAGAATAAACCAAACCAAACCAAACCAAACGTCAGAGTGTGTGAAGTTGCTCCTTATTAGTGACGAAGTTCTTATTCTGGCAACACAAAAAATGCTTACTGAAGCATTTGTCATCGATAACAATGTTCTAATAACTTTACATTAAAGAGCACAATATATTTTTAAAGCAATGAACGCAATTGTCAAGTTGTTTTTATTATTAAACGTTTTATTTTTCTGCCTCATCATCATCATTTAGTTTTGTCCCATCAGAAGGATGATGGTTTTCTACATGTATACCGTCATAATATATCAGTCATGATGCTGTTACCCTACCATTGTACCACTTTATAACGGTGGTGATTATTTATCACTACAATTTACGGTCATGAACTGTTGTGCTAATCAATCTGTAACTTATCCTTGAGTAGAGTACATGCAGGTAATGCTAGGTTCACACTGCCGATCTGATCAACTCGATCGAACCCGACCAGGTCAAAACATCAATATTCCCCGATCATTCTCGACCAAGTGCTGATCGGGTATCTACACGAGCCCTTCCCGATCCCCGTTCGATCGTTTACGATCCATACACGATGATGTCCGATCTCTCCTCGATAACCACCACGATCAATACTCGAGTACTTCGATTTGATTCGAATTATACACGATCATTACACGATCAATACTCGACCTCTTCCCGACAAGCTAGACATCTACACGATTTTGATCCGAGTAGTATGACAGCTAGACAAGCTTGATATTCTTGTTCCGTTTTGTAGGGAAAGATCTTTGTTTTGGAGGTGGAATTAAATGATTTGCACTTTTGGGCGAAGTGGTAGAAGTTGTCCTTTAAAAAGGAAGAAGTCATAAAATGAATTTAATTGATATCTTTGTATATAATGATTGACAAGGACAATTTAGGAAGAAGTTGGTTAAAAAAATAATTGTTTATAATTCTAATTATTGAGGGTCGATGAACAAGAATCTTTTCAATTTCGTTAACGATTTGCCGGCATTGCAGTAATTTTATACTACAGTGCGTCCAAAAAGAACTATACACTTTTGAAATGGCTACCAAGTAAAAAAAATATATGGTTCTTGGGGAAAAACTTTAGATGTACACTGTTAAAAAATTAAACAAGTTGTTAAAAATCTTCAAAAACTGCGTGTTAAACGGTGAATCGCACAGCGTTGTTTCAAACTTTACACTCTTGTTGGTTCAAAAAGTTTAAACAACATGTTGTTTAACGGTTGTTTAAAATATCAACTGTATTGTTTAACGCTTCTCTCTAAAAAAAATAAAAACGCTCCAACATTTGGTTTACGCGGCCGGGTATATTGAACTCACAACCCTTCGAATAAAAGGCAGACGCTTTATCCACTGAGCCAACTCATCAGTACATACACTCAGTTAATGTGTGAGGCATCAGTCCTTCGCCATGATTAATGTTGCGCCGATTTTACCTTGCAAGTAACGAGTGATGCCATTAGCTCATGACTATCACGTGACACATGCCTCGGCTTTTTTTTTTTTTTTTCTTTTTTACAAAACTGTTTAATATCTAAACTCTAATCTTTAAACAGGTCTTGTCTAAGGCTATAAAACCTCGTTTCCGGTTTTAAACAACAATGTTTAAATATTAAACAAGAATGTATAACTTTAAAACCAACCTTTTTTTAAACAGCGAAATGTTTAAACCGCGTTCTAACAGTGCATATAAAGCTCATATCCTCATCTATCAGTATGACACAAACAATTCCAAATTAACGCATTCTTCAGTGAGCAATGCCCACTTTTGTAAAGGACATAAATATTAGCATGCGCAGTAATTTTTTATTCATTTATCACCTTTGTATGGCACGCCATTACGGATTCAACTAATAATGGAATAAATCGGGCAACAAACTAAGACAAAAATAAACCGAAGTCAAGGCAAAAATCAATGACATGAAAACAAAACCGGTAAAAAAAAAAAAAAAAACATTTTGCATACTATTGATTGTTTATTTCTGACTGTCGGTATTATGTTTTATGTTAGCGGATTTATTCCATTATTGTTTGATTTCCTCCTGGCATGCCATACGAAGATGATAAATGAATAGCGAATTCCTGCAAAGGCTAATTTTTGTGTCCTTCACAAAAGTGGATATTGCTCACTGAAGAATGCGTTATTTTCGGAATTTCTTTGTGATAATGATAATTCGGGATATGAGCTTCATATCCATATAAACCTTTTCTCCAAGAATCATATATTTTTTTTATTTGATAAGCCATTTGAAAAATGTATAGTTCTTTTTGGACGCACTTTATAAGCGTTTTGAACAGTTATCATTAAACATTATAATTTAAAGAAAAAATCAATCCCTTTGCTAGTTTACCGCCTTTTTTTCTTCATATTACCTTCATTTTTCAAAAAAAAAAAAAAAAAAAAAAAAGGACCGTATATAAACAAATTATCTAAATCCTAAAAGTATTAAGGCTTACTTATTCGATCCTGTTAGGTATTCTTTCTTTTTTTCTTTCTATAATAGACATTGGCACATTTCATTGTACTGCATTAACATTAAAAACGGATCTAGCTTTATTTTCAACTTAAAGCGAACGGTCGACTACCACTTTATGCCACCCCCCCCCCTCATAAAAGTGCCATTGTTCACTGAAGATTTTTTTATTTCGGATTTTTTGTTTCATAATGATAGTTGAGTATATGAGCTTTATATACATCAAAACTTTTTCGCCCAAGAATCATATATTTTCAATTTGGTAGCCTTGTCAAAAATGTATAGTTCTTTTTTGGGACGCACTGTATATATTATGTAAAAATGAAAAGAAGGCAAATAAACAGTATACCTGTCATATTATTAATACTATAAGGAAACATAGTTTATCAAAATGGCCCCTCTCCATACAGATTTTCAACTGATTTTATTATTATTATTTATGAATAGTTTTAACAAAACGAAACAAAATAACAACAAAATAACCCGTAATCGTTGCTTTTACTTTTCCCCTTCTATTTGTATTTACCATCATGCTATAATAAAGAAAATAAAAACGTTATATTATCCATTTCTTTCACTATTCATTCTGGCACACGATGCAAAAACCTTATCAGTTTTTTTTAATCTTTTCACTAGTTTCTTCGAATCATTTGGGAAATTAATATTTTGGATAATTCTAAGGAGCGGATCAAGGAGGGGAGGAAGACATGTTTCTGTTTTTCTATGCTCGACCTGAGTGAATTAAATAAGCCTGTCCGCCCCGCCATGGCATATAATTATACTATCCTTGCTCATGTTGTTTCGACATTGATTCTTCTTCAGATTTAGAATAATAATAGTCCTATAGTTTAGAATAAAATTTCTTGATTTCTTGTATTTCATATCAAACACAACCTCAAACAAATCAGCAGCATGTGTTCGACTATCATGACTACTGTCGAGTGCGATCGAGAAGTATATCGGGATGTGATCGAGTGTGGTCGAATATAGGTCGAGTCGTGATCGAGTTCGGTCGGAGAGATCAATAGCTGCCCTGAACCTGAGGTCGAGCTGTGAAAAAATCTTAATCGAGATGATTGGAAACCCATCGTGTAGTATCGAGTATGAATCGAGTATGAATCGAGTTGATCGGGAACTGCAGATCGGGAGGAAATCATCCCGACCAAACTAGATTCATTATACGACCGGTTTCCGATCGACTCGACCTCTTTTCGATCACTACCCGACCTGCTGAAGCTCGGGCTTCCTACTCGATATTTTTTGACATGTCAAAAAATATCGAGTAGGAAGGGCGAGTGAGGCCGATCAAGGTAGATCAAGGTAGATCAAGGTAGATTGACCCCGATCACCCTTCCCGACCATTGCCGACCAAGCCAAAATGCTCCCAAATATGGTGATCGGGCTTGATCGAGTTGATCAGATCGGCAGTGTGAACCTAGCATAATATGGGCCAGCAGGTAATATGGGCCACCTGAAGCAAAGCATGTCGTGACCGTCGACCGGTGACCGGTGACCGGTGTGAGCACCATAATGTTGTTCATATGAACTGTATACAAAAATATATCGTCGTGAGAGCATCTGATACCGAAATTTCTCTGAGAAAATTGCTGAAAAACAACAAGGTAGGTAAAACTTACGGCATTTTTTTACCCTGATGTAAAATTTGATATTTCACAGAATGTGATGGTGAAAGAGTGTTTGAGGGGGTAACCTCAATTGTTTTGTAAATTTAGTTAGCTTATAGTTTCATTTTGATCATACTAACGTGTACAGGTCAATTTGTTTTAGTGAAGGGGTGCAATTTGGCATTGAATGCTTGCCTGACACAGCAACATTAGTGCAGGTAATATGGGACATCCAAAATGGCGGAAATGATTCTGGTACTTAGTATTGGGATGAGGCATCAATCTCTTGGCTACGATTTATTTGGGTATATTCACAGTATATTATTAATATAAATAACTTATTTTAGGCCTATATTGACTTGTATAATGAAAATAATATTTAAATAATATTAAAAAAAGAAATAATATACAAAATACATAACAATGAAATATATAGTCAAAGGATTCACTGAAGGGTCTTATAATTTCAAATCTTATCTTAAAGTTAATGATTTTCAACATTTTAAGCAAATTCCAGACATGGTAGAGTCATTGTAGTTTTTAAAACATACATTAAATACATGTGCCCATATTACCTGCACATGCAGGTAATATGGGCACTTTGGTAATGACGTCAACATTTCAATATTGCAGACAGGGGGGTTGGTGATAATTGTTTTTCTTCACAATAAAAGTTAGAGCAGTAGTTATTGATTCATATAAACAAAGATTAGACTGTACGTCGTTTCGTAATTTTATGCAAATTAGGCAAATGAACTTAGGGGCCCATATTACCTGCATGTAACCTATTTCTTTTTCTCTGCCTACGGATCGAAGTTAAATGAGCTATAGTACCCTTTCTTTCCTAATCTAGTAATAATAGTATTTTGAGGAGATATCCGAAGGTAACCTTTTCAATGATCAATAATGTTTTTTTTTACTCATATCTTACACGGCAGGTTAAACAATCAATTTGCAAATGTTGACAAAACAAATTTATAGATTTTCCGTTTTCTGCATGGTGATCCCCAAAAAGATTGATTTGTCAGGTAGAAGCATATGCATATACTTTAACAGTTCATCATCCTGAAATACATTCCCTTATCTACAAATCACGATAATCCAGAATATTACATAATATAGAATATCAATTTCAAATCCGATCGTGTTATTGAAACTTTTAATTTATTCAGTGCAAATTTGACTTCATGCAATGAGACGTTTAGGGTCCATTTTCAGTCTGACGTCGAAAAGGGGTGCAAATTTGGCATCATGCTGTGAGACGTTTAGGGTCCATTTTCATGGTGCGGGGACACGCATGGGTAGCACTTTTTTGTTTGAGTGACCCCCCCCCCCCCCCGGGCAATTTTTCTGACAATGGGAAGATTTATTCTTATCATCTTATACACTCCGTTTTATTTTCTTTCTTTTTTATAAATATTTTATTCGCTCAATTTCAGTCAAAGATAAACAATAATAAAAAGAGAAAATGGACATAAGAAATACCAACATGTGGCTTGAGATTACAGAAAGGAAATTAATTCCACTTTTTTCGGTTTTCACCACATGTCGGTGATTTACAAACATACATAAATGCATGCACTGGCATACAATTGACATTTATACGTATAGGGTTTCTGCTGGAAAGAACAAAGTGTCCCCCAGTGTGCTAACAAAGTCGACTACAATTTGTAAGAACGCTTGGATTTAACTTCTTTTTTTAAAGAGTAAAGATGATATTACAATATTGCAAGGTAATCCACAAATTATGTTTATGTTGATGTTTAATTTTATACTATGAATGCACTCCTAACAAAAACCCAATTTTAACAATGTGAGGATGACTTCACACTGTGTTCACACTGTGGGACAATGTTTTCGTTGCAGCAAAGATATAGGGGAGACTGGGGTAATTATGGCCCCCTATTTCACATTTCCTATTACTACCATTAAATGAAAAGTCCAATAATATTCTAATTATGCAAAAATACAGTCAATCTATATACCTATAATATACAAAGGAAAGTATAAACCTGTGACTTCTCATTTGCATATTAACTACCATTATGTTAACAACTTTGGGGGGCCATAATTACCCCAAGGGTTGGGGTATTTATGGCCCCTATAGTAATGACTGTATGAATTCAAAGATATTATGCTAATTAATGATGGTAATGTATAATAAATGTTGTTGCGTATTCCTAATACACTTATCAACCACCAACAATGATTTAATCAATAATTGGTTCAGCCAAATTGTTAATTAAAGGTGGTGTATAGTTTCGGGAGAAAGAAAAATTAATTTTGGTTCACATTAAGATAAATTATGAAAGATTGAATCCAAGACATAATAAAGCAAATTATAGTACTTGAATCTCGTTTTAGTGTCTTTATTTCATAATATAAGGATAAAAAGATAAGTCGGGGACCCGTCACAGGTTAGCGCTCACGTGGAAAACCAATGGGGATTCTCTTGTGTGGGTGTTACACACAGATCGTTCGCACTAATTCACGCCGTAAACCTGCGTGCGAACTTGTCAGCAGAGGTATAAACGGCAGTTAAATTACGCTATATTCAAACAAATTCAATGAAATTCATCAGAAATAACGAAAGGAATGTCACAAGATCTCTCAACATATCTTTTAGTGCACTGTGGACAACATGTAACTACATTTGATCGGTTTTGTGCCAATTCCCTTTTTGCTACCAAAACTATACACCAGGTTTAAAATTTTGCAATCAAAACAATACATATATTTATATACAAAATCGTACAATTTAATGTCCCCATCTACGCTTATCTGCGCTTATACACTGTTTATGCATTGGGGGCCATAATTACCCCAAATGACATTTTCAATTTGATCCCCTTTTACAGCTCTACTATTGAAGATATTCAGGTGGAAGTTTTTCTGTTGTGTTTTTTTACTTCCTATTGTTTCAGTTTCAATCAAAATTTCATCTTAAATGATGTTAATTAATGATATCACACTCCACATAAAAAAGCAGACTTGCCACTTTCCAACGAACAGAATTGTAATTACCGTACATTTTAGGCTCCCTTAAGCACAAAATTTCATGTGAATGGCTTATTTTTCTCGTATGATAGTAGGAAGAGTTTAGCTAGGCATGTATAAAAATTAAATTATCATTGTGTAATGCAGCAAAGAATTATAAGCTCTCAAAGACAAAGGGGCCATAATTACCCCAGGGCCATAATTACCCCAGTCTCCCCTAACAAAGAAATTTTATTGAAAATAAACACATCGTTTCATAGAAATATATAAATGTCAAATCTATGACTTATATTACTTTTTCTATCATGATATGTCACCACTGAACAAAATAGTATCCTCTGAAATGTTTGTGTTGAAAAGTAACCAGCACAAATATGAATTGTTTTTGTTTAGTTTTTATTTTTACTTTGTCTAAAATATGAAGATTTTGGGGGTACAAATGACATTAAAATATTTTTCAGCTCCTGATGACAAAGCAATTTGATGAAAGGGCGTGACATACTCATTTGTTTGAAACCAAATTTGTCATGATAGCACAAATATTTTATAAGATACAGTACGTTTTATGATGTTTAGCAAGCGTCAAATTTTCATTGAATTTCCTGGATGTATGTAAACATCTGGCCTCAACTGTATACCTGATTACGTATCTCGTGGGATCTGGATATGGATCTGCATGACATGGTACTCCGAAAATCTCCAAGAGAGTGTCACTCGGAACGTGACTGACAAAATCCTGGACTGATCATACTAAAGTGAAATTGTTTCTGTAGAGCGCTTGAGAATTTAAACGTGGTCAATACAGTGTATGATATGCAAAAAGATAATACAAATAAATAGCTGATTGTGTCGGTCGAATATGATTATATTTGATATAATCAGTAGCATAATTATGTTGTATATTTTATTGTTATTTTTGTCATTATTATTGAATTCATTTACTTTGGGTTTTGGATAGACTCTTTCTCGTCTATTTGTGATGAAGCTAAAAACGTTTTGCCAGACAATGGATCGATGTTAAATGACCCGTAAGTAAATCAATTTAAATGGATTGGACAAATTCCTATTGTCCACACAACTGAAATGATACTCATTGTGGAGATCAATGATCCCCACCTCTATAGAATTAATAAAGTAATCTCTCCGAGATCATTTGCCTCCGCCGTCTCACCCTCTTTTGAAATCCATCATTACCCTATGCTATGTCAACCATGGTAGGTGTAAGATAAATCCGATTCGAAGTGGAATGTCCTTAGTTTTCTTTTATAATCCAAAGAAAATTAATATATCTGTCTTTAGCTATGATGCGAATTGTATATAATTTGGGGTTTGCCAATTTGTATCGTGTTTATTGCATCATTCTTGAGTTTATGATAAAAAAATAGTATGATTGTTATTAATACTAGAATAGTTAATAAATAAAATGATTCATATAGACCTATAGGGAAAAAAGGTGTCCCCTGGTTTATTCACAGTATAAATCACAGTGTAAAATAATTTTTCACAATGTTAGACATGTTAGATTAGAGTGTTTAAAATTTGGGAATCCCATCTTCTCACTGTGATCAAGTCAGTTCATTGTGTAAAATCAAATATTACGGTGTTAATGTTCTGTTGAACACCAACTGACCAATCATCATCACTTTGAAAAATTCCAGCAGAGGCGACTATGTAACCACATTGGTGAACATGTGATCTTTACAGAAGGGAACTTTTAGCTTGATTCTTTCCTCCAAGTACTAAATAGCTTTGCTCAATCTTCTTTTCGTTGCTTTCAATGGTCTACACCGTTTTTGTTTTTGCTTTCGTTCTGCTATCATCTTATGAAAGAAACATGCCTTTTATCTTTTTAGGCAAATAATCTCAGGTTGAGCTCATTAATGATTCATGAAAAATGTATTGAATGTCTGTACTTTTCAGCTCCAACAAATCATCTTCTCGACTCGTTGGGCTTATGTCACATGAAGAATGGGTTTTAAAAGCCTATCACAGGGCTGATTTACTTCGACCAATACAAAATCATAATTGAATGGCGTTTTACTTTAAATGGCCGCTGTGAAATTACATCTTTTGATACAAATTGCATACACTGTTAAAAAGAATAAAATAAATAAAAATTTCTTAAACAATCAAATTCTTGTTTTAGTCGGTCACTCTACAAGCGCTATTTTAAATGAAAAATAAAAAGTTCAAAATTTTCAAAAAAGTTGCAAATGTATATTAAAAACGAAGATTTTAAACAATTTCAACTGATTCACGACCAAAGTAGTCGGATTTCGTTTCATACTAGTATCCTCTCAGTTTTCATGAATTAATTATTTTTTAGCAAACAAAATTTTATTAGTCCCTAAATCAGAAATAATTGGTATTCCAGCTCTCGTATGTTAATAAAAAATATTTCCAACGACAGATCCTATATATATCGTTGTTTTGTTTTGTTTTGTTTTGTTTTTTTTGTTCTTCTTCTTTTTTTCTTCTTCTTCTTCTTCTTCATTTTGATGATTGAGCCAAAGATATAGGCTTGTCCAACAACTAGGGCAAAACCAGTAGCTAATGCCATTTCACTATTAATCTTATAATCCGTAAGTTAGATGCCGCAACAGCGTTAATGGACTGTAAAAATGGTATTACTGATTATTTGCTCTTTTTTTTTCTTTCTTTTGAAATAAAGACAAGTTTAAAGAGATTCCGACCATTAAACGGGTAATAACCCGGTTTGGTATATTGTTGATTACAAGAAAGTCAAGCATGGTCTATTGTTCATAATTGGGATTTAGTTAAGTAACCTTAAATATCTATTTGTGTTTCATTAATCGTTTAATCCAACGTTAATCGGGATTACCCGCCCTAAGAGGTCTAACAGAGGGGTCAATATAGGTGATATTGTATCTCATCTTAAATTTACAGTTAAGAGGAAATTCCTTTTTATTCCATGCATTCCATTTGTTATTTTGTCCTACATCGTTTTCCTTTTTTTTTTTTTTTTTTTT
>CALNVZ010003426.1:15279524-15296902 GCA_940671915.1 Paracentrotus lividus
TATCTATGTAAGCTTAATTTATCTTATTCACTGATTGTTTTGTTCTGTAAATTATTTTTTGCTGTATTGTGAAAATAAATAAATGAAAAATGAAATGAATGAAATATATATATACGAAGGGTGTGACTTCGCCTTTCAATTTTGAGAGCTATGCTCCTTTTTAATTATAAAATCCATGATTTTATGTTTTTGGCATTCTTATTTATCAACTTTGTGATATATATATATATATATATATATATATATATATATATATATATGTGTGTGTGTGTGTGTGTGTGTGTTTGTGTGTGTGTGTGTGTGTATGTCAAAATGTATATCACAAATTTGTGTGTTAAACAACCCCCACAAACACACACACACATAATCACGGTTTATTTCTGTCTCTCTCTCTCTCTCTCTCTCTCTCTCTCTTTATCTCTCTCTATCTCTCTCTCTCTCTCTCCCTCTACCTCTCTCTATGCCTCTCTCTCTCTCTTTCTTCAAATACCTCACTTCATGGTAGATTGACACCTACTTGGTGGGTAGAGCTACTTAAATGATGTGATGATACGCAGTATAAACACGAGGACGTGTGATATAAACATAGCCAAGAGCTGTGTGAATCTCAACGAGCATGGATAAGACCAAGAGTTCTACGGATAAGACGTGTTAGAGCGCGTTCACTCTGTGGCGCCTTTTTAGGGACGCCACGGCATGACTGTGCATACATCGTGTGTGTGTGTAGCGTGTGTCGGATATTTCGTGCGCAGAGTGAGAAGGGCGAGAAGTGCTCATGATAAGGTAAACTTGGAAATATTAACCTTTACTTCAATGTTTTGGTTTCGTGTTGTTGTTGTTGTTGTTGTTGTTGTTTTCCTTATTGCAGTACAATTTTTTTCATCAAGAATGAACTATTTTCATTAATGCATTAAACTCTAAACTTTGATTTTATAGGTCCATCAACATTTATTCTGCTGTCAAATCAGTATACATGTACATAACGTTATCCATATTTGTGATGCGAGCAAATTTGGTTTAAAATAATTTCGAAATGTTTTACATGCGATAGTTTGATGTAGCCTATGGTCATTGCTTTGTTAATATATGAAAAACGAATTGTGTTTATCAATCTGTGTAGAATTTTAGCAGCGAATGTTCAGCGCAGGGAGTATTCTTTTGTTTAAAAAGTTTTGGTCGTCATGGTGGTTGTATTTTGTCGGCAGTGCGAAATTACCACATCTACGTCAGACAGCGTACACTGATTGGGTGCTATAACTGTTTATGAACATGAAATTGGGCATATATCATGTTTAAAGTCTGCAACGAAAAGAAAAATAATCAAAAAACCGCATACCTTCGGATGAAAAAAAAAAATAGTGAATACACAACACATATTCTGTGTCCGAAGAGCACTTTTTTTCAAATATTCGAAGTAATGTTAGAAGATCGAAAGACAGGATAAGGAATATGAACACCTAATAGAATATTTAAAAGATAAAAGGAAAAGATTGTGTTGCACGGGAGGAATAAAATCTTGATTATTATTTTTTTTTTTTTTTTTTTTCGTCATGCAAATCTGCTAGTGAGGCAAGGTATTGCAGTATCCCATGGGACCCCTTTCCTGCACTGTCGTGGATGATGGTCAAATCTTTCCGAGAAACCTTTATCGCACATGAAAAGTTTTAACATAATGTATTGTTTAAAATAACCAGCAATCGGCACTTGACATAGCGACGAGGCGGACATGTTTTTACATTTGTACTTATTTCCTTATATCCTACCCCCTCCCCCTTTTTTTTTGTGTGTGTGTGTGTGTGGGTGTGTGTGTGTGTGTGTTGTTTTTTTTTCCTTCTTCTTTTTCTTCTTTCTTTCTTTTTTTGCATCTTATCGTTCAACTCAAGGTTCATATTTGTTTAACTCGTGACGTCTCATTTGACAAGCTTAAGAAGTTTTATTTCATCTTGTTCGATCGGGATAGAATTTCCAAAAATTAATTCTTTATTACATTATGTTATCAATTTCTTTTTGATATCAAGTAATAATTTCATCGCAGCTATGAACTAATCCGATATGCACACAACCACTATGTTGACACTTCGTATTACACCACTCCGGGTATAGCCTTGTTAAAACGAAAATTGATATATTTTTAATGGGCTCATGCTTCCGCTAAAAAAAAAATGTGATCCTCGCGAAATGTATCCTCTTCTTATTATTTTTCCTCTTCTTTTTCTTCTCCTCTCAGAGTCTATCCCTCTCTCTCTCTCCCTCTTCTTCTCTCCCTCTATCTCTTAATATGTTATTCTCTGTACTTTTTATTTTGTTTAACTCTGTTTTTCGTACACCCATATTTGTTATAATGAATAATTCTTCTTCTTTACTTTCTAGTTTAACTTTTTATATGTTTGCCTTCATAATTTTATACTTCCTAAGATTTAGAAGCAGTCCTACAGTATAGGTCTATATGTTCTCTCCTATTGAATTTCTGCAGTCGTCATCATGATGATATGAAGAGTACAATGAATAACGTAGTGAACTAAGGCTACTTTATTGAACGTAAGCCAGACATTTTCAGATTACGATTACTTATGAATCAATAATTTTGGCGGATTATTATGTGGACATTAGAAAAGGAGGGGATCTGGTCACGAAATTTCATACAACCACAAGCAGTGCCGCAGGGCATGACACTGTTTACTTATCGACTTAAACTTTCCATGATGCCCCACTTAACACATTTCATCAATTCAATGAGGAAAATAAGGAACAAGTTTTTTTAATGCAACGTTTGCTTGGTGATAATTTCGACCTGCGTAACGTTTCAGATTTGTTGTTTTGCCTTCATATGCTACATACGAAAATATAAAAGTGTCATATACAATGTAGGCCCGTGGATAAAGCACAAAACTTTGAATCAATAAATCTAAGGTTTTTAATCTGGCCAAGACGAAACGTATTGCAAGGTAATAATCTAAATTACCCACACTCGACCTGTGTAAAACTACCGGGGTATAGTATAAGAAGAAATTTTGTGAAGGATCTATTTTGGATCTATTAAGGTGGGTAATAAAAGAATGAGGTCTTGTAACCTCGATCAAAAAGCTTTTCAAACCCAAATATTATCATTAGCATTAATGATATTACTATTTTTATCGAGGTAGACATGTTTGGCGAGACACGCACTGTTTAGAAAACATGGGGTTCAAGTGAACAACACAGGCCTTATTGGGTGTTCAAACAAAATCTAGTACATTTTTATTATATTGGCTGCACAGGTCGAGGTTTTACCAAAATATGTTACATGCAATAACAATATTAAAGCCGAAAATTGGCCAAGGCAATACCACAATTCATGCTAATAATATCTGTTTCTTGTTTATAAGCTATCACAACAACTTTGCAAAGTATGTTTACAGATTTACAGTTACCACATATGTTTCCCTACACGCCATATTTTTGTCTGGAATTCTAACTGGGTTAGTTCACAGTTGTAACTCCCAAGTTTTCCTGTTTGTTTTGATTCAAGGTGTCAAGATATAGGAGCTTTTGCTTGTAAAGTTGTATAAACCTTTATTTTTTTTTAAAGAAACAAACAGCCGTACACAAAGAATGGTCGCAGCTTCTCCTGACACAAAATGCGTGATTAAGTCATGCTTAAAATCATTTCACTTCAAGGTTGTACTGACGTGTGAGGAGTGCTATTGTTAAAAATGACCTGTTTTGATTTTTATCAAATCACCATGTGACCTAATCCTTATTAATCGAGAGATCACTGGCCTTTATTACAAAGAGTGTCTACTAATCTCTGAGTTCGTAAATATTATTTTAATGACGATTTCTTTCAATCTGCAAAGCCGCTAGATAAATAGGAAGGGAGTTAATAGTGTCCTACAGTACACCATTCTCTGCCAAAACACATGTCAAGCAAATTATAATATTTACGCACAACGCGTTACTAACGGATATATTTTCATTCCTTTTTTAATATATTTTGCTTGGAAAATATTATCAATTCATATTTGGGTTGATTTCTGTGACACTCGGGAATATTGTAATAGATCATTAAAATATGACCCGGTGTGAGGAATATTAACCACTTCGATTTTGCTTCGGAATTTGTTCAGATGAGACGTTTGAAATACTTTGATTCGCTCTTTTTAAAACTTATAAAAATCAATTAAACCTTTACCTCTCTACAATTATTATAATAGTCCCAAATTTATTGTTCACATATTGTTCACATTTTCTTTCCCGAGGTTGCATTCTCATCACGTATGATTTGAAATGTGGCTCTTTACCCTTTCCGAACCACAAAAAAATTAGTTGAAAGCATTCTTGTTTCCTACAAATCCATTATACATGTTATAGGCTATGTATTATAAAAGTTTGTAAAAAAAATAAATCAGTGCGCTGTAAATCAGATTTTTTTTTTTTCTTTTTCTTTTTCTTTTTCTTTTTTTTTTTCAATTTGCATTCTTATTGGTTCACAGTGAGACTTCTATGCAAGAAATCTATGAAACAAAGGATCGTTATTGGTTATCATCAATTTGCAATAATGATGGTAATTCCTCATGTTACAGAGGAAAAATTTGTTCTCCTAAAATTTAACTTTTGCTTTAAATCCTGGAAAGAACAGTACTTGGATCGATTCCAACAATCAACGAAGGACAAATTTGGTTTATTATACTTACGGTTGCAGTTCGTTGTTCCGAAGTTTCGTTTGTCCAAAAATGAAATGGGGCTCGGTCGTCCAAAAATGAAATAGGGTTCGAAGGTCTTTGGATTTTGCAAATGACGCTGCCTAAAACAAAAACAAACAAAAAACATGCAGATGTAAATTTTGAAAATGCGGTTTTCTTTGACATAATTAATTAGTCTAACTTGCAGAGCTCAGATTGATCGACATCCATGGGAACCATGTGCTAATAATTAGGTCTTAGACAATCTCCTTTGGCCTTGAAATAACGGAAGTGTTGTGGTTTAGATTGAGAGGATGAGTCATGAAAGGAAATAATACTGTCATCTGTGTGATATCTTCCTGAATCCAAAACCATTAAAGGAGGAGTCCGGGCTGAAATGAAAAAGTTTTGTAAAATTAAGTAAAATTCATCAAGCACAACACAGAAAATTTCATCAAAATCGGATGAAAAATAACAAAGTTATGCATTTTTTAGGTATTGACTTTTTTTGGAAAAACAGTTCTTGGCAATTGTCTCATTGTCTCATTTGAATATTTGAATATTCAAATGAGCAAACTGATGATGTCACAGTCCCCCTACTTCTTGTGTATTTTATTATATGAAATCCTAATTATCTCATTTTTTCATATATTGCGTATACAGAAAATCTATCCCTCATACTGAAATAAGTATTAGCACTTGTGACCTTGAACATAAGGATTAATCCCTCTTTTTATGTCCTTGGGGCAGAAAATCTTGATAATTGGTATTTCATACAATAAAATACAAAGAAAGTAGGGGGGCTGAGACATCATCAGTTTGCCAATTTGAAGAACTGTTTCCTAAAAAATTCAAAACCTAAGAAAATTCATAACTTTGCAATTTCTTATCCGATTTTGATGAAATTTTCGGTGTTATGCTTTTTCGATTTTACTTTATTTTTCTAATAATGCAAACTCCAGCCCGGATGAGTCCTTTAAATAACTAAATCATCAACTATTAGGTATAGACAGTGAAAATTAACTAAAAGCTGGTTCAGGGAGGTTTGAATATAAAAACTTCGCATCGCGTGCTTGTTTGACGCCATGTCCAAATTTCAAAGAGGTACCAACTGTTAGTTTTAAAAAATATCGTGCCAGTTTATAGACATATTGTACCTGCCTTTGAACAAATTTTAAGTAAGAGTCTAGATTTTCAGAGCAATTATACCAAAATGCATCCTTTAAATTTTTATTTTCCATTTACACTGTACAAAAAAAAATGAAGGAATGGTTAATCTTTGAAGTTTAATAAATATAAATATATATAAATAATTCAGCTCTAAATTGAGCATGAAATTGGTTCAAATGACAGTCTTGACAATAAAAAATAAAAATCCAAAAACTCGATCATAATCATGAACATCTGTCATTGTCTATTATGAACTCATCAATGAGACCTTAGAGGTCAAAGGTCAGATGGTGTGTTGGGCAAACATATCCATCCGTCCGCTATGCTGAAAATGTGCAATCAGTGACTAGATCATTTCACGATCATTACCTTGAATTATGTCCACTCGCTCAACACATCGAACCGCCATGAACCCTCCCACATCCAATCGCGCACACACGCAAAGGAGGAAAGAGATAAGAACATTTAGAATGTTGTAGGCCTATAGTTCTTATTGAAATGATTCAGAATATTCGAGTTATTATTAAATTTTTGTAGCAGAAGTATTATGTAGAATTAACAAAAATAATAGAACAAGTGGAAATAATGGAAATGTGGTGAGATCATAGAAAGTTTTGAGAAACACTTGTACACATGATCCCATTAGACATAGACATGAAATTAACATAGTAAAATAGAGATCTGAGAATAAATTTGTGGGGGAAAAAGTGAACTAAACTAAACTAAACTAAACTAAACTAATATTAAAAGGGGTACAAATTTATCTTAACAAAAAAAATAGGTGTCAATCCCAGCAAATGTCACTTTTTCATTAAACGGTTCCCTACCAAAATATAGACGTTCCATTATTTCATCAAACGTCAAACCTAAATTTACACTGACATACAATGACATCCCCAGTTGGAGATCGAAAGTTTTATCTGTCACGACGATCAAGGCTTGATTCAGTATTATTTCCGAATACAATTTTTGAATTACAGCTAATTCAGAGCCGGGAAATGGAACCATTTTTTTGTGGTTTAAATCGACTCTGGAGTATTGTTTGCAGTAGAGCACGTGGATGGGTGGTTTGAACCAGCAAAATATGTCAATTTTTTTACTCAAGATCTTCTTTATTATAAAAAGCACAACTCTCATTCATTTTACTCATGACAACCAAGCATTGAACTAGTGAAACATGCCGTTGTTTTCTTCTATGTAATTATCTTACTTGTTTTTTTAGTCAGTTATGTTTCTCCTGGTCTGCGCATGTAGTTTTGAGCATTAACTTTAAGTTGGTCTGATTTATAGAGAACATGATTCTTTTCATTACCCTGATTACCTGAACTCCTTTATTGTATTTGATATTTGTTTTTGACTCAACTCTCCATGTTGGTTACATTAAATTTGACAACATGCTTTTTCAAAAACGTAAATATCACCAATTATTATATAAGGACATGTCAAAGAGTATCCTTTAAACATCTTGACATTAAGGAATCGAGTAATGTTTAATATTTAAAATTACTTCGACATATTTTACTTTTCTTTCTTAGTGTTCCTAATCATAATTAATCTGAGAATTTTGTTTTTTCTCCTAGGTACTCACCAATGGTGAGGGACTATATGAAGAGAAAATGGCCTGACAAGAGAAAACAAAATATAAGAAATTCATGTAAAGAGGAGAATGCAAAGGAGAATTAATAATCACAACTAAAGAAGGGGCTTGAGGACGGTTAGAGAGACTAAAATTGACACCAAAAAAAAATTGGGTCAAACCCCATAACTTTTGACAATCTTCATAAATTGTGTATTATACAATGTTATACCATGTACTTACCCCATTTCCTCCCGCTCAATGCAATGTCGACATTACAATTGATTACCAATCTAAACGAAGGGTAAGCTTTAATTAATTACATCATTTTGTTAAACGATTAGCGTCAAATTTGACATTACAAGATCCCCGTGCATTGTGCATATTAATTTTGGAGCCCCGCAAGGTTAGGTTGTTGGACCTTATATATTTAATGACTATATCTTTACGGCGTATGCATGCAGGACAGATCGAAATCCTCTTAGCTATATCCCCAATGATGGCCAAAAATTGTAGCATAGACAAAGAGATGATCTTTATAAAAGGTCCTCTATTATTCTATTACAAAAGTAAAATCATGTAAAGAGTACGTTTCTAAGAAACCTTTATTATTATTTTGTAATACAATCTAAGCCCACACTTAAATAGCAACATATGTGATGCGTCACGTCGAAAGGAGAGACTATTCGCAATTTTTGAAATCCATTTTATTTGATATTATTGATCCCTGATTCATCTGCCTGAATTTGATATATAAACCCGACTGTAAGAGTAAATAGAAGTGGAGATATTAGCCTCTGAACGCGAGGAAATTGTGCTCTTGGAAATCAAAATCAAGAGAAAAAACGTCTGCGAAGTTTGACTTCCTTTGTACCCGCGCCAGAAAAATAAGAACACTCTGTCACCGCTGTACTCACCGAAATGCCCTAGCAACCACTTGTTACAAAGGTGAAACGATTGACCAATGAGGAGGCTGCATTCAGGTATACAGAGAACAATACTCGTCCGTCAACGCATGATCGAGGCAAGCGCATAACGGCGATGTTCAATCTTCTCAAAAAAAAAGAAGCTAAATTTGGTTAGTTGTTTTATATCTTCGTCAAATAAATGAAAACGTCATGCTCTTTCTAATTGTTTAAGAAAAAGTCCGCTCTTTTAAGAAGTGTTTACCAATCCTGGCGCTAAATTAGTTAGAAACAAAACTATTTTAAAACCTTTTTGGGGTTTTTTCCGATGTTTGCGTGCGTTTCTTTGAATGTCAATCGCGTACTCTTACTCATAATAAAAGCGAGTCATTTTGATCTGAACTCTGTTGGAAATTTTAAACATAATAATGGTCTATAGACTAAATTATATTCTTGTACAGGGGCTTATGCATTTTGTTTATATTCCTTTGAATAAGTATATGATAGAGATATGCCTCCAAAAATGTTTTAATAAATTATTTGCGCCTCACGAATGTATTTAGAATTTCTCTGATCACGTTTTATGAGTGGCTAGGTTAGCTTAAGACAATGAAAATAAAAACGTAAATGATTTGCTCGATCTCGTCTTTTATTGATCAAACTTGTTACCAGTAATAAGAAGATATATAATAATTTTTAGAAATGAATTATTTTAGAGTAAATCGTATTTTGTTTCGTCGTGTTTAGTAAAACGCTACTTTTCTTAAACACATTACTTTGTAAAAAAAACTGCAGAAATTTGCTAGTAGCTATGGGTGTTCTCACCACTCGCGGAGACGTCTCCGCGACGTCTCAACAACTCGTCTCAAACTTGTTCTAAGCGTCTTAAAGTTGTTTCAAAGTAGTTCCAAAAAGTGAGATACCAGCCGCAGTTATAAACTAGATTGATTTGCCACCCCCCCCCCTTAGCTCATTGGTTTCCACATAATGCAATATCAACCAATTTTAAAACCATATTTTTTTTTCAATTTTTAAATTAGCATCTCTTACGCGTCTTAAGACTTTAACCTAAATACTTGTATCAGAAGTATTATGATCACGTCACCCATCTTTCTGTGTGCTCTATGTTTCCCTGATGGAACCAAATTTGTTTATAGGGAGGTTTAATTTCCCATCAGGACAACAGATATGCGGCCCCTAATAAAATGCTGAATTAACATTCATTTGGATCCAGATAGCTAAGTCAAGCAATAAGTAGTTTTCCCCACATAAACCCCCCCCCACCGCGATTGTTAGATTTGACATTCGTTGCGTGCTCCGCTATCCCGGATGAAACAGCTTTTTCACAGCAGGTTGTGTGGCACGCACAGCTGAGTGTAGCTAAAGAGAGTTTAGTTCGCTATTCGCTCACAAAAACGAAACAAAAAGCCAATAGAAATCACACAACACATGACCGTGAACGTCCAACAAACAAAGCCATGCGTTGCTAAAGGGCGGAGCTAAACGGAGAGGGGAAATGAGCGTGGACGTGCGCTTGTATGTCCGGGAAAAAAAATTATGACCGAAAAAACATCTCGCCGAAAAACTGCTTTTTTACCAACTTTCCCGTTATCATTTTCATCATTTTTTTTTTACAGAGCAAAGATGAAGCATGGTAGAACCAGAAAATAATAAAAAAAAATTTCCTCAAAATTTTGAGTTTTTTTTATTAGTTTGTCGATTTACTCGGATCTTTGATCTCGACTTTCTCTCTCATTTCGACAAGACGTATCACATATGTGATGCGTCACGTCGAAAGAGAGACTATTCGCAAATTTTTGAAATCCCATTTATTTGATATTAATTGACCTGATTCATTGCTTTGAATTTGATAATATAACCGACTGTAAAGAGTAAATAGAAGTGGAGATATTAGCCTCTGAACGCGAGAGATTGTGCTCTTCGAGAATACAAAATCAAGAGAAAAACGTCTGCGAAGTTTGACTTCTTTGTACCCGCCGCGCCAGAAAAATAAGAACACTCTGTCACCCTGCTGTACTCACGCACAGAATGCCCTAGCAACCACTTGTTACAAAGGTGAAACGATTGACCAATGAGGAGGCTGCATTCAGGTATACAGAGAACAATACTCGTCCGTCACGCATGATCGAGGCAAGGCATAACGGCGATGTTCATCTTCTAAAAAAAGAAAGCTAAATTTGGTTAGTTGTTTTAATATCTTCGTCAAAATAATGAAACGTCATGCTCTCTTTCTAATTGTTTAAGAAAAAGTCCGTCTTTTAAGAAAAGTGTTTTACCAATCTGGCGCTAAATAGTTAGAAACAAAACTATTTTAAAACCTTTTTGGGGTTTTATTCCGATGTTTGCGTGCGTTCTTTGAATGTCAATCGCGTACTCTACTCATAATAAAGCGAGTCACTTTTGATCTGAACTCTGTTGAAATTTTAAAATAATAATGGTCTATAGACTAAATTATTCTTGTACAGGGCTTATGAATTTTGTTTATATTCTTTGAATAAGTATATGATAGAGATATGCCTCCAAAAATGTTTTAATAAATTATTTTGCGCTCCTCACGAATGTATTTAGAATTTCTCTGATCACGTTTTATGAGTGGCTAGGTTAGCCTTAAGACAATGAAAATAAAAACGTCACAATGATTTCGTAAATGATTTGCTCGATCTCGTCATTTGATGATGTCAAATCTTTGATTCCACTAGTATATCAGCAAGATAGATTTAATTAAGTTTTTAGAAATCAGGTAAAATATTTAATAGAGTAAAGTATTTTTTTCGTCGGTTTTCGAGCTCGTGTTAAAACGCTACCTTTTCTTAGAACATCATTGTGTTACTTTGTCATTAAAAAAAACTGCAGAATATTTGCGCCTTAGTACTATGGGTGGCTAATCTATCACTCACTGCGGAGACGTCTCCTGCGACGTCTCAACAACTCGTCTGCAAATTGTTTCTAAAGCTCGAGGTCCTTAAAGTGTGTTTGCAAAAGTAGTATGCCTCAAAAGAATGAGATTACCAGCCTGCAGTTATAAACTAAGTTGATTTGCCACTTCCCTGCCTTACAGCACCTCCCTTAGCTCATTTTGGTTTCCACATAATTTTGCAATACTAACAAATTTTAAATATATAACCAATATTTATTTATTCAAGGTTTTTTAATATTATTTGTCATCTCATTACGCCGTCTCCTTAAAGACTATTCTTCTATGATAGAAGTTCATATGATACGATCACTGTTTTGGTGTAGTCATGTCTGATGAACTCATTTGGGTCTTAAGAGTTTAATCGCCAATCAGATACATTCGCGCCCTTAATCAGAAATTATTGGAATATTAATGTCCATTACTCGAGCACGCTTAATTGAGTAGTACCAATGATATTGACGGACGTGAAGTAAAACAAGAGAAGTATTAGGTAAAGTCATTCATCTAAGGAATTCGGTATACAGCTAATATTGCGGCCCAATAAAAATAGTCTAGATATACACCACCTTCTACCCCGTCAGAAGCAAGCAAGCAAGACCTAGCTTTACATCCACCGATTTTGATCATCTCGTTTGCGTGCTCCGCTATCCGGATGAAACAGCTTTATTCACAGCAAGGTTGTTGTGGCATCGCACAGCTGAGTGTAGTAAGAGAGTTTAGTTCGGCTATTCGCTCAGAAAAACGAAACAACAAGCCAATAGAAAATCATCACAACACATGACCCTGAACGTCCAACAAAACAAAGCCATGGCGTTGCTAAGGGCGGAGCTAAACGGAGAGGGGAAATGGAGCGTGACGTGCGCTTGTATGTCCGGAAAAAAATTATGACCGAAAAAAACACTCGCCGAAAAACTGCTTTTTTTAACCACTTTCCCGTTATCATTTTCACTCATTTTTTTTTAGCAGAGGCAAAGATGAGCATGGTAGAACCAGAAAATAATAAAAAAAATTTCCGTCAAAATTTTGAGTTTTTTATTAGTTTGTCGATTTACTCGGATCTTTGATCTCCGACTTCTCTCTCATTTCGACAAGACGTATCACATATGTTTGACCTATGGATGAATAAATGTGCAAACGGATTCTTGAAGATGGTTCTCCATACACAATAATGACCCCATATCGGATGTATGGCAAGTTGACCCAGAATTGAGTGTAACCCCAATGGACCCGCAATGGGCTCATTCTGACCCTTCGTTGATGAACCTTCGTTCAATTTCAGAGTGCTTGATTAACAATAATGGCCCGTATTCTCAAAAGCCGCCTAACTTTAAGCCTAGCTTAAATCTGTGGTTTAACTATGGCTTGCTAAAAGGGACTCAATCTCGGAAAGTATAAATATTATGTTCAATTTATCATAATTTTTGGTAGTGAAACTATTAGAAACTGCTTGGAAAATGATAAGTACAAAAGTTTCCTTTACAATTAAAACACGATTCCAGAATTCAGTGAAGATGATAGGAACATGCAACATAGACAGATTTATTCCCTTTTAGCAAACCATAATTAAACCACAGATTTAAGCTACATAGGCTTAAAGTTAGGCGGCTTTTTAGAATCCGGGCCAATATGTTTATATCAAAGTGACGAGCGGTCGCGCGCCAATGTTAAATCCCTTTTGCGCAACATTTGATTGCTTTCAATCGTTCGGCTTTTCATGCTTAGACAAAGTAATCGTGCACAGGGTAGGCATACCTTTTAATAGTATAATTTTAATAATATATTCTATTCTTTTTTTCTACATTTAACTCATCGACATATTTCATGTAAGAATTCTTAAAATGATAAAAACAGAATAAATACATCAGTAATATACGTCATAAACACCAACGAGGTTAATGAGATGAGAAATATAGTGCATCAAAAGTCTAAAGGGAAAGGAATCGGCAGTTATACGTTAAAATTTACTCTTTTTTCCTCCAGTTGTGTTATTCTGAAAAGGGGAATATCTCATCCAAACTCGAAAGGGTGCATATGAAGAATATGTTACAAAACACACATGAGTTTATGAATTCTTATTTCCAAATGCCATATACATAAGAAAAAAAGAAAGAAAAAAAGACAGGTTTATTTAAAAGTGTTTAATAGTGTTAATCAATGTTAATTAGCTTCTAATGTTTTGTGACGCAACAAAGGAAGTAATTTAGCTGCTTTGTTATCATAATTATCATGATTATAGGGAACAAAGCAGGCTTATCAATCACGATTGAATAATAGCTATTACGAATAGAATGGAAGGAAAGTGATTAGCTTGTGGCAAATACAACCTGAAACCATATATTGCTTTATTGTTGAGAAACCGTAACCCAGCGGTATAACTCTCTTCTAAAATACATCTTACAGGGAGATACAGATTTATTGTCAGTGGTATTGTTTTTGTTTCTATCTTTCTTATTGGAATGGCGTAAGTAATCATATAATGGTATTTATATTTTACAGGAATTACAAACTAATTTATAAATGAAAAAGCCCATCATTATAAAAGCTAATATATAATATCGCAAGAAACATTAAAAGAAAATTTACGATATTACTTGTCTGTGAAATTTATAAACGCAATTACTCAGAAAAATAAAATGTACATTAATTTCAATTAATGTGATGATATTTCTGGGATTCTAATAGAGAGGTAACGAGAGAATGATAGGAGTTCACAAAACAAAATAAATGTATTATTAAGGGGGAATCTCACGTAATAATTATTTACTTCAGATTATTAATGTGATTTTCTTTTCAGAGTTTAGTAAAAACCGCTAAGATGGAAAATTGAATAGATAAAAACAAAACATTACAACAACAACAAAAAGTAATAAAGTAGTACGCGCTAAAATATATAACGTAGATAGAAAGAGAGAGAGAGAGAAATATATAAAAGGGCAGAATATCAAAAAAGGTCCTGTGTTGAACTCAATCTGTCACTAAACTGACATGAAACATTGAAAAGCCGTCTTGAGTACTAATAAACTGTTTCACCTGGGGGGCATTTCATCATAGGACCTGTCGGACGTTTTATCCGACAAACTGTTATAAGCTACTGAAATGCTTGCATCTGATTGGCTGAGAGCAACTCTGTCGGATAAAATGTCTGACAAGTCCTTTGATGAAATGCCCCCCTGTTTTCTCGCAAGCCCAGTTTTCCTTTCCTTACTCCGACGGGATGAAATCTCTGATCGAATTATCTTGCGCTTGAAATAGCATCTCTTATTGTTTTATGTGTTGTCTGCACTCAACTGAAGTTCAAGTTTTTCACTGTCGTGACTGTTGCCGATGAAGCCGAAGTAACTGTCTCGAGATTAACTTATCCAAGTTGAAATATTGAACCAATTCTGAATATTAATTTTGCAATTACCCCCAAATTACGCATTAGCATGATCTGTAGTCATATGGATTTCAGTTTCATTAAGATATTATTTCAAAAAAAAGTCAATCAAATTTATGAAAATATCATAGCCCTACACCATGAGCTACATTATATTTCAACGTTAGGAGCAAAGTCTTATTTCCACAGGCGCGGATCCAGGGGGGCCCGAGGGGCCCGCCCCCCCCCCCAGCAAAAAAAAAATGGAAAAAAAAAAAGCAAAGCAAAAATATAGAAGAGCGGGCCGATTGCCCCCAATTAACATCATTACCCCCCCTTATCGCTCGCCAGCGTGACGTGAAAAAAATTGAGTGTAACCTTTTGGCTCGCCCGGTGTAACGGGGGAAAATTTGGGTGTACCAAATCTGAATTCTGATTTTTGCCCCCCCCGCCCCTCCCCCCCTCCCCCCCCCCCCCCCCCCCCCCCCCCCCTCCCCCCCTCCACCCCCCTCCCCCCCCCCCTGTAATGAAATCCTGGATCCGCACCTGTTCAAATTCGCTTAACACAAAATATTATGTAAGAGTGCCAAATTGGCACTCTTACATTTTGCGTTTCATAGTATAATATAACTTGCCATAGAACGGTACCGGTTAAAGGGAAAGTTCACCCTTGATTTAAATTAGTTTTTAAAACGTACAGAAAAATAAAAGGAAACATTAGTGAAGGTTTGAAGAAAATCGACCGAGAATAACGAATTTATAAATATTTAAAATGTTGATTTTTTTGACAAAAAGTGCGAGCAAGCAAGTTGAAGTTCGTTGCAAACTATATGTATGGACAAAAGCAAAAATCCTCAACATTTATTCACCCTCTCTCATTTTACTCTTTTTGCCAAAATATAATTTCTAGAAATTAAAAAAATGATAATAATGTTTTTGTCTATGCATTGTGAACTGAAAAGACCTTGTTATTACCACCTTCAGTAAAATCCCTGAAACTATATGCCGAAATTAAATTCACCCATGTTATGCAGCGGTCACAACTCACCGTACCTTCGACGTGCAACTCTCTACGATGGATTTCGTAGAAAAATCGTGCAGCGCAGGTACCTCGCAGGCTAGTTGCATGTACGATGTGCAGGATTTTTTATTGACCCACGACCTGTGCGTGCATTGTGCAAGCAACGCAGGCTACGTTGATTGCATGTGCCCCGTATCCTACGACGAGTTGTGACCGCCGCATGACAGGCCAGTGGAAAACCGGGAGACAAACATCTTAAAGATTGGTGTATTTAGGTCATGTCTGATGCCATTCCCTAGAACCTTGAAGGGAATCTAATAGGAAATAGGTTTAAACCCGCAGGACCTTCACCAATAAAGCCCCTAGGGCAGTTTCGTTTTGATATTGGTGAAATGGACGGAGTGAAATGAAAAAAATCAAAATTAATTCGTTTGTTCTGAGTGATCCGAAAACAAAATGTTCACGCATGCGCGGGGCGGGATGATGTTGAAACATGAAATAGAATTAGGGTGGCCTAAGGGTTCATTTCTTTTTTTTATCAAAGTGGAACGGTATTCTCGGGATATCGTGTGGGTGGAAAAAACAAGTTGTTTTCTTTTTCGTTGGGATACAATTTTCTTTCCAATTCCATTCAATATTCTATTTCTACCTCTCTCTCTCCCTCGCTTAAGAGAGAGATCAAAGCTTGGTATCTATATAAAAATTTTAAACGAGAATTAGCCTTTTTAGCAATTGAGTCTACCACCCTGTCCATGATAAATCACTTGTTAAATCTATTCCTAAGTATTTTACTGAATCTTTTCTTACAATCACCTGATTATTATAGGTTACCTTGAAATCATGTGCATGTTTCAACTTTCCCTTTGAACAAATAAAATGCTTTCTGTTTTCCCAACATGTAAACTGAGCTTATTGTCCGTCATCCACTCAATGCAATTTGCAAGTTCTTTACTAAGCTTTTCTCCAATCGTCTTAGAGTTAGTGTCTGAATATAGTAAAACGCTATCGTCAGCATATAAAAGTAATTTAGAACGTTAACACAAGAACACATATCATTAATATAACACATAAAAAGAATAGGGCCTAAAAATGCTTCCCTGTGGAACTCCGCATTTAATAGGCAGGGAATCAGATAATACCTTTTGCATAGTTACCACTTGATGACGATTAGTTAAATAAGATTTGAACCATTTGACACAATGAGGAATCCAAACCCATGACCTCTAATTTCTTTAAAAGTATGCTATGATTAACAGTATCAAAGGCTTTTTGTAAGTCCAGAAGAACCATTCCAACAAAGCGCCCTTGAGAAACTTCATTTCTAATAAAATCCGACAAATGTATTAAGCAGGTTTCAGTGGAGTATCCATTGCGAAAACCGGATTGAAATTCATAAATTAACTTTTTTTCTTGAAAGTATTTCTTTATTTGTGCATGGAACAGATTTTTCCAAAATTTTTGAGACTACACTTAAAACGCTGATAGGCCTATAGTTGCCACATCAGTTTTATCTTTTTTTTTTATAAAGAGGAGTTACCTTCGCAATTTTCATGTCGTCGGGAAAAGTAGAGGACATAAGAGATAAATTTATAATATATATTAATGGTTTATACAGAATTCTTGCCCGTCTTTTTAAAAATCTTGCTGGTATCATATCCAGCCCAGTACTTTTAGAATTTTCAATTTTTTTAATTCATCCAAAACAAACTTTGCAGTAACGGGGGAAAAATGAAAACTATCTTTCGAGATTCG
>CALNVZ010003426.1:15297147-15337450 GCA_940671915.1 Paracentrotus lividus
CCTCGACTTATAATATCTTGCTTATATATATTCCATCCCTGTCTGACCCTCACCAAATTTAACCCCACATACCCCCCCCCCCTCTCTCTCTCTCTCCTCTCTCTCTCTTCTTTCTCTCTCTCTTCATCAATACCTTTAAAGACCTTTTCCTTGTATCGAGTTGTTGTTTCGATGGAAAGACCCTTTCGTGTATCGAGTTGATGTTTTTGATGGCACGCTTATGGTTCAATAATGTAGGGGTCCACCTTACCTCTATCCAAAGCCAATTGCCCTCGCATCCTTTTTTTTTTTTTTTTTTTTTTTTTTGGTACCTCTTTATACCTGATCAGCAATGTTGATGTCTCCAATTTTGTGAAAAGCGATATCCCAGCGCTTCTCGCGTATAATAGATGACAAACCAGCAATCACATAGAACCCATAAAACAGTCTTTAACTCCTTCCAGCCACCGGGACGCGTAGGAACAACCATTTTATTCAAATGTAGCTGTGCTTGAAACTATGCTAACACTTCGCCTTGTTTAGGATGCAGTGATACTGGTATTAATTCGGGAGACGGCAAAGAAAATTCTGCTGAGATATTCCTCGGAAATATAGCTCCTATATTACTCTGCAATACATATAAACTATATGTGCTGAGAAAATTGTTAATGCCCAAAGTGACACTTTTTACTCTCTGAATTCTGACGCAAATTTATTATTGTTTTTGTCCCGAGCACCGGCTTACTATTGGCCGCACGTCCTAATAAACAAGAATGTAGTGCAAAAAAAAAGTTCGCCACCACCGGCCACACGCGTTACCCAAACGGATGACTGTTATTGTTGCCTATAAAAAAAATCATTATAAAATCAATATGGTATTTTGAACAAGATCCTTGTTTCAATCTGTGTACATCTTGAAAGGAGATCACTCAATGGTCCAGAGTGGAGAGTCCACTCTTAAGAACATCCAGACAAGTTGGCTCCAGTCGGGCCGATTTTGGCAGCCACTTTATTCGTTGCTGAAGAGCTACTCCCAACGTGCTTGCCAAATTTAAAGTCTATTTAGTGTATTGTTTTCTACTCGCCCCAGGCCCCTCTTACGAAACAAAACAAGACCGCAGACAAAGCCCTCCTTTCATAACTCTCCAAATTATTAAGAAGAAGGTTTGCCAAGAATGTCATCTCCTAAACACCTAATCTCTTAATGATTTTGTCAGTCGCCACTTAACTCATTCATTATGTATGTCTATAGGATCGGTTATGTTCAATTCGTATTCCAAGCCTGACACAGAATGATTTGATTTGATTTTTAATTGTCAGAGTGAAACACTTTATAATAAAGAAGACAAGAAACATCGACAGAGGACATACGCCCATAGAAAGCCAGAAGAAGGCTTAGTGTTAGCAATGGGGTCTTTTAGTGAAAAGTAGGTAAATATATGACATTATGAGAACACCAATATAATAACTAATTATTACATACATACTACGTAGCAGATCGAATCAAATACACAAGAGCATGTAACGAGCTCCGTTTCAACAACAATTTCTTGAATCGCTACAACGTATTAACATCTCTCTCTCTTCTTTCTCGTCATAAAAATTTTGAAATTTGTCACTGTCGGTATGATATTTGTCGGTTTTTAATGGTAATTTATTAACTAACCTGTCTGCTATACAGTCGTAAAATAATTATTAAACTCATTTGCAATTTTAGTTTTATCATGACTTAATTCTCCCTGTACATGAATGACTGTCTCTTGAGTAGTTTTCCCTTCTCCTTTTAGACCTAAACCCTTCAAATTTTTCCATAATTTCCTAGAGTCATGTTTGTTTTCCTCAATTTGATCTTGAAAATATTCAACTTTAGCTCTTTTTACCTTTCTTTGTACCAGATTCCTTAGAACATTGTATTTTCTTTTGAGCTCCAAATTGCAATTATCCTTTTTCATATTCCTGTAGGCTACGTTTCTTTCCTTAATTAACATGATAATTTCATTATTCATCCATTTTTCAGTTCTTTGCTTAATCCTTACTTCTTTCAAAGGTGCACTCATATTAACTATTGATAAAAATGTAGTCTTAAAATTCTCAGATGCCATATTCACTTCATTACATTCTGTTATTTCAGACCAGTCGACTCTGGATAAATTTAAGGTGAAATCATCTACATTATATCTTTTCATGCTCCTAATGGATATAGATCTGTGGTGCCCAAACACGGGCCTAATAATCTTTCTTGTGCAATAAATTAAAGAATGGTCGCTTATACCAAGATCAATAACACCACTTTGGCTTATATGATCTACTTTACTACTTAATACGTGGTCTATTAACGAGGAGGTTGTCTCACTTGTCTGAGTTGTGCGAGTGGGCAGATTTATAAGTTGCTTAAAACCATTCAAATTCAATACATTCTCATATTTTTTAGATAATGGGGACTTTCTTAAAAGAACTATAACTTCATCATCCCAAAACTATAACTTCATCATCTTTTGTTAATTTTTCTAAAGTGTCAGACAGTGATTCAATAAAATTGTGGTGTTTAGGGGGTCTGTAAAGAGCACCCACTATAATGGGTTTTGTCCGGGGCAATAAAATATTTATCCACAATGATTCATTGCTTTCTGAAACCAAATAATCTCTTATATTAAATGGAAGGTCATTTTTTATGTAGAGGCAAACGCCTCCTCCTTGCCCAAATGTACGATCTCGACGTAAAATATTATATCCATCAATAGAAACTTCTTCGTCGTTTACAGACGAATTTAGCCACGTTTCAGTTAACGCAATAATAGATATTCTACGTTTAGCAAAGAGAAGTCGAAGTTCTGAAATTTTATTCAGGACCGATCTAATATTTAAATGAACAAAATGCAACCCTTTTCCTTATAACTTGTTATCAAACCCCTCATAGAGTGTTGTTTTATCAATTGGATCATTATTTGTTGAAGTATCAAATACAGAATCAGGTGGGGTCAAGTGTGGTTGGGTATGATGAACATTTCTTGAAATGTAGGGTATGAATAATGAATCACAAAATTGAGGGAGAGAACAATTTAAACAATTCCAAATTTCATTTGGGTTTTGGTAAAGTCTTGTGTATTCTCGTACACTTATGGCTTCACACTTTGTATGGTGCCACTTTTGGCAAGTGGAACACAAAAGGCCAGTTTGATTTTTCTTGACAGGTTTTTCACATCTTTTACACGGAAATTTATAAGTTGGACCGGGGTTAGTTTCGACATCACCAGAAGCATCATCTCTCACATTTCTAATTAATTCCTTTAAGGTTGAAACTGAGTTTCTTGTCCTAAAGTGCGCGTACATCCTGCCCTATAGACATGATGAAACGTAAATTATAATAGACAAATATAGCGCAATGCCGGGCCATTTCTCATTCTTTTTAAAAACGTCAGTTCGTTCTGTCTTTCTTTCCAGATTTTTGCCGCTGGCGCTTAAATTCAGCGCGTAAAATGTCATCTAAACACTGCCTCGGCAATGTCCCATTTTCACCTCAATTTGCTCCGACATAATCGAACATTTTCTGGCGGGAACAGCTCAATTGCCCCTAGCTGCTGCTAACTCCATTTGACGGAAATTAGTCTCGAATTTTTCCTCGATGCAGGCCTTTGATGTAATTTTCATTTCTTGGTGTTGGGCTGCCGCGTCCAATTTAAACGAACAATTCGTTGTGAATTTAAGTGTAGATTGGAAGGATATTACACATTTTATATCATGATTTTTCCCCGAGAAACATTATTATATTGCACTCTCTAGCATGCAACACACTGTATTGTGTGCACAAAAAAAAAAATATTTAATGTTTTACCGAGGCCGTTCCAAGAGGTGAAATAGACTTTCACGAGGGATAATTTAGTATTTGGAGTTCACATTGTCCAGTTATGTTGCATCAATAAATCATGCATTTATGGTAATTAGTCCCCCAGACCCAAGGGACCCCTTTCACATAATGAATTTCAGATTTTTCCAAAAATGCATTTTTTTTTTTTTTTTTTTTTTTTTTTTTTTTTTTTTTTTTTTTTTTTTTTTTTTTGGGGGGGGGGGTAAGTTCGCCCATGGACATATAACTTGTCAGAAAGTTATAGGTCCATGGTTCGCCCCAATCAAAGGTTTAGCTCCTTCCACAAAACTTTTAATGTTGGTCCTATTTGTTCTTCTTATTGTATATGAATTTGTCATTTATTATGCCTTGTATTTTATCTTGTAATGCTTGTATATATATGATAATGCTTGTTTGTATTTTATATGAATTCAAATAAAGACTGAAATGAAATGAAGAAAAAAAATTGTTCTTCTTTACTTATTAATTTTTTTAAGAAAGAGAAAAAGAGAGAGAATTCTAACATTTTCGGGAATAAAGAAAGCCTGTCGGTCTCTCCCCCCCCCCCCCCCCCCCCCCCCAAAAAAAAAAGATAACAAATATACTTTTTACACTAAAATACCAATTTCTGAAATTTATATATATTTATCTATATTATCTCTCTCTTTCTCTCTCTCACCACATGAACACTCACATTAAAGAGTGGTCATGCCCTTTTCGTCACGTACCGCAAACCTCTCGTTTTGTCCTCAAGGGTCATTGTGATTCGTTACCATGGCAACGTATAAAAGCTGACCTGGATAGTCCCTGGACAAAGCGGTACTTTTATCCTCATTACAGTGACCTTGTTTCTTGGGACGCAAGTTTGCTGTCATGTCGACACTGACATTGCATCAATCGTTATTGTGTCATATTTTTGTTGTTAGGCCTCTGTGAGTCGTTTTGATTCTTTCTTGATAGACATTTTATTTAAAAAACAATGAAGAATATAATCCTAGAAAGCACAGGGACTGTAAAGCTTAATATATTTTGTTAAAAACCGAAATTTTTTATCAATTTCGTAGAAAAGGCTTTGTTACCCCCCACCCCTCTCTGTCTGTCTGTCTGTCTCTCTCTCTCTCTCTCTCTCTCTCTCTCTCTCTCCCTCTCTCTCTCTTTCTCTCTCTCTTTCTCTCTTTCTCTCTCTCTCTCTCCCTCTCTCTCTCTCTCTCTCTCTCTCTCTCTCTCTCTCTCTCTCTCTCTCTCTCTCTCTCTCTCTCTCTCTCTCTCTCTCTCTCTCTCTCTCTCTCTCTTTGTCGCTATTTCTTTCTTCCTGTATTGATGCAGTTGTCATAAATTCATATTTTATCGTAATACCTCTGATGGCTATGATGAAGAACAGACCCGAACCATACTTGATACTACATAATGCTAACTTTACTTCAGGAAGTCGGTTTAATATCTGCCTATGCTGTAAGAGTTGGGGTTAATGTTGACTTCTTGAATCATCTAAGCATTATTTGAATTTCATTTCGTTCGTAGATCTTTTATATGCTTTGAGATTGATGTGAATAATGATCTCCCCCCCCCCCTCATCCCTTCTTTTTAAGCTCCTTGCCAGTCTCAATTCCATCTCGCAATACCAACGTGTTATGTTATTACCAAAGACAATAAATACCCATTCAATAATTTGAAATATCTTCTCCTTTGGTACCCCTTCTGCATTTAGTGTCCTGGCGCCCTCTCATCAATTTTAAATTCAATAGAAATTGGCAAATTTTTGAAATCGAAAATTGAACAAAATTTTGAACAAAATGAAGCAAAAAAGTTTATCAACATTTTTTGTGTTCGTCCCTTTATAGTGGAACCACTGAACCATGCCCCACCCTCCCCCTCGCCCACCCCCCCCCCCTCCACCACCAACCACACACCACCACCACCACCCCCACCCCCACCCCCACCATGACTCCTACACGATCGAATCGAGAGCGCACGGCGGCTCTGTAGCTTTGCATGTAATAGCAGTGCTGAAGTTCGTCAAACTTTCATTCAGGCGATGTGTGCTCAATGAGAAACGACGTACTACTTTTTCGCTACTGTACCTGATAATGATTACAACCAGGACTTAGGAAGAATATTTCTTTCTCATTCCTAAAGATGTTTATATTGCGGCATTGGTTATAACATGACATAACGCTCATCATCGATGCTCTCCTTCGTATGAATGAGATAACGAGTTTTATATACAGAGAATATTTAGGATTACATAATTATTCTCAAAAACATACTGGAAACCTATCCGCTTTGAAATTACCCCCGCAGGTAAGTTGTTATGTTGTAGTTTTATTTATTTTTTCGTTGCTTATTATTATTTGTTTGTTTTGGGTTGATTTGGGGTGGAGTAAAATGTTTTTTACAGTTATAAAGAGATAATTTTTGGTTCTCTCCTCCTTTTATATAATGTTTAATAATTTTGTTTGTTCTCTCTTATAAAATGCGAATAGTATTCATATCGCTTAACTCCCCCTTTCTCTTCTTAACTATTTTCTGGATTCCTCCCTCCCCGCCCCCTCTCCCCCCTCTCTCCCCCCCCCCCCTCCTCTGTCTGTCTGTCTCCCCCCCTCTCTCCTCTCTCTCCTCTCTCTTCTTTCTTCTCTTTCTCTCTCTCTCTCTCTCTCATCTCTCTCTCTCTCTCTTCTCCCTCTCTCTCGCTCTCTATCTATCTATCTACCTATCTATAATAATTGACTTCCATGTCCACGACACGTTTATTCGTAGAAATCGTTTAGCTTGTACACATTCAACAACAGAGGCGTCAAAAGGGTCACAGCCTCACACAACTTTTCATAGCTTTTGACACCTTATTGAAAGAATAAAATAGGGCAAATTGGACAAAAACGGTCAAAACGGTCAAAAGGACACGGATTTTAGCACACCAGCGACAAACTCTCTAAAACGGACACGGGAATAAACATCGCGAGCCTGAAAGGTTAAATGAATACCGAGAACATAAAAAAATATGCGTTTTTCTTTTAAATTAATGTAGATTGTTAAGTCCAGCCTATTGCTTGCGTATTTGTACATTTAAATAAAAATTGCGCCAAAAATCATAGAATTTAGTGTAAATTCAACAGAATATATTAGCAGTATTATAATAATTTCTTCTGAATTTCTTCTGAATACAGCAGCATAAGAAAGTATTGTGAGTAGTAGCAGTAGTAGTTGTAGTAGTAGCAATACTGGTAGTTGTAATGGTAATTATATAGCGATAGTAGAAGAGAAGAAGTAGCCTGGTGATAGATGTAAGATTTGTGTGAACATCGAAAAGGTCTGCAGTAAAAAGAAAGGAATAATATATTGCGTGTAATAAAGTCCTGTGTATATTACTGAATTGATGAAACATAAAACAGGACGTAAAAATTTGACAGAACATGAGAAGAAGGGAATTGGCATCAATCAAACAGCATGCAAGAGTTAATGTCTCAGCTGGTTTCAAAGATTAATATTTACAAACATTTGTCGAAATGTGTGCACGTCGCGTTTCGATCGAGAAATCCATTTCTCTCAAAAATAGACAAATTGGGTCGACATGCTTGGTGAGTCGCAAATCAAGGATTACTATGAATAGTTTGCTGACATCCAAAAGGATTTTGCAGGAGTGTCGAAGCCGCCGAGTACTTGAGTGAATAGGATGTGGGTTCGATCCCCGGCGCCACCGTGTTCATGGTGTTAGAGGTAATGAATTGAAGCTTTCAAGTAATTATAATTAGTAATGGTTTCTTCGCGCGTGACGCCGACTGATCTCACTGATGGTGACGCTGAATCGAGAACTTCAATTGCTTCGTCTGAGCTGTTCAGTAGGATGGCATCACCACGCAGAGATTGGGAAAGGTTTGATATTGAACACATGAAACTCACAATTGTCAATACCCTTTCTAAAAATTTGCTTTTAAAATTAGCATAGGCGCAAAATTATTTTCATCAATGTTTGTTTCGTATCGAATTTGCCTATCATTGCCTATTGAAAGAGCAAATACATTCATAAAGTATATTTTTAAGTTACACCTAGAAGGCAAAAAAAATATGAAAAGTGTTTTGCCTAACCATGCAATATCTGACTGAAATGAAATCAAGACTTTTAATTGTTTCTTATTTGTGCTTGAAGTATATTAGCTTATTATTCAATACCATGTTTGCTCTATATCAATTCGTTTTCGAATCTGTTTATTTGGTCGATAAATATGACTCATTGTTTGTCGTCTCTTGTGCGAGTCTTATGCAGAGTGGTCAAAACAAGAAAAAAATAATTCGCTCCAGCAACAACAAAATTACAACAAAATATACGCTATTCCGTATTAAATAGGTAGCAGAAAAACAGCGTGCCGTTAAAAGAGATGGAAAAGGTTTTCTATTTAGCTTGGAATGCACTGGACGCTTTTTCAAATTTGCCATGTCTTTCACTAAGCCATATGCCCCAGACTCGGGCTTGTTTATTCTCAGCAAATCCGCCCAATTTAGGATCAATCTTTGGTAGTGGACTCACGAGGGACTTTCGTGTGTATGAGGGGTCGAGGGTTAGTTCTCAAACTCGAGTTACCCCCTCGTGTAAATATGTTTGACCTTATTCAATTTTTCGTTATAACTAATTTTTTTTTTTCGTTAAGCTAGGCAACACTTTGCAGCGCTTCAGACAAATTATGTATATCTGTCGCACTCATTCGTTCACTAATGGTTGAATATGGCAGGCCAAATATGATTATCAAATTATGTTTATATTTGCCGAAGCTTAAGTTTAAATATGTAAACTAACATAGTTTTGGTTAACCAACGTCATATTTTTTGGCTACAATTTAGCCAATATTATTAGAAATACAGTCACATTTCATCAAAACATCAGGCATTATTTTGGCCATCTCACTTGGCACCTCATACTTAAGTCTTATCTTGTTTTTTTACAGCATTTTCGTTAATAATATGAATATGGTGCAACCTGGGATTCGAACCTCGATCCTCCAATGGCGAATTTGGCACTCGTTAGTTATTTATCATGTTTGCTTTTACATCGTGCTTGCAGGTCGCCCATAGACTGTATAAGCAAAATAAAAATGCGTAAAATACCAAAAATTAATTTCATGATCAGCAATTCAAAATAACTCTTAGGCAGCTATTTCCATTACCTGTCCAAAACTTTATATAAAAAAAATAATGTGCGAGTCGTGCCTTTTGCCCTAAGACCCATGTTGTATCAAAGAGCGAATTACAAGCATCTGTATTCTGTCAACACCGACAGTATGAATGAAAATAAATGACATGTCTGGCTTTCGCTTACATCGTATATCATTCTATAAATTGTCCATTCTGTCATTGAGAAAATTGTTTCGCTGAGTACTAACTTGCACATGGACTAATAGTGTCCATGCTTGCATTTCCTACCTCATAGATGTTTTTTGTCATGAAATGCGAGCCCCCGCCCCCTCGCCCCCGCCCCCCCCCCCTTCCCACATAATTTTATGCTGATATACTGCTCGGAATATAAATATTGCATAATACAGATATTAACATATCTTTGAATGTTTCATGTCACCAAGCAAGCTCATTATTCATGTCCGATATACAGTTTAACATTGTTTAATGCAGGTATATTTCTCTCTCTGTCAGAAAGCTATTTGCGAAGGTTATTATCTTGAAATGTTCCTCCTCATCCTGCCGAAAGATGATTTGTAAATCTTCATTTTACTCAAAAGTAAATTAAATGAATTCAATTAATTTCAAAGATATATTTTTGGGATTACAAAATAGTCAAAATAATAAAATGCGTTTATAAAAACTGATTTGTATACTGGATTAGGGGGAGGGGGGAATTTCATTGGATTTATCTCTGATTAAAAAGAAAATAAATTAATTTTTAAAAAAAAATCAACCCAACCCCTCCCCTCCCCCCCCCCCCACCCAAAAAAGGCACTGCAAAATAATATGCATTTTGGACTGTGACCGAAAGCAGTTTCGCAATCCACATTTTAGCTGCTAATTGTTGTCATGGTAACAGCATATTTCAGTCAATTGGCTCGCCACCATTAGCAAAGTGATGTCGAATCTTGGAAACAAAAGATGAAGAAAGAGAGAAGAGAAGGAAAACATTCTCGAGGAACTTGAACCTTTATAAAGTGCTTCGCCCTCCGTCACTCAACACCCCTCATATCCCTAATCCATCGGGCTAGTTCAGGCGGGTGCCCGGTACTCGAGTGGGCGCAGAAAAAATACACGATGAAGAGGATAGAGGCGTTTCTGAACGGAAACAGATTAAGGGGTAAGGGCATTACAACCAAGTTATCCCTATTTTTTTTCCAGAGAACAAGAAAAATCATAAGATTTCGAACCTGCCAAAAATGGATATTAAAAGATTAAAGATAACTAACCATGTCGCAATTAACGATTAGCGATTATAAGTTACATTTTGGTGACGTGAATACTTTTTACAGGAGGTTCACAGTACCCCAAAGCCCCAACCCCTCCCAGCCCGCCATCCCACCTGTGTTAGTGAGAGTGGGCGCAGACAAAATAAAATTCGATGATAATGAGGGTAATTATTTCAGAAGCCGCGATCATAATTGGACCAAAATTCCTTTTTTATCCACCTAAAATTGCCACTTGTCGATAAAAACTTATCCTGGAGAAAGCAACCAAACAACCGTTTCCATATCACCGCTAATGCGGCGGTCACAACTCATCTTACCTTCGACGTGCAACTTCCTACGATGGATTTCGTAGAAAAATCGTGCAGCGGAGGTACCATGCAGGCACGTTGCATGTACGACGTGCAGGAAGCTTTTCCAATACCCTTACCACCGAAACACAGGAATCGCAGAAGTTGACACAGGACCTGTGCACATGGTGCATGCATTGTGCAATCAGCGCAGGCTACGGGGCACGTGCCATCAACGTAGCCTGCGTTGCATGTGCAATGCACGCACAGGTCCTGGGTCAACTTCTGCGATTCCTGCGTTTCTGTAGTAATGCGGCGGTCACAACTCGTCGTAGGCTACGGGGCACGTGCCATCGACGTAGCCTGCGTTGCATGTCGTACATGCATTGTACCTGCGAGGTACCTCCGCTGCACGAATTTTCTACGAAATCCATCGTAGGGAGTTGCACGTCAAAGGTACGGCGAGTTGTGACCGCCGCATAAGGGTATTGTAAAAACTTCCTGCATGTCGTACATGCATTGTACCTGCAAGGTACCTTTGCTGCACGAATTTTCTACGAAATCCATCGTAGGGAGTTGCACGTCGAAGGTACGGCGAGTTGTGACCGCAGCATAAAACACCTCCCCTCTTGTTTCCTATTTGGTAGGGGAGTTCGTTCGTCTTCTTCATTTAAAAGCTTCACGTGTTTTTCATGCCGCTGCTGAAATGTCTTTCTCCTGATATTCGACTTTGTTCATGTTGTGTACACCATTTAGGCCTACACTGGGCCTGTAAAATGTCAAATTTTAGTTTTTTGCTCAGTATACACTTCAAAGAGTATTCAAGAAACCGCTGCACTCCCCCCCCCCCCCCCCCCCCCCCCCCATCCCTAACCCCAATTCTTTGTGCTCTTTTTGTTTCCATTGAAACTAATGTTTAATTGTGTTTCGATTTCGGGTTGTTTCGTTTATATTGGGCCCTGTAAATGTCGAATTCCAGTTTCTCACTCTATAAATATTTGTCCGACGAATCAATCAAAGTTGTCGTATCTCACCCAATCTCCGCACGTTCCTCCAAAATGTCGAACGCCGCTTCTTTTATCTTCTGCTTCTCTCACCAGAGTCAGAACAGGGGAGCGTTTCATGAAAGGACTTGTCGGACATTTTATCCGACAAATTTGCTCTCAGCCAATAAGATGCAAGCATTTCAGTAGCTTATAACAGTTTGTCGGATAAAACGTCCGACACGTCCTTTGATGAAACACCCCCCAGATCGAAGTTGACTCCAGACAGAACGATGAAACGCTCACCGTCATTTCTGAACAGAGTAATCTGAAAGGGGAAATCGACCCTTTAAATATTTATTATTATTATTATTATTATCATGATTAGTTATCAAATTCAGAAAACAAAATGAACATGTATGGTATGGATTTAAACAGAGTAAGATAAAAGTTGGAATTTGTAGTTTTAATTTTGTGACATCACTCCTATTTTGATCCCATATGCTGTGTACTGTACAATCCATTATTACCCACAATTATTATCAGAAATAATTTATTATGCATGCCTATGTGAATATTAAAAGGGAAAATAACAAAAAATTCAGTAGGCCTACCCGGCCTAATAGGAGAGAAGCTCGCAAGTTACGTCACTGTGACGAAATTAAAACTTTTTTTTTTAAATTTCTGCTTCATTCCCTGATGGATTTCGTCAAACTTTTTTTTATCATGTTCCTCTTGTAATTAAAAACAATTTAATTCAGTATGATTCCCTTTATAGATTCGTTACTGATGTCGATTTGTAGCCTGTTATCGCGAGTGGACTGTGTATATTATGACTTGGCTACCCCATCCCCACCCCCCCCCCCCACCATCCCGATCCAGCAGAAAATTTAGAGCATGAATTACATACAACAGCATGATATTCTAACTGAGTAATTGGTACACGTACATTTAGATAACTGGATGAATACCAGAATATATCAGGTTAGCTGAAGATTTTATGGTATATGTTATGTCCCGGGCCGAGGGTTGAGTGTACGTTTTTTGTGTTCATTTACTCTTCTCTATATTTGCCTTTCTATAGTCTGTATAATGCTTCAAGTGCTTTTTGTATAAAAATTATTATTACTTTTTTTTTTCGGAAAAAGAGCATTATAAAATATCATGGATTGAGTTGACAATTTAAAGTTTAAATAAACATTACTCTACTTTCTTTCTGTAAACGCTTTCCATTACATAAGCCTAACTTGAAAATATATATTTTGAATTAAATATGATTTTTCTCTATTATGAGAAAAACAAGCAAGAGTAACGGAACACTTTTAAAATGATAAAAATTTTAGAGAAACAAAAAATTATTCAAGCAGTAAAATATTGTAGGGTACTTAAATACAGGAAAGAGAAGACGACGGAGTGGCGGATCAAGGTGGGGTCGCAGGGGACGCCCCAAAAAATTGAAAAAAGCCCATTGACTGTACATGTAAAATTGTGAATTTTCTATCTTCTAATGGCAACCCCCTCCCCCTTCGGGCCTGCCCCCCCCCCAGTATCTCCAAATCTGTATCGCCACTTCGATGGTGTTAATTTCACCCTCCCCCCCAATCCGGGTCCCCTCTTCACATCTCTTCATCCCTCGTGGTATCTTTCTCATCCTACCAATCAGGTTTATTATCCACCAACAATAAGAAGCAATTCCCATCAATCGCCATCAATTCCCTTACCAAATTGCCTCGGGTATTTAACAAACTAGGCCTATTTAAGATGGGTAAATGGAAGTTGGTGACTTCTTTTTATTTACATTTTTAGCACAATTTTAGTATGGTTTCACCAGGTTTCACCCTCCCCACCCCCCTCAGTCATGTCAATATAGTTCCATTTTATTTCATTATTACGATTTCATCGCTTTTGTATTTGAAATTAACTGTTTGTACGTTTCTACATTCTTGTTATCGTGTTGTACAAACGTCGGCGTTCAGTTAATCTCGCATGCTCATCCTTATACACGCTAGTATAAATAAAAGCTCAAAAAATTGTATGAGTACATACATTCATAGATTGTGATTTTTGTTTGTTTGTCTTCATTTCCCGTATAAAACACACGTAAAATGATAAATCGAATACTTTTAAACAGTCATGACAGTGAAATAGTTTGTAGGGATGATATACTTTATTTTTAGCTATACCAATAGAATATAGTTTTGAAATGTTCAAAAAAAATTATCAAACAATGAATCAAATCAAATAATTCTGGGTTCTCCCTTCTCTGTAACTCCTAAATCCCTCTCATCACCCTCCCTATCTCCAAAAAAATGATCTCTCTCAATCTCTCTCTCTCACTCTCTCTCTCTCTCTCTCTCTCTCTCTCTCTCTCTCATCCTCCGTCTGGAAAAGATAATCCAAGAAGATAACGCACTCATCCTCTACCATGTCCACTTCTTCCGTTACGAATCGATTTTACATCTTAAGACTGTATTCCATTTCAATTTTCTTGTGAGAAGTATTTATAACGTGTCTTGAAAGGAGTAGACTGAGTGGCATGGATATTATCTGATTATGAAAATCATGTTGGCCTTTTGAAAAGGCACATTTTAGTGCTCGTCAAAACCGTCACACGGACGTCGTAGAATAGCATTATGTCCATGTGCTGAACAGAAAATGTGTTATTCTGATACTTTTTTGTGGATGGGAATGTTATAGAGGGGTTGATTATGCATTCGATCTTACTATCAATAATAATAATAATAGTTGCGACTTATACTGCCTAACACCTAATATGAAACTGTTTTATCTCTAAGCGTTTTACAAATGTTACATAGTCATGATAATTATGTTATGCTGATTTTCTTGATTATGAGCAACATTAACTTACAAGTTATATCTACCATGTTTACTGTCCCGATGATTTTAGATAGAGCGAGCCACTTGATGGGCCCTCATCGTCATTCTCATACCCCGCTCTTTTATTTCCATGGGAAACCTATAAATGCGTTATTTTCAAAAAAGCAGGTTTTCACACTATGTTTTGGGAAATCACAAAAACATGTCCATGATGTCCGACGCCTGTAAGTTGAAAAGCTCGTCAGATAGAGCAGGGGGTTAGAAGCCAGAAAAGTGATTAGTAATTTGACGCCTTGCGGACCATCCCGCTTCTATTGTTGCAATTACATTCATATGTCATTTTGTTTCCTAATCATAATGTATTCGAAGCACAGTTGGTGAAATTTCAGATGAAATTCGTATCAGTTCCAAAATGGTAGGCCAAAATGGTAGGCCAATATGACATCTCATATCTCGAGTCCCATAAGCTTAGCGCTGGTTCATTTTGCAACCTCGACCTATAGGTGTGCTAAACCGTATCAGGACAACTACCGCTGGAGGATTATCCACCGATGGGGTTAGAGTTAGGGGTAGATTTCAGGCGGGGTAGTTGTCCGAAGGTAATTCTCCAGGGGATAGTTGTCCGAGAACCAAATGGGATGACACAAAAATGTTGATGAAACTTTTTTTTTACTTCACTTTGTTATGAGAGGGTGCTGAAAACAGAGATAGTAAATGAAGAAGGTGTGTACCAAAGCGTTTTAGGGTTAACTTTGCAAATTGATTGAATATGAAATTTATAGAATGATTCTTTGGTAAATCAATACAAGACGATGGTATTGCCCGACGAAATGCGAAAGGGAGGGAATAGGTGGAATCAGCCAAAGGAGTTGAAGAGGTGAAGGGGATGAGAGAACATTATTCATATCAATCCCAACGCATGAAAAAGGAAAAGCCACTAAGGGTGGTATCTCACTTCGCGGAAACTACTTTGAAACAACTTTGAGACGGATTTGAAACAACTTTGAGACGGATTTCGGAGACGTCTCCGATACGTTTCATGAGTCGCGGAAACTACTTTGAGACGGTTCTTTGAAACTGCTTTGAGACAGTAGTTGAAAATTATTACGGAGAAATCAGTTCTCCGAGACGTTTCTTAAGTTTCGGAGACGTCTCTATTACTTTTTATCCGTCGCGGAAATGATTCCGTTGCGGAGACGTCCCCGCGAACCACCCTTAGCGAAATGAAAATGTAGTTGTCCGGGAAGAATTGTCCAGGGGATAGTTGTCCTCAAACAGATCTGAAGTGATAAAGGAAAAAAAAACTTACTTGAATGCTATCAGCGCCTTATTAGGGCAGATAGGCTAGACTCAGGGTAATCATGGTAATGTGCCTTTAGGACCCTATAGAACATACCTTATTAGGGTGTATGGTTTTCTCCAAGGTGGGGCAGTTACATTACTTCTATGCATGACATACATGACATTTATTTTATGTATTAAGACAAACTTATGCACTATGTGCCTGTAAAATGTATTACCTAAAGGCCAAGGCTTTTGATAAGCGACAATATACATTAAAAGGTCCGTGGGTGGTATGTTTGAATAAGAAGTGTAAGCTTGGAAAACAAATTTGAGGTACTTGAAAATATCATCTCTTTTAACTTGGAAAAAAATCCTTCAGAGGTACTCTACGCTGGTTGAATTATTATCATTACCCTATTATTAACCTCTTCCAGTTCCCTTCTATATAGGAATCTTCGGGCGAGGAAAGATTTACAAACTTTCCAACTTTCGAAAGCTGCTCAAATATTTGTTGTTTGCTGAAGTTATGAGCAAATGGACCAGGTACGTGAGGGTCCGGTACGGTATCCCTTAATGTTCAAATCACAATGGAAAGAATACACTCTATTTCAGACTTGAGGCAAACAAGCCATGCGCCGAAGAACAAATTTGGATTCCTATGGGATAGACCGCAAATGCATATCAATTTTCATGTACATGCTTTTGATACGGAAGGGGGATAGGTAAGAGAAATACCAAAAAACCCAACATCAACAGCAACTGAAAATCTGAAGTTCAGCTTGACATAAATAGACCATACCATGCCTGTACCACTGATCTGTGATAATTTACAACAGATCAGTGGCCTGTTCTCGATAATTACCCCCCCCCTCCTCTCTCTCTCTCTCTCTCTCTCTCTCTCTCTCTCTCTCTCTTACTTCCTTGGCGAATTCTGCTTTTATCAATATTCACGACTTCAATCTTTTTTCTTTTCTTTTTTTTTTCTTTTTTTTAGGGGGGGGGGTGTGGGGGTGAGGTTCTATTATAGTTGAGTTTAAGCATGTGACCTACATCGTTGTCTTCATTATTCTACCGTTATTATTTTTGTGATAGTTATACAAAACCTTACTTTGTGTATTTCGTTTGAAACAAAACTATTTTGAAGAGCGTTGTATATATACGATCCTTCAAATACTTTTAATTAACATAAAGAAGTAATAAACTCCTTCAGACTCTCAGGAAGGAATAATAATTGATTAAATATTGCTTATGATATGGATGAATGGCTGATATCATCCACATACATTTGGGTCGTGATTCGTAATCCTTCTTCCCTAAACAATTATTACGAACAAACAATGTATAAAGATTGACATATATACACATGGGGCTATAGGATTATGGATTAATGTGGGAAAGTGGATTAAATTTTAGATTGACATTATCCCCGTAGTGAGCCCGAAGCCCTACAAGATGCGATTAAAATTATTTGCTCAGCGTTCGATTTCATGTTAAGTAATTGAAATAAGGATTTAATGCTGCAGTCACACAGACACTTTATACGTATAGATACGTTTGTGTTGTTTTGATCTTGTTTCATCGTCTATTCTATCATTTCCTATGTATTTCTTTGTTTTACTGGATGAACTAAATTATCGCTATTTCTACTGGTGACTGTAGCATAAGATTTTATTGCGTCCACATTCCGCGAAAACCAATCTTACGCAGATTTTATCATCGATTTTAGCTTCAAAAGCGATTTTCTTTTATGAATTTAATGGCTTTCATTTCAAAAGAAAGAGAATCCTATATGAATGTTAATAAGTTTTATGAGGTGATACATTTAGAGGGAATTTATACTGTTACTCCCATATAAGATTTTAAAAAATAGAGCCAGATATAAAGTTGGCTCTGCCATTTATTTGCGTTATTTTTCATTTATTTTACCCAGGCTGATTGTATTACGAACATTAACAAGTTACTTAAGACTCTCTGAAATAAGGATTGAATTTTTCATTATACTTTTCGAGCGTGACGTACGTCACTCGACTTGTAAAACACCGCCGTTTTATAAATGAGAAACGGGGGAGGGCCCAAGGTGGAACCCTGGGGTACACCATATTGGACCCGCTCGTGATGAGAAACAAAGTTATTGTGAACGGTGACTAGTTTTTAAACTGAACTAAATTGAAATGAACTATATAATATAGTGAGTTTGAGTCCTTTAACGGTGACCAGAGTGAAGTTTCATTCTTGCTTATACGGGGTGTATCAAAAAAAAAGAAACCCAAGTTTGATCATCAATAATTTCATAAATATTACGATGGTGATTATAAAGTTTTCCAGAAAAATGAGGTTCAGTGATGCATGATATTGGTGAGCTGAGAGAGGTATCATTAAAATGATAATGAGTTGCACTTTCCAGTGATATAAACCTCATAAACACCACTGTAATATTTGTGAAATTATTGATGATTAAACTTGGGTATCCTTTTTAAGCACATTCGAACAACCCATCTCAAGGAGCATGAAAGTGAACCATTCACAATTTTGCAAAACTTTTTTAGAACAATGGGGTTCAGCGATGCATGATATTGGTGAGCTGAGAGAGGTATCATTAGAATTTTAATGAGTTGCACTTTACAGTGATATAATTTCATAATCACCACTGATAAGTTTACTTGCCTTATATGACCAAGGATATATACCTCCAACAGAATGACATGTACATGGAATAGTTTTCTCCCCAAAAAGCAAGTAAGGGCTTTGCTGTCAATAATGGCCACAGTCCCCCCCCCCCCTCAACGTTTTGATATGCCCAGCTTAATCTGAATTATTAGAAAATTAAGAAAAAGATATGGAATACATTGAGTGAAATAATTATCATCTTCATATTTAAAAAGAAATTATAATAAAAACGTGCCCGCGCGCGAGGCTGTACATGTACATAGGGTTTTAGTTAGCGCGTGCGTGCGTGCGTGTATGTGGGAGGTAACGGGAACAATGAGAGGGTGGGTGTGTATTTGTGTGGGGTGTGTGGACAGAGGATTAATAATTATTGATATTAGCCATCATTTCACTTCGTAATAAATTTGACGTATTCTGTTAGATAGTAATCCGCTGTTGATTGATATTATTAAAACGAGAAATTTGGGATTATCTAAAAAAAAACCTCGAAACGCGTCAAAATATCACTCTTTTTCGGGAACAAAGAACCATTAAGGTGTACATGGTGGAGGCATATCTAATTCCCCCTTGAGTCTCACGCTTGATGAATCAAAAACACTTAAATATCAACCACAGGGGAATATATAATTACATGACTGTCCCTCCTCCTCAACCACTTTTTAATTCAATACTTCTGCTGATTGTTGTTGATTGCGTTTTGAATGTGTTTTCCTACCACTTTTTTGAAGATCTATTTCGTCTCGGCGGAGTGATATCGCAGTCACACTTGTGATATCCACACCGGATCAAACAAAATAATGTCATTACTGCACATGGCAAGTTAGGGATGGGTAGAATAAGTAGATCTGGCAATTCTGACTGGGGTGGTTGTGTTTGTGGGGTGTATATATGCAATATTCTGAAGAAGAAAAAATTGTTTGGCCTTGCATTCTCTTTATTTTTCTTGTTGCCTCCCACTTTTATTAGTTTTCATGACAGATTTCATGTCAGGGGGATTAATTCAAATATGTTCTTGATGAGCACAATTGTTTTTCCTGACTATATTACATCCGAGATATAATTCGTCCCTTTCTTCATTCTTTTCATGACATTTTTTATGATTGATTTCATCTCAAGGGTGTTAATTTATACGGGTGTTTAATGAGCAAGCATTCTGTTCTTAAATTGTTTGTCCATGACTTAATTCTTTATGTATTACTCCCTTCTTTATTTTCATCCAACTTCATGATTTTTCAAAACCGCTTTCATAACATTGGTGTTATGTGTTCACCATGGGCATGTGTTTTTGAGAAAATTCTACTCTTATTTTACATCGTTATACATCACCGTTATTAATTAATTTCCAAGACCTGATCTCTCAGAGGTGTTCATTTTGTATGAGTTCTTAATTTGCAGATATTAGTTTTTCAGATAAATTAAGTTAACCGGTCTTCATGGTCTTTGCCTCCCACTCTCATGACTTTTTAAGAATGGTCACATCTTAAAGGGACCTAGATACTTTTAATCAGTTCGTCATTTTGTCCGTGAAATAATTCAAACCCTATTTTACACATTAGACATTCCTTTCTTGACCTAGAAAGACTGATTTCATCTCAGGTGTCTTAATTTTATGTGATTATAATGAGCATGTATTATGTTCATAATTATCTGTCCCTGAAATATATTTAATGCTTTACAAAGGTAATTTCACTCCCACTTTCACGAAGTTTCAAGATCTGGTGCTTTCATATTTTGAGGAGCATCTTCTTAAATCGTTTTCTCCGTGAATCAACATGTTTTGAGTTGCTCTTTCCTACCATCAGTTTTATCTTCTGCTCTCTTGACACCCTTCAAAATCTTTCTTCATCTCCGGGGGCGTATTTTGTATGAGTTCTTTAATGAGCAGATATTATTCCTAAATTGTTTTGCCCGTGGTATAACTCGTTCTTTTGTTTATTTTCATGTATTCCATGTCTTCATTTTTCTTTCTTGACTCTCCCCAAGAGTTTGTTGATATCAGGGGCTTGATTTGTACGATTTCTAAAATGGTAGAAGATATTGGGCTTAACATAACTTAAATTGTTTGTCCCTGATTTAATCCTTTATTTACCACTTCTGTAGTTGTTTCCTTTAAAGATGCATCGTCCCTCGCCAATTACATGAATTAGCTAAAGCATTTCAAGACCGATTTTTATCTCTAAACTATTGTAACTAAAGGTGTTATGTTGTTAAACACTTTCGTTTACCTGTGATTTAATGTTTTCCTTGTACACTCACGTCATTATTGTGATTGATGATTCAGCTAACTAAAACCACGAAACCATTATAAATTATAGGCATAAAAGAGGCGTCATTTAAATCAGTGATCATTCTTTGCCACTATTCATGCTTGTTTTGAATAGTCTTGATTAGCATTTCTCTTTAAAATATGTATTTTTAACAGTGATAAATTACCCACAGGCACAATAGAGCTTTTGGAAAATGATAATTATATTAAATGGATGTGCCATTAAGGATAAAAATATATTACAATTATCATCGTTACAATTAGTGTTTGATATATCACCTTGATGATTCATAACTAGATAATCCATTTCAAAAGACACGAATCGGTATGTCAAAAACTTAATTCATAAATGACCCTTTAATTCACTCGTGACATGCATAAATTGATGTTTAAAAAAAAAATATTGTACAAAATATTGGTATATATGGCCTGTAAAATTAGAACGTTTATCTGTTGAAATTTAATAGAAATCTTTAATTATTATTATGATAAGGAATATTCATATAGTTGTCCTGTCTTTAATCGTCGGTTCTAGAACAATCGAATATGAAAGAAAATCATTAATATATGAATTCCCAAAACATATCTAACACTCGTCTTTTTCCTCCGTTGCTGTAATGAAAAATAATGCCTTTGATATTGTCGTGATGCACAATTTAGCACTTTTAGCAGGCTTCTGAATGGTATAAATATTGAACTAAATAGATATAGGCAAAATGTGTTTTACAAATGTCTTGTCAAAATAGCGAGGTATTATTTAAAAAAAAATTAAAAAATGAGCAACTCATCACGGTAACCAATATTGTATGCCCTAAGGTTATAGTCGTCTGGGAAATAGTATTTTATGCTATTAACCAAAAGCCATTACGCTATAATCGGATGATAGTTCACTAACCTGGACACGCATTGTCATCTTTAAATTGGCAATCATATTGCTCTTCAAGGATAGGGTGATGGGGTTTAGATTTAATGGTATTTATAGTTTTGATGATTTGCGTTAAATTGTCATGACTATCAATCAATCTACACCCATTACGTCAAATTAAGTCGTTCATCTTTTATCTTGTCATTTTTCTTCCACTCTATTTTTATTTGTTTACCTTTTCATCACATTTTTCTTGTCCTTATTTTTTTTTTTTTTTTTTTACATGGTTTATATAAATACAAGACCAGGTTCTACAGTATGGCAATTCAGAATAACCCAAACTGGGTATGTATTTTGTTATATTCATGCACCACAAATAGGTGTTTTGTTGATAAAAAAATAAAAACGACTATAACTGTTCCAGTATACACATGGTATAGGGCTCCTCTTACTCCGAGTGTAAAAATAGGGGATGAGGTGCTGTTTAAAGGTGTCCCGTAGTGTGAAACAACACGATGTGAAACAAAATATAAACACAGTGAATAATCAACTTCACATGAATAAATCAAAGCGTTTTCACATACCCCGCTATGTATTATCATTATGATTTTAATTTATGCAATATCATTCCAAATAAATGGTGTGCCCCCAACCGCTCCCGTCGGATCCACCACTGGTTGGTGTGCAGCGACCTTTCGCGAGCAAACCCACAACTTTATGCTTTCTTTGTTTTGCTTGTAATATTGCACGATAATTTTAAGTGCACGGGAACATTGGCCAAGAAAACGTGAGCATGTTCACGGTGACAGGAAAAGACCTTGCGGTGCAATTGCATCACAGACTCTGGAATTTGGAGATAATCCTCTGAAAATAAAATATGAAATTGAAATCAGGAACATGCCACCGTAACGAAGGTAGTGGGACGAGAGCCGTGGTGATAGATGGGACAATGTACTTCATGCATTATGGTGAGAGGGAGAAGAAAGAATTAAGGGAGAGAGATATGGAGAGAGAGAGGGGAAGTGGGAGAGATGAGGGGGGGGGGTAACCCGGGAGAGATGATTTTTCAATAAAAGCACGAAAGTTACCTTCTGTTTACATTATCTTACATTCATCAGTGGTGTGGCGAATCGTCAAACCCCCCCCCCCCCATCTACCGCCAATCTCCTTCTCCCAATGGTAGCAAGTGTAAGCATACTGTAAATTGTTTTTTCAAAATTTGCTTCTCACTTGTCAAGTCATAGTATATGCCTAATTTCACCTTACCTTGGATGTACACGTTCCTTCTCCCAAAAGACGAAATATTACAATGCTTTTCATATCGAAATTTCGTCCTTATTTTTTGTTTGGGTACAACAACGCGCTTGGTTTGAGGAATAGAGCTTCTAATTTCAATTTTCGATGTCAAAAGACTTTTAATATTAATGAAATGATCAACCGGTCTACAATATCGTTATGTTTATTTAATTATTACAATCTTTAAAATGACAAACAAATAAAAAAACTTAAATGAATGAATAACACAAAGAAAATACGATATCTCCTTCATTGTTATTCATCCAAAAAAGAATGTGAGAGAATCGATTTAATAAAATGTTAATCAATTACAAATGAATATTCAATTTGCCCTTTATTTGTGGACATTATGTTTCGCACTAAGCGCAGCAAGTAGATTGAAAGATAGAATAAAAATTATTATATGTATAATTCAAACGATTTTGCATTTAAATGTAATGTACTCGTTCTGTTATACACAGATAACAAATTCCTTTTTCAATTTTTTGTGAAATTTTGGTGAAAATATGTATGACACAGTTTGCGTTGGTCCGAAGCCATTGGATCTTTATGGCCCCCTATAGCCATCTTTCAAATCCAATCATTGTTATCCATCAAAATCATTTGGGTTTTAACCGCTATCATGGTCATCACGTCTGTTCACTCACTGCAATGGCAGAAGATATCTAATATTTCATTCGTTCTATCCTATCCTCCGTTTTTTTTGTGTGTGTTTCCCTTTTTCATCTCATATCAAAATGAAATTACTTAGTAATTTTTATTCCATGTAGCTAATTAACAGATTAGAAATTATGCTGTTCATTCTAGCTTACTTTTGCCGCCTCTGTCGTTGTTTTGAGATGGTTTAACGAAAGTTTACCATTGAATAAACATATTTGTTTCCGTTTCATTAATTTGTATGCATTAAGTTGTAATTGTGGAATAAAATAAAATAGTTGGCCCTGTTTTGGGGTCATTCTAAAGATTTTGCCCCCCCTCCCTTCCCCTCCCTTACCACATGACATTTCTTTAAAAATTATTACAATTTAATGTAATGATGCCCTATAATAGGCTTACCATAATTGTTATTTCAGTGTCTTTACCAATGAAATGATACAGTCGGCTGTAATATGTGCTTATTTTTGTGATATTCTTTCATTTTTTCCCTCTTTCATAAAAACATTTTTAACACTTTTAAAGTCATTTCACACCACGCGCGTGTATCATCTGCCCGTCAAAACATCACCCCTATTTCGTTCGCCCACATGCTGTTCGAATTTATTTTCGACCTTGATTAGGGATAGCTCGGCTATGGAAGTGACTTCGAGGGTTGGATCTCTTTTGATATTGTGGGTTGTCCGAAAACATGATTGATAACTTGGAGGAAAGATTGATAAGTAACGGCATCTCTTTGCAAAACTTGAAAAGTGCCGAACTTTGTTATTTCACGTACTTAAAATTATGTATTTCGGGTATTAAAATTAATCGTGTTTACTATTTTTTCAAACTGCTACAAATTTGACTGCTAATGAATGAGCTGCATCTATCTCCGGATATATCTTAATCAATAAGTTACGTTATCCTGAATACCGTTCAAAATCTTTAAATTATTACCTCTCACCCAAGTACATTTTACAACTGTGATTACGATTATAATTTTGTTGAGTCTATTAATAGGCCTATATATATAGAGCAGTGCATAAAGTTGTCATCTATTCGCACTGTATAGCCTACACGTAAAAAGTCATCTCGATGTCATATCGGCCCCTCGCTGATTGGTCAATACTTTCACCCTTGAACCAGTGCGTTTGATAACCTTTCGGTTGTCGAACTTTTCTTCTCAGATTCGGTCACGTGCACAAAAATGGCTACTAATTATTTTACGGGGATTTTTTTTACAAGGATTATTTTGACCTACACCAAGGATATTTATTTTACGTTTTTATTGCCCTGTAACATAAAGACATGATCGATAAAAGTACGATTGAGTTTTTTTCTCGGTAGTCTCATCATGGACAGGTTGCTCCAAAGTTGATGATCTTAATCCTAACCCTACTCTTAATCATTATACTACTCCTAATCCATGACTGTACCTGTGTTCCAAATGAGGCTACCGAGATAAATCGATCTTAACTTTTTATCAATCGTAAGTCTTTATATTACCGGGTATTGTTCAGTGTTTTTTATTTTTATTTTATTTTTATTTTTTTATTTTTTTCAAAAAGTGTTGAAAAAAACTAAAAATGAGCGTATGTTTCTGCAGTCTACGGTACCTGCGGTCATTGACGTTGGATAGTATTATAATAGCTTTTATCAGTTGTCCAGTGATGTCCAGTTAGTTGTCGTGAGTGACCGGGACCCCATGGAGGCACCCGTGCCCACGATTGATCTGATTGTCACATCACATTCTTAAATGTCTGTTTTCTCACGTGCACACCTAAAAAGCCCCCCCCCCCTTTTTTTTTGTGGGGGGTGGTTTGTTTGTTTGTTTTATCACACGGCGTAAACGAAGGATTTTAAATATAATTATATTTACTATACACTTTTATCTCTAAAGGAACGATGTACCAACATCATAGAGTAAAGTCTGACATTTTTTTCTTTTTATATATTTTTTTTTCATGAAGATGGGGCGGGTGTCTTTTTGAAATATCAAATTTATATCAATAATTTTCAAAACTTAAAAGATATATTTTATTTTATTTTATTCATTTTTTTTTTTCAGGACAAGTACGCGAATTCGCTTCTTTTTTTTTCTTTTTCTTTTTTTTTTTTTTTTTTTTTTTTTTTTTTTTTTTTTTTTTTCTATTTTTTTTTTTTGTAATGTGACTATGGCGTTAGTTTATTATCTTAGGATTTTTCTTTTCCCACACGGTATGGGGAAAAGGTGCTTTATCTACAGACAAAAAACGTAATGAAAATTCGCTCCAGGGTTTAATGACCCACGCCCCCTACGACGAATGAGACTAATGACCAATCACAGTCTGCTTTACGAGGAGCTCCCTACACTTTACAACCAAGTTTATTATGCACTGGAAAAATCGTTCGATCACCACAAAATGTTGGTAGTGTGGAATACTTCTTTTGTTTTAATTTCCTTTCGGGGGGGGGGCCTTCTGTTTAATGTTGGTCTCGTTGATTTGTGTCCAGGAAGGATGATTTTAAAGGTCCTCGTGAGTAAACGGCTATTCCATTAAGTTAGTCACATTACATTTTCCGCTTCAAATTACGCACTGAGCACATACACAAACAGTCAAAATGATAACACTTCAAATCAAAGTACGCGGAACAGATGAAACCCGCTCCTGTAGAGTGGCAAAACTATGTTGATTTCTGAAAATAGTTCAGAGCCGATAAACGAAATTTACTTCAACTCACTTGTAGCAGCCGTTTATTGGAAAATTCTTATGTCCGGGGTGACAAACAGGGACTAATAAAGTTAACGGTTTTCTTTTTCAAAAGGAGGTACAAAATGACAGAAACGTGATGGGCAGGGCACTTAAAAGTTGAATTCGCTCCGTATTTTGAGTGTCACTTTTGACCGTTTTGAAGAAAAGTAGGCGCCCTTTGTGTGGAACTCGGACCCCGGACCCCGAACGCGAAATACCGGAAACGCCGTTGGCCCCATTTGGCATTGGGGTCAATAATTGAGTATTGATGATCTGGTCAGGGTTTTAATTCGACTCATTTATGGAGACGAAACTAATATTACGTAATCGACCGTGACCAGTGTAGAACAATTATTTCCAACTGACATGTAGTTTTGGGATCTAGGAAAAGGACGGAAAAGAGTTTTATCCTATTAACAATAGCTCATGTAACTTCTTTTCTGGAAGACAAAACGTTCGATTCCGTTTTGACAGGACTAGTATATATTTTGGCATGCTTCTTGTTAAAAAAAGTATTGAAGCGTTAAAGGAACAATGTGTAAGCTTGTCCTTTCTGTAACAAGCCCATTAATTATATGTCTTCTTTCTTGGAAGGTCGCCTTGAATCTTTTGTTTGATAAGAGAACAGTCTCTTGATGAGGTGTCTAATGAAATAGAAGTAAATTTAGACGGAAAGCCTTAATCTCCCATGTCTAGAAGAGGCAAGGCAACGTCTGGAGATGGAATTAAAAGACACCATAGGATCAGATGATAATTATACACCGTTTAACCTTGAATAATGTTAAATCAGCGAATTGCGCTATAAGATATAAATAAATTCTGCGAGGTACACGCCCTTCCCTCGATTCCGACCAGTTATGGACAATGGGCAGGCGCGGATCAAGGGGGGGGGGGCTGCGGGCCGTGCCCCCAACCGAACCTTACCCCTATGACCGACCGATACTTGATGACCTTCATGATTGGTAGAAGGCCGAAAAAATGTTCACACCTACCGCCCCCCGCCCCCCGCTCATCGCACGGCCAGCGTGACGTGAAGAAAAAAAATTGATGTACCTTTTAGCTCGCCCGGTGTGACGGGAAAACAATTTGGGTGTACCAAAATCTGAAATTCCAATTTTGCCCCCCCCCCCCTCATGTAATCATGGATCCGCCATTGATGGGAACAATAATTTCATGCGAATACTTCGGGAAAGGGGAAAAATACGTGGATATGATAAAGTTTAATGGTAGTCTTCAAGGGTACAACACTTTCGTCATCTAACAAGACATTATTTGACATTCTGCTCAACCAGTACAAGTATAGGGTAGGACCATACCAGTAAGAAAAATGAATAAATAAAGCCTTTCCCCGAATGCCTCACCGCACTATCACAACCCATGCTACAAGGCTTTGAAAGTGCACAAAGAAGTTCTTATATAAGTATTATTATTATTATTATTATTATTATTATTATTATTATTATTACAGAGAAATAACTAGTAGAAATTGGTGCTATTTTGATGACTTAAAACTTTAAGCGTTAAGAACCTGGTAAAAGTCGGGATCGTACTTATTTTCCTTTTACTCTAGTCTCTAGCATTAAGTACTACGACCTTTGAAAATGGTTGCTCCCCTTTCATGGGGGGGGGGCACCACGGCGACAACCGCCTGATTCCCTTGTATCCCATACGAAAACAGATAGAGAGGAAACATGAAACTGAGAGAAAATGTTGATAGTGGAGCAAAGAATTCGAACTTGACATCCCTCGGTCCGATGCAATGTTATTCTTGTCATGTTTTGGGATCATTATACACGTCTACACGTCTAAAGCTGAAGGATATCACTCGGCGAAACTAAATATTATATTTCGTTATGTTTTGTTTTTGTTCTCATGTTCTCATTTCTCACTTCCCGTCATAGAGGCAGTGGCGGCTGTCGCTTTCCATGGCTGCGTAGAGAGGGGGTCGGGCAAAATCTTGAGTTAAAGAAAGAACGAAGAAACAAAAAATGAGGAAGAAAGATTAAAGAACACTGAACTTAAATTAAACCGTGACAAATTAGTTTAATTTTGCATTCGTTGTTTTCTAAAGTAACACGTAATATAATATACTGATATACGATGTAGGCTTATGTATTACCTCCTGATTTGAGTCAACATCTCCTCCCTCCCTCCCTCCCTCCGCCCTCCCCGATGTTTTCCGGGACTCCGCCCCCTATCTGCAAATACTTATAATCTAAAATATATTCTTTGAGAGTATGCCTACATCTATCAGCCCTATTTAATCTTGAATATGTAATTGACAAATACATTGTGTACAACTTTTTGTTGTCGGTTTAATACTCTTTGTTTAAAAAATATACGTCATGGAATGACAGCTTTGATTTTAATTTTGGGTCTGAATATAGCGACTACGTACAACTGTGCTCCGACGTTTTGCTGTTTGCATTCTGGTTCACATCATCGCGTGCACTGAACGTGTTTTGCTGTAGCAGACGACATTCTCGCATGCTATAATTATACGGGGTCCTACATTTCACTTGCAGCTAGAGCATATCTCCATAAATCAAATATTGGCTACATATCGAGAATATGAAGTAGACCTACTTTTGGAAACGTCATAAAACCGAGTGTGTAATGTCCCTCTGTCGAACGGATTGTGACAAAAATCTGTGCGGTTAGTCAAGGGAGCACCGCACGCGATACAACTGCTCGTCAGTCACGCGCGAGTTTCGTGAGAAAACTTTTCATTGAGAGAAAAGTCGTAGACGTGAGTGCAGGACTATTTCGTTCTCGCTTCTTCTGCCCTGAATCATTTTTATGTGACGTTTATGATAAACGCTCTTTCAATCTGGACAGCAATAATTCAGCTACTGTGTATTTATTCAGATTAATATCGCGGACGGTTCGAGGAGGGTAAGTGATTTGTAGGTGTTGAGTACTGGTCGTGTAAGTTGTTGAGTGCTTATTTTGTTCTTGCCATAGCAGCCGACAATAGGCCCTACATTTCCCATGTTCGATATTTCTTATTTTTGTAGATCTTACAGGATTCGTGTAAGCTGGAGAGTTCTACCTGATGCATAACGGCAAGCCTGATATGAGCTTTCTTTGATATGATTTTTGTTATTTTGTTTTTGTAGTATAGGGATACATGAGATTGTATTATTTAACAATTTTTTTTCTTTCTTTTATTAAGAAATGTTTTTATTCAGTTTTGATAACTTTTATTGATACGCTTGAGATTTTTTATTTGATAATCATGACTAATTCTTAATTGCCCCCCCCCCCCCCCCCTTCTCCCCGAGAAGAGGGGAACCCCCAATCCTTAAAATCGATGACCTACCCCTGAATAATTTTCTACACTGTATCGACAATCAGGGATAGTTCGATATCGCTCAAATTATAATGAAATGTTGATTTTTGTTTTGATATTTCAGTAAATAATGTATAAGCTTATATTTCGCTATACAGGCAAGGGAAGTTTTTGACAAAATAATAATTGATTAGGGGGCCTATACATTGAGATTTATCGTAGATAAAATATTACGTATTATCCCCTCCCCTATTGCTCGCCCCTCCGCTCCATAGGAAACGACGTGTGTTAATCTGCTAGAGTGTAGCTGTCAGGTAAGAGAGTGATTCATAATAAATATCTCTCACATATAATATTATAGAGTATAGGCCTATATTTTGTTTCTCAATCGGCAAGGAAAGTTTTTGTCAAAATAATAATGGATTCTAGATTTATATTGAGATTTAACGTATAGGGCCTATAGTAGATACAATATTTACGCACTACCCCCTCCCCTATTCCTCGCCCCTCGGCTGTGTAGGAAACGACTTGCCCTGTCATAGAGCTGTCATGCAAGAGAGTGATTCAAAATAAATATCTCTCACACGTGTCTAATCACCTATCGGATGTATCACGTCTACTCTTTTCAAGGGGCTCTGAAACGTCTCAAAACCTTCAGCAGTTTGTCAGCCGCTGGCCTCAATTCCAAGCTTAGATGTTCATGATTGCTGACTCGCATGCTTCCAATTCTATATGTTATTTTAATTTGATTAGGCCTATTTTTTCATCAACCGTGTTTAATTTCATATTGAAAAATTGTAGACATATTTTCTGTGTGGTGTTGTATGAATGTCTCACCATTTTCAGTGGCGGATCCAGGATTAGAAAAAGAGGCGCAGTCCCGATAGGGGGCGCTGCCGGAAAAAAAAATTGTTTTAAAATTTTAGATTTAAGATTTTACAGGAACTAACGGTTTTTCAAATTATAAGAGTGTGTCTAATGCGATCCGCCTAGATCTCATTCTGTCTCTGTCTCCATGATATTTCTCTCTTTTTGTTGGGTAGTTACAACCTTCCAATATTCAGCCGGATTTTCCTTTCAAATCGAATATCGAAGTAGCTATTTGTACCTGATCATTGCGAAGGTTTTGTTTTTTGTTTCTATATCAACGGAGCAGCCCTCACCTCCTCCTAATAAAATGGGGGCACTTTTTTTTTGGGGGGGGGGCTCAGAATCACCCTTTGTACACCAGTCTTGTGTAATCTGTATGGAAAATCGTTAATGCTGGTTGAGCTTCACCCTCTCTCCTGCAAATTCTTCACGGTTTTGCGTGATTATTTTCAGCGAAGATGTTTTGGGGAGGGGGTAACCCCCACCCCTTATACAGCCCCGCCCCTCCAAAAACTTTAAATTTGAGGAAAGGTATAGAACTTCACCCCTAATATGTTTCTCCCACATCCCGACACTGTTTCGTGAGGTTACACTGACTAAAAAGGGGGCAATATCAGACTTTCACCCCATGTGCCCCAGCAATTCCTAATGCCTGAAACATTCGAGGGAGGGACTGACCCTCATCCCGTGTTATAGCCCCGCCTCTCCAAAAACTTTTCCAAAATGTTGAAGAGGGGTAGAACTTCACCCCTTTATGTGGCTCCCAAATCCTAAGTTAACACTAACTTGTCGGATTACCTTGGCGAGTGAGCAGAGGGGCAATATCTGAATATTTTCATGCGATTATGTCTTGGGGGCTAACCCTCATCCCTTGTACAGCCACTTCCCTCCAGAACTTTCAATTCCGAAGAGGGGTAAAACTGCACCCCTTATGTTGCTCCGCAATCCTAACACTTTCTCGTGGGATCACCCTGGCTGAGGAGGGGGGCAATGTCACGTATTCATGCGATCATGTCACAAGTCTTGGGGGCTGAGCCTCGCCCCTTGTACAGCCCGCACCTCCAAAACTTTCAATTTTGAGGAGGGGTGTAGAACTTCACCCCTTATGGTGTTGCTCCCAAATCCTAATACTATCTCGTTGGAACAGCCGGGCTGAGTAGAGGGGCAATGGTATGTATTCATGCGATCATGTCACAAGTCTTGGGGGCTGAACCTCACCCCTTGTACAGCCCCGCCCTCGAAATCTTTCAATTTTGAGGAGGGGTAGAACTTCACCCCTTATGTTGCTCCCAAATCCTAACACTGTCTCGTGGGATAAGCCTACCTGAGAAGAAGGGCAATGTCGTATATTCATGCGATCATGTCACAAGTCGTCGGTAAATACACTCCAGTCTCAGAGGTTCTCCTTTGACGTCATCCTAAGGTACTGGGGCCCTCTTCCCATTGCCTCATCTTCGTGTACTTCCAAATCTGCATTGTACTACTGGCCTGAAAGGAAGAAGGCCATGTGAACATACTCCTAAAAAACCTCCATCTCACGTATAGGCCAAAACTACTTGTCATGATTATGGTGGAGTGGTTTGAACAGTCGACTAGAGTATGATAAAAAGGTCATGGGTTCGAGTCCCACCCAATTCTTTGGAGAATTATATCGTATTCTACTTTTTCAACTCCATAAACCAGCCAGAGAAGTGCTACCCAGATTTGGAATATTCGCTGTAGGAGGTGGACACGTACATTTATTCCAGCGTTATTTCTTCAGGAAAGGGTGTAAAACAACAGTATCATAATCAAACATGATTTATTTTTGGCTCTCAGGCTCAATTCAATTTATTTTCGGTAAAATCGTCCTGTCGGCCTATGTAAGTATAATTTCAAGTTTATAAGGGTCATGTGCGTTATTCCTCTCTATTATTTTTCATAACGACACATAAAAAGCCTAGACCTCTCATTGTATTTTTAAACAGGCTAAATAGTAAACAAAATTGTCATCAAAAGCTACACTATACACTATTTTACCCAAATTCTAAAAAAAAAAAAATCTTTTCCAGATGTTAAATAATTTGATTCTAAGATCCAACACTTTCAAGTTTGACCTCTGTTAATACCAATATTACTTTCTTGTATTTTGTTTCAAATTTAGTTTATTGATTGAACTTTATTTTGATTTTGAATGTTTGTATATTTCATCATGTATTTTGTAAACGATTTTGTAAACTGGATGTATTTCAGCCTTCGGGCTGCCATGTTCAGCTTTTTAAAATAAACCATTCAATAAAAATAAAAATAAATAAATAAATTGTGCGGAATGGAAGCCAAGATGATTTGCCACTTTTCTTGGAGAGGCTAGTCATAATTATGTCATTTCTGTTCATCACAAAAAGCAGGACGTGTGTGTCTTTTGAAAAGCATTGCGATTTTTGTCTGTGTCTGCCGTCTCTTTTAGAAATTTAACCCAACCAAAAGAAAATGAAATTCACTAAACTTCTCTGTTGCAAATATTTCCCATTGCACAATAGTATTATTAAGGAAGTCTGACCCCATCAGATATGTGAGGATTAATATTGGGATTAGCCAAAGGATTATTGTTTATACTGATCGATTAGCACAGGAAGTGATGAGTTGTTCCACAAGAGGATAAGATGTATCATGATTAACGCGTTACGTTAATAGCCTATGGCCTTTGGTCCTTTCACTTTATCTTGATTTCATTTCTTGGTTTAGATATATTTTGATATCTCGATTGAGATCTCTTGAATGAGGATTACTATTAGTGGAAATTAGGCCAAAGATATTGTTTTTAGATATTACAATTTAGGGATTTGTGTATAATGTATACATAAGTCAGTATGTGTTTTCGAATAATTGTTTTACTGCACATATTGCAAGGTTTGTTGATCCGAATGTTAGTCCAAAGGATCGGTGGCTCCAAGGTTCGGTGGTCCGAATGTTTTATTTGAAATAGGGTTCGATAAATTAAGTAATTCCTATATTAGTATTACATTTTGGGATTAACGAACCTTGTTTAATATTCGGATTAACGAACCCTATTACACTTTGAGCTTAATAAATTATATTTTATTTTCTGAGATTCGAACGTTAGATTAACGAACTATCTAATTTTCCGAAAGAAAACGAACATTTTCAGAAAACGAACATCAACCTGATTATGCAGAAGAAATCAGAAATTAGTATGGGTTGCCTTGCTTATCTCGTTTCAAGCATCGTTCGCGTCATTACAAAAACGAAAAAAAAATATCCTGAGTGGGATCATGAACACGGTGAAATTGAGGAAAGTTGTTTGCTCTTGGAATTGCCAGCTTCAATCGACAGTTCCAACTCACCCGTCTCATTTGCGAAGGGTTAACGAAGAGAAGAGTTGACAGCTTGGGAATGTGAATTGGTGTTTCTCTGGGCGATAGGGGTAGCCAGGGATTTCGAGCGAGGGGCGCGTCCCCCTCCCCCTCCCTCCATATGTATTTATATTTTCTTCTCTGGCTTTCAACTTTAAATTTTGCGAAGGGTTTAGTAATAGAAGAGTTGACAGCTTGGGAATGAATGGGGTATCCAGGGGTTTCGGGAGAGGGGTGTGCCCCCAACCCGCCCTTAAAATTCATCCAGCACCCTGCCCCCAGCTTTTTTTTGAAATATAGTACTGACTTTCTTTTGTTTTAGGGGACATAAAAATATGAGGTACGTCACCCCCCCCCCCCCCCCCCCCCCCCCCCCCCCCCATCTATAGGCAAACTAGTATTTCAGAAATGACACGTATTGCATATAGGCCCCAAATTGTATAACTGTATACGTGCAATGTGGCAACATACTGTCACCAAAGATAATAAGACCGATATATTGGGCATTGGTTGTGATGCATTTTCCCGGCCTTCTTCTTTTCTTTCACTTTTACCTATGACTCACAGAATCGTTCTTGACATTGAATATGAGTTATGTCACCGGGTGGAACTGAAAATGTGTCATATCGTTTAAATGAATATGAATTGCCAGTATAGTTCACTCAATCTCCACTTGTCATGTTCTTTCGTGGAGAAAAGGCTTCAAAGATATACAAGAAGCCCGCTGGTCATTTATTGTGACGTTTTGCTTTGATTTGAGCAAGGAGATTACCGTACATTTGAGTCAGTGTAATAGTCCAGCAGCAGATTGCAATTTTGGGGCCTAACCTTGTTTTGGCGTCTATAGTTTTTTTTTCAACGGATTATGATTGCCTAAACATTCTATTTGAAGAATCCGATTGCTGACACTTTGTCAGCATTGAGCATTTTGAGATATGTGACGTCATACAAAATGGCCGCCAAATTACCCAATCTCCCTCTAGAGTTGAGAAAGTAGATGTTTAATATGGACATTTCAACAACATTAGGGAGCTAATGTCTGCATATCTCTTAGACCATTTCTAAATATTGTTTTTTTAGGTCACATGGCCATACATTACATGCTTATTTGCATATTGTCCATAGCGCCCTCAATTTTGAAGTATTAGTTTTCATGAAATATATGTGCTCCCGAAATGATAGGTTTCAAGCCCCCCCCCCCCATATTTTCTCTGAAAATACCAGTCAAGAAGGGATAAGCCTACATACATTATTTTTCATTAAAGCAGTGAGGATTGGTTTAATGGCTCAAATTTTTATTCCAATAACAGGTTTTCATTTAGATGGTGTTATATGAATAATATTCAATGTGAAACAAATTAAAACATTTATTGGTTCTTTTCGACCTCTAAAATGAGGGAGGATAATTCTGGAGAATTGATACACTATCCTGTTAATGAAATAAAGAACGAGCCTCTAAAGGTAATTAATAATAATAGTAGTTATAATAATAATAATAATAATAATAATAATAAATTCTTATATAGCGCCCTTCAAAATAAATTTGCTCAAGGCGCTTCACATAAAAAACCAAAACCAAAACCAAAACACAACAGTAAGAAAGGTGACTTGCTCTCCAAATTAGCATAAACAGATCAGAGGAGAACAAATATGTCTTCAATTTGTTCTTAAATGTTTGAACCGTTGTATAAAAAACGAATTTCAAGAGGAAGACCATTCCAAATTTTGGGACCTGCAAAACTAATAGTTTGTTCATATTTTTTGGAATTGATCTTTGGAATTTTCAAAAGAAGGTTGTCTGTTCGAGATCGTAAAGAGTTATTTGACTGTGTGAGAAATGAAAACATGTTTGAAATGTATTGAGGAGACAAATTATGAATAGACTTAAAAACAATCAATGCTACTTTAATTTAACAAAATCTCTTCGAGACAGGTAACCAGTGCAAAACTCTTAGTAGAGGTGTGGCATGATCAAATTATAATACGGGCGCGCGCGTTTTGGATACGCTGAAGCCTTTCAATAACAGAAACTTCGATATTAACAAACAAAGAATTTGCAAAATCTAATCGGCTCAGCACCAAAGATTGAATATATTTATTTGATGACTTTTCAAATGTATTATTTTTGGTTACATTTTCAGGGGAAGAGCTCAGTTGGGAACATTTATTATGGTTTTGATCAACATATGGCTAATTTAACCTTGCTATTATAAATGACTTTTTCTATTTAGAAAACTTTAACTTTTGATATTGCTCTGCATGCCTCTGGATTCTGGGGTCACTACATTATATATATTACACTATATTACACCAGATCAATGTTGGACATAGGACTTTGCTTTGGGGTAAACCCTTCCAGGTCTTCAAGGGTACATGGTTCAATTAGGTGGGCACAACCATGATAACAGCAAGCATTCCATGGTTCTGCTCTTCCCCCACACTCACAGCATGTCCTTCCTCGTATACCAACTTTCCAAAAAGACCTTACAGCGTCCTGTGCCTGTTCCTAGATGGCTCAGGCATGATCACGTTGGCCATTATGACCTGGTGAAGGAATTTTTTGCACTTATGAATAGCCTGTGTGACATTTCCTAGAGATGGTGGTCCACAGGATCAGCCTAAGTTATGGGCAGAGTTATCAAGGGATACTGTAGAATGGAGGAAACTTGTCTTGATTTCAGTTTTTGTGGTAGGATTGTGATGTAGTTGGATGGAGACCCCCTCCTGTTTTGTCAAAGGAATGTTCATGTGAGCAATGCAGAGATCGTCAACATACAAGAAACTGTATTGGGGTGTATTGGTTGGTCACTGGTATACACATTGAAGAGCAGAGAGGCAATGACACTCCCTTCTGGGAGACCATTTTCATCTTGCGCCATCTGCTGCGCTGGTCATCAAAGCTGGTTTTTCACCAATTCGTTGGTAAGTTACAAAACAACTTTATAAACGACTGGTGATCAGTTCTTGTGCTAAATGGTTTAGCAGGTGATTTAGTACAGCACCCAAGAACTTATCCCGTTGCTCGTAAAGTCGTTCTTAACTTTAAGGACGACATAATATTGAAACCAGAAGAACCGTCTGTTTGATAGCAGGTTCAGGAGTAGCTTGGTCAGCTTCACATCGTTGTCATCTCAAAGAATTTACTGGTAAGAATCTTATGGTTTACAGTTTCATAGGCTGCTGGGAGGTGAACAAAAGCTATTCGGTAATAAGCTCTTCTTCAAACCCATCCTCGATGTGCTGTGTGAGGTTCAGGAGTTGGCTAGTACAGGATTTTCCTGGCCGGAAACCTGTCTTTTAGTTTTCAGGAATGAGGAGGTCATCATCAATGGTGACAATACGATTTTAGTAAGTATGAGTCTTTCAAAGAGTTGCATGATAGGCCTACATGTATGACATAGTAGATCGAGAGATGGGCATATAGCTCTTAGATATGGCTGGATCTTTTCCCGGTTTAAGCAGGACAACGACTCTTGATTTCCTCCATATCTTTCGGGAATGTATTGGTACCCATGCAATTCAGCATATCAAGCAGCCACTGAAGCTCAACAGGTCCAAGGTGATTGATCTGTGCGGCAGAGGATGTCGTCAAGGCCTGCTGCATTGTTGTTCTTCATGTCTTGATACCATTACACAGGATTTTCATGCTGAGAAGGTCTTGTCCGGTCTGAGGGCTCTTGGAAGCATTCTTCAGCATCTTGGGGAAGCTTCGCTCCCTGGAACAGTGATCAGGCTTTCCCTGACTGGTCAGGAGCTAGTGGGCAACTTGGTCAGCAGTGACATGTGGTCTTGGTTGGGTTTTGTGGCAGTCATTTCCCAGAATCCGATTTGTTTTCCAGGCTTCCTACTGCTGTGGGTCATATGCGGAATCGGTTTCTCGCATTGGTTGGCAATGTTGACACCGGTCACGGTTGTGTCTGCGTCTCCATCGTTCGCTGAGGAAGGAAGAGGGGAGCTTTGTATCATGAATGAGTATCATGTGACTTGCATCTGCTCAGTTTTCGACGAGTTTGCCGCTTCCATTGGGTTCTCTATATTTCCATTTAACATGATGTCTGTTGAAGTCTTCAATAGCCACATTGATGTGGTCTCCAGATACTTCATGGGGGAGGTTAAAAGTCTGAGTGGGACGTTTATAGGCAGAGCTTACAGAGAGATTGAATTTGGCTGGTTTAGGCAACACAATCTGCCCTAAATTGGAAGAAAATGAGACCTATCATGTTGAATAGCACACATTTTTTTAAAAATTTAACAATAGAGAGCGCTATAAACAAATATACAAATTATCTTGACATTTATGTCATGCGATATAACAAAACAATATTTAGTAAAGTTTCCAGAGACATTCAGACATTAATTAGCTGACTAAAAGTGTAGTTTTACACATTTTAGAAGAAAATTCTGTTTTTTGGCGGCCATTTTGTATGACGTCACATATCTCAAAATCCAATGCTGACAGAGTGTCAGCAATCGTTTCTTCATACTGAAGGTTTAGGCAATCATAATCCGTTGAAAAAAAAACTATAGACGCCAAAACAAGGTACATCGAGATGGCGGCCAGACTATAATAGACCGTTATTAAGATTAAATGTGACAATCTGACACTGAATATTAATCGTGTAAGAAAATCGCCTCAAAGCGAAATTTGTAATGCTTTGTCCATGGTTATTCTCAGGGTTATTTAGAGTGGCGGATTTAAGGGATAAGTATTTGGTTTCAGTGTTCTAGTCATAAAGATATAATAAAAGTAATGTTGTAAATGTAATATGATTATAATCAATTGAATTCACAGTTTACTCCACAATTAAAAATGTAGGGAGTGTGCAATTAGAAAAAAAATAGGCATATAGACCTATATTAATAGGCATTATCGAGAACATAAATTGGTAAAAACAAACATGACTTGAATACAAATAACATAATGGAATGGAATAATAGTTATCTAATCTAAACACATATAAAATGTATATAAATGTTATGCTATGATTAATTTATTTCATATCGTAATATGCAATGTAATGTACCATAATAACATCATCATAAAGAAAATAGATAAAATAGTAGGACAAATCTGGTTCCAAGTACAGTAGGGGAGAGTGGGGTTACAATGTTTCAACTTACCCCATACCTTGTTCCAACTACCCCCGTGTCTGGGGTTAGTTGGAACAACTTGACATGGTCTTGTTGAAGATGGATTTTTTTTTCCGGAACCATCACTAAAAGGCGCGGTTCCACTGGCTTTTTAGGATGATTTGCGAATGAATTGCGGTTTGTTTGTTTTTGTTTGTTTTTTGTTGCGGATGAACGAAGTTTGTATACGCAACTCATGCGCAGTTAATCCTCCCGCCAGTGGGACCGGGCCTTAAGTTAAGAATTTTATGGGGTACATTTGTAGCATACAGATATACACTCAAGCTGATTGTTTATTGTTTCTTGAAATAAATCCGCTTTTGTTTTACGGCCATTTTTGTGAAAAATGTTCCATATAACCCCGCTCTCCCCTACGTGTATTTTCATAATCATAAATCGTTATTCGCATAAGGCTGACCATTCTGTGACCGAGGCGTGCATGAAATGGACGTGTAGTAATGGGTGAAATATGAAATCGACCGAGGGAATCAAAATTCCACCACGGCTATTTTCACCACGATCTCCTAAAGTATGCGTATGTACAGATAGTCTGCGTGTAGTAAGTATATCAGCCGGTCCGTTTCTTGGCGTAGTAATGTTGAAACAAAAAAAAAAAACAAAAAAACAATACGATTTATTTTAACAAATTAGGTAATTCAAGTTACGTTTAATTGTATGTAAATAAATAAATTACTACAAGAGACGTTGTTCCAAGGAGATTAGACATGAAAAATACAGAATGAATATTTTTGGAACATCACTTTAACTGTAAGTTAGATCGACAAAGGACTGGACGAAATTCATCACCAGTTTATTAAATTTCATCTTTCATGTATTTACGTACATTAAGCTTTCTTCGCTATCCCTCTTGGCCTATATGTTTTTTTTTTTTGTTTTTTTTTTTTCAATTCCCTATATTAGGCCAATATTCAATAATGTCTGTAGTTTTATTCGTCCCTGGTTTTATTCAATGTGTTACTGATTTTCTTTATACTTAACTTAGATATTTGTTATCAATAATAATTCTACCATTCTATATTATTTATTATGGAAGATAGCAAAGACATACCAATGTAGGACATGCATCTCACAACTGCATTTACAAAAGCATGACCATCGTCTGTATTTTGCAGACTAATAATTTGACAGGCCCTCGTCAATTCTCTGACACGCTCAGGAATCAATTCATTTACAAATTTCATCCAAATCTACTTCTCGGCAGGAAGGGTCACTCAGTTGCTGACCAATGCAGCTGCCCCTCAAAGTGGCTCAAATTTGAAGCGATGTTTTAGGGCAGGTGTGAAATTTCATGTATTTGCAGCGACCAGTTCGCATTCGTACTTTCAGGGGAAGTGCGATAACATAAGCATGATAAGTGTAGGGTTGCGCTCATAAAAATATTTAACGGCTGTTTATTAATTTCATTTTTTTTTTTTTGTTGAGGACTGTTTGATGAAGCATTTCCGACAATTTTTATGAACGCTAATTTATATTGAATAAGGAAATTGTTTATTTAATTGTCGATTTATTTAATTATCCATATGATTTTTTTGTTTTCTATTTGAGCTGTGAATTCTCTCTTTTTT
>CALNVZ010003426.1:15337475-15399171 GCA_940671915.1 Paracentrotus lividus
TTACACCAGATCAATGTTGGACATAGGACTTTGCTTTGGGGTTAAACCCTTCCAGGTCTTCAAGGGTACATGGTTCAATTAGGTGGGGCACAACCATGATAACAGCAAGCATTCCATGGTCTGCTCTTCCCCCACACTCACAGCATGTCCTTCCTCGTATACCAACTTTTCCAAAAAGACCTTACAGCGTCCTGTGCCTGTTCCTAGATGGCTCAGGCATGATCACGTTGGCCATTATGACCTGGTGAAGGAATTCTTTTGCACTTATGAATAGCCTGTGTGACATTTCCTAGAGATGGTGGTCCACAGGATCAGCCTAAGTTTATGGGCAGAGTTATCAAGGGATACTGTAGAATGGAGGAAACTATGTCTTGATTTCAGTTTTTGTTGGTAGGATTGTGATTGTAGTTGGGATGGAGACCCCCTCCTGTTTTGTCAAAGGAATGTTCATGTGAGGCAATGCAGAGATCGTCAACATACAAGAAACTGTATTGGGGTGTATTGGTTGGTCACTGGTATACACATTGAAGAGCAGAGAGGCAATGACACTCCCTTCTGGGAGACCATTTTCATCTTGCGCCATCTGCTGCGCTGGTCATCAAAGCTGGTTTTTCACCAATTCGTTGGTAAGTTACAAAACAACTTTATAAACGACTGGTGATCAGTTCTTGTGCTAAATGGTTTAGCAGGTGATTTAGTACAGCACCCAAGAACATTATCCCGTTGCTCGTAAAGTCGTTCTTAACTTTAAGGACGACATAATATTGAAACCAGAAAGAACCGTCTGTTTGATAGCAGGTTCAGGAGTAGCTTGGTCAGCTTCACATCGTTGTCATCTCAAAGAATTTACTGGTAAGAATCTTATGGTTTACAGTTTCATAGGCTGCTGGGAGGTGAACAAAAGCTATTCCGGTAATAAGCTCTTCTTCAAACCCATCCTCGATGTGCTGTGTGAGGTTCAGGAGTTGGCTAGTACAGGATTTTCCTGGCCGGAAACCTGTCTTTTAGTTTTCAGGAATGAGGAGGTCATCATCAATGGTGACAATACGATTTTAGTAAGTATGAGTCTTTCAAAGAGTTGCATGATAGGCCTACATGTATGACATAGTAGATCGAGAGATGGGCATATAGCTCTTAGATATGGCTGGATCTTTTCCCGGTTTAAGCAGGACAACGACTCTTGTTGACCTCATATCTTCGGGATGTATTGGTACCCATGCAATTCAGCATATCAAGCAGCCACTGAAGCTCAACAGGTCCAAGGTGATTGATCTGTGCGCAGAGGATGTCGTCAAGGCCTGCTGCATTGTTGTTCTTCATGGCTTGATACCATTACACAGGATTTTCATTGCTGAAGGTCTTGTCCGGTCTGAGGGCTCTTGGAAGCATTCTTCAGCATCTTGGGGAAGCTTCGCTCTCCTGGAACAGTGATCAGGCTTTCCCTGACTGGTCAGGAGCTAGTGGGCAACTTGGTCAGCAGTGACATGTGGTTTGGTTGGGTTTTTGTGCAGTCATTTCCCAGAATCCGATTTGTTTTCCAGGCTTTCCTACTGCTGTGGGTCATATGCGGAATCGGTTTCTCGCATTGGTTGGCAATGTTGACACCCGGTCACGGTTGTGTCTGCGTCTCCATCGTTCGCTGAGGAAGGAAGAGGGGAGCTTTGTATCATGAATGAGTATCATGTGACTTGCATCTGCTCAGTTTTCGACGAGTTTGCCGCTTCCATTGGGTTCTCTATATTTCCATTTAACATGATGTCTGTTGAAGTCTTCAATAGCCACATTGATGTGGTCTCCAGATACTTCATGGGGGAGGTTAAAAGTCTGAGTGGGACGTTTATAGGCAGAGCTTACAGAGAGATTGAATTTGGCTGGTTTAGGCAACACAATCTGCCCTAAATTGGAAGAAAATGAGACCTATCATGTTGAATAGCACACATTTTTTTAAAAATTTAACAATAGAGAGCGCTATAAACAAATATACAAATTATCTTGACATTTATGTCATGCGATATAACAAAACAATATTTAGTAAAGTTTCCAGAGACATTCAGACATTAATTAGCTGACTAAAAGTGTAGTTTTACACATTTTTAGAAGAAAATTCTGTTTTTTGGCGGCCATTTTGTATGACGTCACATATCTCAAAATGCTCAATGCTGACAGAGTGTCAGCAATCGGTTTCTTCATACTGAAGGTTTAGGCAATCATAATCCGTTGAAAAAAAAACTATAGACGCCAAAACAAGGTACATCGAGATGGCGGCCAGACTATAATAGACCGTTATTAAGATTAAATGTGACAATCTGACACTGAATATTAATCGTGTAAGAAAATCGCCTCAAAGCGAAATTTGTAAATGCTTTGTCCATGGTTATTCTCAGGGTTATTTTAGAGTGGCGGATTTAAGGGATAAGTATTTGGTTTCAGTGTTCTAGTCATAAAGATATAATAAAAGTAATGTTGTAAATGTAATATGATTATAATCAATTGAATTCACAGTTTACTCCACAATTAAAAATGTAGGGAGTGTGCAATTAGAAAAAAAATAGGCATATAGACCTATATTAATAGGCATTATCGAGAACATAAATTGGTAAAAACAAACATGACTTGAATACAAATAACATAATGGAATGGAATAATAGTTATCTAATCTAAACACATATAAAATGTAATATAAATGTTATGCTATGATTAATTATATTTCATATCGTAATATTGCAATGTAATGTACCATAATAACATCATCATAAAGAAAATAGATAAAATAGTAGGACAAATCTGGTTCCAAGTACAGTAGGGGAGAGTGGGGTTACAATGTTTCAACTTACCCCATACCTTGTTCCAACTACCCCCGTGTCTGGGGTTAGTTGGAACACTTGACATGGTCTTGTTGAAGATGGATTTTTTTTTCCGGAACCATCACTAAAGGCGCGGTTCCACTGGCTTTTTAGGATGATTTGCGAATGAATTGCGGTTTGTTTGTTTTGTTTTTGTTTTTTGTTGCGGATGAACGAAGTTTGTATACGCAACTCATGCGCAGTTAATCCTCCCGCCAGTGGGACCGGGCCTTAAGTTTAAGAATTTTATGGGGTACATTTGTAGCATACAGATATACACTCAAGCTGATTGTTTATTGTTTCTTGAAATAAATCCGCTTTTGTTTTACGGCCATTTTTGTGAAAAATGTTCCATATAACCCCGCTCTCCCCTACGTGTATTTTCATAATCATAAATCGTTATTCGCATAGGCTGACCATTCTGTGACCGAGGCGTGCATGAAATGGACGTGTAGTAATGGGTGAAATATGAAATCGACCCGAGGGAATCAAAATTCCACCACGGCTATTTTCACCACGATCTCCTAAAGTATGCGTATGTACAGATAGTCTGCGTGTAGTAAGTATATCAGCCGGTCCGTTTCTTGGCGTAGTAATGTTGAAACAAAAAAAAAAAACAAAAAAAACAATACGATTTATTTTAACAAATTAGGTAATTCAAGTTACGTTTAATTGTGATGTAAATAAATAAATTACTACAAGAGACGTTGTTCCAAGGAGATTAGACCATGAAAAATACAGAATGAATATTTTTGGAACATCACTTTAACTGTAAGTTAGATCGACAAAGGACTGGACGAAATTCATCACCAGTTATTAAATTGTTTCATCTTTCATGTATTTACGTACATTAAGCTTTCTTCGCTATCCCTCTTCGGCCTATATGTTTTTTTTTTTTTGTTTTTTTTTTTCAATTCCCTATATTAGGCCAATATTCAATAATGTCTGTAGTTTTATTCGTCCCTGGTTTTATTCAATGTGTTACTGATTTTCTTTATACTTAACTTAGATATTTGTTATCAATAATAATTCTACCATTCTATATTTATTTATTATGGAAGATAGCAAAGACATACCAATGTAGGACATGCATCTCACAACTGCATTTACAAAAGCATGACCATCGTCTGTATTTTGCAGACTAATAATTTGACAGGCCCTCGTCAATTCTCTGACACGCTCAGGAATCAATTCATTTACAAATTTCATCCAAATCTACTTCTCGGCAGGGAAGGGTCACTCAGTTGCTGACCAATGCAGCTGCCCCTCAAAGTGGCTCAAATTTGAAGCGATGTTTTAGGGCAGGTGTGAATATTTCATGTATTTGCAGCGACCAGTTTCGCATTCGTACTTTCAGGGGAAGTGCGATAACATAAGCATGATAAGTGTAGGGTTGCGCTCATAAAAATATTTAACGGCTGTTTATTAATTTCATTTTTTTTTTTTTGTTGAGGACTGTTTGATGAAGCATTTCCGACAATTTTTATGAACGCTAATTTATATTGAATAAGGAAATTGTTTATTTAATTGTCGATTTATTTAATTATCAATATGATTTTTTGTTTTCTATTTGAGCTGTGACTTTTAATAATTTAATTTAATGCTATTCTGGGCTGCGCAGATTTTGTACAGGCAAACGAAAATCGTGTTTTTGTTAACAGTCGTAGCTGCGATAAGAAAGCTTTTGAAATGTGGTATGTTTGACTTTGTCATATCAGTTTGGAATGTCTATAGGCATGATAGGTATAAATATATTGTTGACAAAGCAATATCTTTTCAGGAAATATGATGAATCTTAAGATGTTGTTGATCTAATGTCTTGACGTTTAATTGGAATCAACAAACTGGTCAAGAATTGAAGGAAAATGGTTAGTGTTTGGAATTGTTCACCTCGAAAATCAATAGTCACTATAAAAATATAAGCAATATATTTATACATCCCCGCCCCCCCCCCCCAACATATTTACGTTAAAAAAACCCATCCACAATGGCGGACCCAGGCGGGGACGTAGGGGACGTGCCCCTAGAATTTTGTAACTGCCATTTGACTGTACATTTTAAAGTCAGAAAATTTCGGCGGTGCCCCCCCCCCCTGGGGCATGGTGCCCAATTCTTTTTTTAATCTTGGATCCGCCATCGGTCCACTTCAGTTAATTCGGAAAGGAACATGCACTAAAACAAACCAGCATTTAGTCAGCACTTTTTACTTTCTAGACACATGTCGCGATTACGATCTAAAAATATGAATAGTTTCCTGTTATGAGAGACCTCGTCATCTGAACGGTGCTATAAGGCCAAGGTCTTACAACATGCAGTCGTTTGATTGATCGTATCCACAAACTGTTTAGTAAAAACGGTTAACCTCACCGTTTTCAGATAAAACACTTAAAGATATTGGCGGAACAGGCGAAAACGCCCCCCCCCGAACCGCCCTGTCCCTGACAAATGTAATTTTATACAACTGCTTCGTTATTGCTTATTAAGTGTTAAGAGATAATTCATAACGCTGTGTGATTTTTTACTTTTGCTTGTTTGGGTGTATTGACTTGTTAAGCCCCCCCCCCCCCTCTCCTTCTCATCCGCCCTGCCCATCAGTAATGCAATTTAGGCCATTTTTTTCCTTCTTGATTCGTCTTGTTTCGGTATTTGGTCTTCAAAGATGCAGTAGAAAAAAACAGTGATTGATCGTATCCACAACTGGTTAAGTAAACATAGAAAAGGTTAACACTATGATCATATGAGGACAACTACCCCCTGGACAATTATTCCTAGGACAATACCCCACCCCCCCCCACGCCAAAATAATGTTAGGGTCAGGTGGAGAGTAAGGGTAGACATTTTAACGGGGACGGTCGTCCGGGGGTATTGTCCATGGGGGTAGTTGTATTAGAATCCCCTTTGGAAGGATATTAGCGGAACAAGGAAAAACGCCCCCCCCCCTCCCTCCACAGCTTATCCTGACAAATTTTATATGTGTTTCATTATTGCTTGTCAAAGAGTATAACGATATATTATTGCAATATTGCTTTTAGGAGTTTTTCTCCCTTTGTTTGCTTGGTTTCATTGGCTCATTAAGCCCCCCCCCCCCTCCCCGGCCCCGCTCAGCTTCGCCTCTCAATAATGTGGGCCAATTATTGTTACTTTTTTTTTTTTTTTTTTTTTTTTTTTTTGCTGCAGTTTCAATGGTAGTTTTCCGGACAAAGTTAGAAATGGGTTAAACCTTTCGAATAAGATGTCACAAAATAATCAAATACTGTCACGTAGGCCTAAATGGCTGAGCAAGTTCATTTATTACAATGTACTCGTGTGCACCCCACCCCCTCAATCTACAAAAATGTGTTTTGAAGTGTACACCATTTTGCCTGAATATCATAATTATGCACTCTCCGAAAAAATTTAACCAACCGGGCAAAATTTTAACCAACCGTTGGTTCAAATATGAACTTACCAACTGTTGGTTAAACGCGTTAACCAACCCCAGTTGGTTAAAATTTAACCAATTATGTATTAAAATTTTAATAGAAAGTTGGTTAATTTATTTTAACCAACCCTAGTTGGTAAAAATTGTTAATACTTAATTGTTTAATTTCTTATTTATGGAAAATGGATTTGCCTTTTCTTGTCATGTCTCTTGCACTTTAAAAGATCGTGGTACCAAATATTACACAATTTTTCTTTTTATTTATTTTATTTTGTTATTATTATTATTTTTTTCTTTTTAAGATTCATGGGCAAATCTGTGAACAGAATGTCCTTACACAATTCTCATAACAATTTTTTATTAATAATCCAAAATTGACCTTGCCCTGCGCCATCTGGGACTCCAGCCAGTCAGTACCGAGAAAATGATGATTATTTTTGATTTGTTTATTTTGTTCGGAAACGATTCTTTCCTATGTTCCCAGCCTAATTCATGTCGATTTGTCTACCCCACCTGAGCTTATGGAATGCCAGCGCGTGCTGTGACTGTGCATGGGAGTGAATTGCCAGACGTGCTGTCAGTTCAATCGGTCCCGGAAAATAAGATTTTTTTTTTTTTTTTTTTTTTTTTTTTTTTTTTTTTTTTTTTTTTTTTTTTCATATTTCGATGCAAACACGTCAAGAAAGGGACTTTTACACTAATTCATAAGTCCATAGTTTAAGACATATCAAAACATATTACCAAACATTTCATTCAATTATTCATAACGAATCAACAGCTTGACTTGATTTCAATAAATAGTTCTAATAAAAATGATTATTAGCAGCCGTATTCGATTTTTTGTTACTATTGTAAGCCCCCTCCCCAAAAAATTATCCACTCCCCCCCCCCCTTTGTTTCTCATTATCTATCCCATTATACTCCCCAGTGTGCACATAATTAATTTACGTATTCCGTGCTACTTAATCCAATAATACTATCGAATCATATGACAACATGATATTTCAAAAAGTATCAATACATTTTTCTTACTAGTAAATAACCATGCATGGTGTCAGATCCACAGTTCCAAGGAAATTTTAATTTGAGGGAAATTATTAACTCCCAACAGATCTCATCCATGACGAAGAAAAAGGAAATATGAAACTCCCAAATATTCTATGACACATTCGAATGATCCACATCTTCATCTCTTCAAAAAGAAAAATTGTGAAATGTTATCAGGAGCTCAAGGACATATTCTTTAAAAACACCTAAGACCATCCCCAAGAATTTTGCATTTTGAAGACGGACATTCATCTTCGTATATAGCATTCATTGTTATTTCATAATCTCTTGATATGAATGAAATGGATATCAAATGGCGCGAGAGAAATCTCATGTTTTGTAATCTTTCATTTTGCAGAATAAAAAATGACGGAGTATACGAAGCATCTTTAAATACGATATTGATGCTCTAAATACTGTGCTTAATGAGTGAAAATGAGGTTTCAAATTAATATCACTTTTTAATCTTCTTTGTCTTCCCTTAGAGCGAGATGATAGGGTCAAAGCGCTTTATAAGAAACCGGTTTTATTATTATTATTATTATTATTATTAAAAGATCTTTAAATCTATACAAAATGACATTCTAATGCCTTTATGAATCTTATCTCCCAGATTACGTCCTTGATATAGAATTATACCCATTCTTCATCTCTGCTAACGTGACGTAAATAACATGATAATGATAAACTAAAATCGCTTTTCCATGTCGTGGCGGATTTCCCCCAGATTTAATTTGTCGGATTTGCTCGCGATCCAGGTCCCTCAGCTGGATAAAACATAATAGTTTCCATAACGATCATAACAGCCTCTTTTATTTCCTTGACTATAAATTATAAAATAATAAAGATGGTACTATCAGTGTCTGAGTTCTTTCAACTCGTAGCGATAATTGGCCTCCACCCACCCCCCCCCCCCCCCCCCCCCCCCCCACTATCTATTTTATGTACACACAGTCGGTAATTTCCCAGTTTTTTATATTACTTTCCATTATGTGTATGACAATACTTCAACATTAAAAAATACAATAAATAAATGTTTTTGAAATGAAATTAGCGAATGTATTTTTTACCTTGAATCGGTGGCATGATTATGCATGTGATAAGGGAAGTTATGTTATGTTTTGTTTCTTTGTCAACATGCTCAATGATTTCAATAAATTCAAAATGATTAAAGCAAGAACTAAATTGAGATATGATTATGATATTTTTTTTTTGGGGGGGGGGGGAGTTGTTTGTTCGTTTTGATTTTTTGGGGGGACGGTTGCCTTTGTGTTTGTTTGTTATTGGTTTTTGTTTAGGGGTTGTTGGTTTTTTTTTTCCTTTTCTTTTTTAAATAATGCCATAAATTTTCAGATTTTACTTCTGATTTCACTTTTTACTTCAAATTATTTCAACAAAATGTCGATTTGTTCTGCTCTTCTCAACAGGTTCTCCGAGCTGACCTATATATCCAGGCACCAACCTACACGCTTCAGCGGTTGACCACCACTGGGACTACCCGCTCTCATCTTCACCCTCTCACATCGTCACTTATGACGTCACACATTCCAATCCTTGCGTGACGTGTAAGCATCTTGAAAAAGGTAAGACAGTGCTTCGGTCACACTTTAGCATAAAGCAATTTTTTTTTTTTATTAAACAAAATAATGCATAAAACGACAGCAGGCCTACTGTAAATTTGAACAAAAGATAATGATGTAAGTAGTGTGGTACTGATATTACAATGAAATGAAGTATAATAATCATCATAATACGATGTGAACCACCATTATTCAAACATTTCCAGGAATATTATAATTATGGCCTATACAAACAATATTTCAAAGATTATTTAACTAGATATGGTCAAGGAAATATGCCATATCACATAATCCTACACGAAATGTATGTAACTACCAATTACCGGCCACGTACAAAGAAGGGTCAAGTAGGCCTAACTCTAGGTCCATTAGGGCTATACACAATTCAGGGTCAAACTGGGGGCAGAGCTGGTGCTTTTTTTACTCTTCATTTTTAGAAATTAGGCACTATATATTAGCTTTGTAGAAATTTCCCGTTCCATGTGCCAAATTTACCGCACCTGGGTCGAGGGTGACAAATATAGATTGATGTCTTGGGCACGTATTCACAACATGTCCTAAAGTAAACTATAGCTTAAATCTGTGGTTTAACCATGGCTAGCAAAATTTGACACAATCGTGAAAAGTAGATGTTCCATTTGTCAACACATTTGGTACTGAATTTTTTTTTTAAACTGCCTGGGAATAATAAGTTCACACAGATTTCCCAACCATTGAAGCACGATTCCAGAATCTAGTAAACGTGTAAGGAACATGCAATATTGACAGAATTTGTCGCATTTTATACTTGCCATAGTTAAACCAGGGTATTCTAGTTACAATTCCCTGGTTAAACCACAGATATAAACTGTGGCTTAACTTAGGACACCTTTGTGAATATGGGCCTAAGACTTTGAGTCGTGCCATTCAGTGCTGTGCAGGTGAAAGGATTACCACGTCCCACCTGAATACCTTCCCAAAGGGCTTGTTAAGGGTGGTATCTCACTTCGCGAAAACAAAATTGAGACAGATTTGCCAGCATGGCATTGCACTAGATCTGTCTCCTCTGTCTCCGCGACGGATTTTTTTGGGCCACAGGAGACAGATCTAGTAAAATGCCATGCTGGCTAATCCGTCTTTTGTGCCACATAAACTTTTGTACGTGAAACAAAAGATTTTGTCGCGGAAAAAGCTAGTACAATGCCATGCCGGCAAATCTGTCTCAATTTTGTTTCCGCGAAGTGAGATACAACCCTAAACGCACAAGTGTGACTGAAGCATGCCGATGACATTCGACTTCTTTTCTTTATTACTTCCTCCTGGGATGCAAAAAAAAATAATAAATCATTGAAAGTGATGACTTTAATGTTTGACATCCGTTACGTGCTGTGTACATAACACAAATATTTTTTATATTTTTTGCAGGGATTACGAAAGAATGTTGTTTTCTTTCAGGTTTGATGCCTAGTCTCAACAGTTTGTTATACAAATATATATTTTTAGATATGTTTATCAGAGAGCTAAGATGTTAATATATCAACCACTCTCTCTCGCTTTATTCACTATTTCTTTCCTTTGTTCTTTGCCCTTTTTTACTTTTTTGCTCTTTACAGTTTCTTGAGATGCTTATCGGACAATCATGACTCGATGGACAACAGAGGATAAGGAACATAAATCTACAGTGTTTTGTTATTACAAGGAATATCTCCGGGAATTGAATTGATTGTGAAATAAGGCGCATCACATTGGAATATCACGCAAGTGGTAATAATACACAAATGAGAAAACAATGTCAACAAATCAAATCATAGGATCTCGATAATAGCATGAGGACAACATTAGGAGAGCATTAGGACAGGATCAGGACAGCATCAGGAAGTCATCGAGACAACAAACTGACTGACGGTGATACACCAAGGAGCTTCCCGCAACGTGGAAAAAAACACTACAGTGCAGTGTTATTACCATGAACAACACATTGATATACCATAGCAAGAGCGGTGTTTAAGATTAACACCGGATTTCATTTTCACACTATTGTGGGACTAATGTACTATCATGATGAGTAGGAACATTGCTCAAACGAAATGCTCTGAATGCAAACTCGCAGTGCTAGGACGATGCAGTGTTGGAAAATCAGGTGAGTTTAACATTGTGGTAATGCCAATTTTCTATTTCCAAACCACTCAGCATTTTATTTTCTAAGCTAGGGTGACTTTGAAAACCACTACCCCTGGCTGCAGACCCGTAACGGGGGGGGGGGGTAGGGTACGGATTATAAGCTCGGATCCAGGGGGCGGGCGAGCCATGCCCCCCCCCCAGCAAAAAATGGGAAAAAGATTGAAGATGGATGACTGACCCGAATGAACCCTACCCCTATGGTCACCTTCTTGATGGCCGAAAGCCGAAAACAAATAACAAGATTTTTTTCTGTTTCACATTTTTGTCCCCCCGCCCCTTCGTAAGGATGTAGCATAATGTATTTAGAGGACAATGTATCTACACCATGTTTCTGTCCCCCTCCCTCTCTTTCTATCTCTCTCTCTCTCTCTCTCTCTCTCTCTCTCTTTATTTCATTCTATCTTTCTCTCCTTCTTTCCCTATTCAACCCCTCTGTAAACAGGTTTAACTGAGTCAAGAGTACTTAGACTATCCCGTTTCTTTGCCATCCCTATTTGGGTATTTGAGAGGGCAATCAGAAACTAGTCTACAATCAGATACAAATTAAACTGTTCCCCTAGGAACTAACTAACAGTAATGACATTTAACATTTTTAAGGTCTTTTTCTTTATGGAATATAGTAGATTTATCGCAATATTAATATCAAAAGTAAAATAGGAAAGTTGAAGCAAAAGGATTATCATTCACTGGTTCGAAAGAGAAATATTTGCCCTTTTTTCCTTTCCCATATTTTCTAAGAGTGCTAGCTTCAAAATACCTGCAGTGTGGCCCTATACTACCTGATAGATATTAAACCAGATATTTGTTTTGGGGGTTATTTTTATCTTTATTAGAACAGGCGTTTGTTTTGCTTCTTTTAATAAGCAGTGTTAGATCCAGGCGGGGCGCAGGGAACGCGCACTCCTATAAATATTTGAAAATCGGTCATTAAAATAAGCCTATGTTTTAAAATCGGAGATTTTGGGGCTGCCTATTGGGCCGACACCCCTTTCTGTTAATCCTAAATCCGCCACTGATACATTGGTCTATTCAATATGATGATATAGCTTTAAAATTAGAAATGTCTCTCCTGAAATACAGTCAAGGCAAGTGAGCAATCTTTATGGAAAGGGCAAGTAGAGGATAGGGAATTCAATACATGTACAAGTCTGATTACCTTTGTCATCAATCCGAAGAAAATGACGTTCGCTAAAAGCCAGAACGGCGAGAATTTAAATGCAGTAGCATGGTCAAAACTGCCTGTGTGTCCGCGCGCTGTTTTTTTTTTTTTTTTTTTTTTTTTTTTTTTTTGGGGGGGGGGGGGGGAAGGGGAGAAGGGGAGTGATGTTTACACCCCTAAAATATCAACAGAAACAATTCAGTATTCGGCATTAGCACTCATAGCCGAGAAGTATCATGCACATACTTTCATTCAAGAGATTGGATTCGATTCCCATATTTTCAGTGATGCTATACACTGATATGTTTAGGATTAGGCCTACGTAAAAAGGTAAGGTCTAACATTATGAGAAAGGATTAGGTTAGCGTTAAGGGGTAGTGTACGGTATAACAAAATAGCTGGTGTCTATGAACAAAAGGAAAATCTCGAGTGGGAAAAAACACCTGCGGGACACACACTTGCAAAAAGACGCACGGCCTATTGTGACCGTACCATTATTTCATCCATCTTTCTTTTGAATTGGGAATATACTGACAGTCATGTTCTTGTATTTCATTTGATATTCCTTGTTAATCCGTTGTACCATAATGGATTAAATGTGTCTCACTGGCCATGAGATGAGCTTGCGACTAGTTCGCGACTCCTTATCTCCGAAGCCGCGGAGACGTCCCCACGAGGTCTCATGAGTCTGTGCGACGTTGCGGGATAATCGAACATGTTCATTTTTTTAAGATTTTCCAGTTGCGGACATCTCCTTCGGTGAGATACTCTCTCTTTCTCTCTCTCTCTCTCTCTCTCTCTCTCTCTCTCTCTCTCTCTCTCTACAATTTTTTTTTTTTTTTAAACGAGCAAATTAAAAAAAAAAATATTAAAAAAAGTGATTTTTGAGTGAATTATAAGAGGAATATACATTTTCACTCCATTTTCACTCATTTTGGAGTTACCTCAGGGATCACTCTAAAATTCACTCGTATACTGAAAAGAATGAATGTCACTCTTTCTGAAATTCACTCCGTCAAGTGTGAACATTTTCACTCGTTTTTTGTTTTTTGTTTTTTTTTTGTTGTTGTTTTTTTTTCTTATTTTTGTAGAGCTCTTCTTTTGGCTTTCAGGGGGACACGACCCAGATCCTCTCTGAATCTGGATCACATCCAAACAACATCAGGACAACTACCCCCTGGATCATTAACCCCAGGACAACTACCCCCACCCAGATATAGGGTTAGGGTTATGTGTGGAGTTAGGGGGTAGATATTGGTGGGGTAGGTGTCCGGGGTAGTTGTCCAAGAACCGTTTTTCTTGATGAGATAGGCCTACCCTTTGATGCTCCTCTCGCTTTTAGGGGACACGACCCGAATCGTCTCTGAATCTGGATCACATCCAAACGCCAGAAAACATTTCAATCATGATAAATGAATACTTGGCCTTATCGGGTAATAATGTAACGCCTGCGGGTATAACATGACCTAAGAAAACCCATGTAATGGAATCGCGTCGGGTTTTGATGACATTCTATCACAAATACGAGACTTAGTTATGATAATGTGGAGCCAGTTTGGCATCATGTTTGAACTTGAGCGTTAGACCTTACCCAGTGGTGTACCTAGACTAAAAACCAAAGTGTAATGGGAGAGGGGCCGTCGGATATAAGTGCTCAAAAAAAATACAAGAACTTTTAAACTAAAGAATAAAGAAAGATACCTCCTCATAGCATATTTCACCTCGTGTTCAATTAACCAGAAGGGAATTATTACAAGAAATGTTACCTTACGCCTTTTTGGCATTCAGTAATTATGAAAATCGGACAAATTGTGGATAGGCAAAAACACAAATGTGTTTAATATGAATGGGGGACGCCCCAATATTTCTCCTAAACTGTGAGCTCGTGTCGAATTTCGTTTTCAGTTATAATGAATGAATACGAGGAAAAGAATTATGTTACATTAAGTCTTGTTAATGTCGAATATATAAGGTCAGGTGTGATTTACATTGTTATTTCGACCGCCCACTTTTCACATTTACTTTCTTATTCTTTTGGGGGGAGGGGGTTGTTTGGGACGCCCCTTCAGTTGACCCTGACACATTCCTGGATAATAACTAACGCACCATTGTTATTTGTTATATAATTATATAAGTTGTTTGCGCCTTCATTCTATTCCCTCAGCTCACTCATGTTTCTTGAAAACATTCTTTTTATGGCTTTGCCCAGAAGACACAGAAAAAACACATTTTCAACACCAACAAAAACATGAAAAAAGGAACATTCTTCATTCGCACCTCATCAAAATTAACCCAATTTGAAGATAAATGTTACAAACATGTTAACCTTCCGGGTGTCAATCTGTTCATGATTTGTCCAACCTTGTCGGATCCGAGGGGGTACATTCTTTTTTTCTTTTTTCCTTTTCCTCCCCCCCCCCCAAAAAAAAAAAGAGGAAAAGGGGAAAGTATGGGTTCATTGAAGGGTGAGAGAAAAGTCATTTCCGTTTGTTCTGCATCTCGTCACCCCGTCTCAAAAAGTCCAACAATATTTTGTTAACATTTTGGTCGAATTCATCTCATGTTGTATCGGGACAACTACCCCCGGACAACTTTCCCCTGACAACTGCCCCGGACGATTACCGGAGGCAACTACTACAGGACAATTAACTCCGATCATCTACCGCTGGACAATATATTACCAATTGGACAACTCCCGCTTGGCAACTACAATATGGCAATTACAATTAAAGTTTTCCTCCATGTGTAGATATGGACCAAATAATTTCTTGGTTTCACGTTAGCATCGCTAGTGATTAACTACCTCGTAAATAACATGCAGTAGTAAAATTAGCACAATGTTTACAATCGCTATAATAAAATGTCACCTTGATATATCAGGGTTAAAGTGGGACTGTTGGCTTTTAAGGATTGTTGTTACTTTCCTCATAACGAAGTTGTACAACCATCTACAATTTATTTTTTCTTCTTCTTCTTCTTGCTCGCGTGAATATTGAGAGGGGGAAAAAATTGAAATCTGTTTGTTCCCCATCTCTTTCTGTCGTTTCACTTTTAATCGTATTGTACACAGCATGTCTGGGTTGTGTTTGCGAAAGATTTAGAATGTCATAAAATATGTCAGTAAAATTAGCACAGACATAAAAACAAGGCTAATCAGGACTAAATAAATATGGCCTTGTTGTAATTAGGAACCTTGTTAATATATATTTCAGGGATAAATTAGAGCAGGCAAAACTTCGTGAGAAACTCTGTGGAGGCTTAATCAGAGGCGGTGGAACCGAGGGAGGGGGTAGGGGGCACAGTGCCCCCACTTTTTCATCCACCATAAAAGTGCCCCTTTTCATGACCAAAAAGTGCTCCTTTTCTTTGTTAATAAAAGATGTCATTTTTATGGTAAAAAGAAGCCTTTCAGATTTTTAAAAAGTCTAATGGAAAACATATAACATTATAATAGGGGCCCACAACTCCACCAAGTTACCGAGTAGGCCCTAAACTTTTAAGACGTATCGGTCTTCCTCTACACAACGAATAGCGCTCTTGTAAATCATAATTTACGAATAATTTAAAGCAATCTGTCGTTTCTTATGTTTTGAATTAGATCATGACCTTCACTTGTATCCGACTTCCATTTTTTGCCCTGAACGTTACTTGAACCATGCACCATTCAACAACAACAAAAAAGGAAATTCATGAGACAACCTTGTTCGATGTTTCTCAGTCTCTCGGCGAAGTCTTCTAACGTGACACCTGTTCGAAAATGTCTTCATAAGATAAGATTGGGCATTTTTTATTACAAAATACAGTTGTAATGCAGTTACAGTGCATATGAAAAAATGAAAGTTGTTCGGCCCCGTTCTACAATTTACCTAAGGGGGCCGTCACACTGAGGTCGTTCTATTACGTTCTATAACGTTCTTGCCCGTTCTTTAAAATATTGCTGAACGGGCTTTGGTCGGGTTGGAACTTATAACTTTGAAAAATAATTTCTTAAATACAATACTAGGCAGTTCATAAATAGTTCTCGTTACGTCAATTCCGTCTTTATCGCGTCCGCAATACGTTGTTATCCAGTTCAGACCGAGTAAACGGCTCATTCACTCTATGCCGTTCGTAGCACGTCCAACCCGTCACTAAAAGTGCCTATGCGCAGCATGATAAAAGTGAGGTACCATGTTCGTAGTACGTCCTTCTCGTTCAGAGTAAGTCCTACCCGTTTAAGGAACGCTGTCACTACGTTTAATTTTAGAACTGGAAGCCAGTACGATTTTTTTGAACATGTTCAAAAAAATCGGAATGCCTTTCCGTTCTCTCCGTTCGGGCCCGTTCGCCAAGTTCGTAAACAGATTGTAAACGGTCTGTACTAGATTCTAAAAGGTCTGTACTACGTTCAGTCCGTGTGTAAACAGATGGAGCCCGTTCACCAAGAACTACCAAGAACGCAGTGAGAACTAGCTCAGTGTGACGGGAATTATGACATGCCGTTCTGTTTAAAAATTGAAACGTATTGCTATCCAAGCCCGTGCTATAAAGTCCTGAGCAGATTGAAATAGGTCTCAAGTACGTCCACTCCGTGTGTACATAATTATATTAAGCCCGTTCTGCAATAATTTCAATAACATGGTAAGAAATTGTTCAGTGTGATAGAAGTATAAGCGAATAGATCAGCTGTTTAATTGCCACACATTAATTGTTACAATTATAGAAATCTCACAACTTTAAGAATAAATACGAAAAACGGCCATTAGTCCGAAAAGAACGCGTACATTTTGACCTAATTATTTCTGGATTAAGATGAACAACGTTCGTATACAGTCCTCAATACGTCCATCACGTCTCTGCCTCGTCTGCAGTCCGTTTGTATCTAGTTAAAACTTGGTGAAAATGACCGTTTCCACGAAACAGAGCCCGTCTGAAACAATCCAAACCCGTCCCCAGTTAGTTGCAACCCGTTCTTGTTTAATTCCAACTCGTTTCCAATGCGTTTCGTCCCGACCTTACTAGTTCTGGGTCGTTTTTAATCCATCAAAATCCGTTCTTACTCGTTCTTACGTCGACCAATCGGCCTTCAGAAAGTTCATCTCGTTCTTACTTCGTCATTATCCGTGGCTAGAACGTGTTGAACGCAAATGCGTACCCGTTTCCCATAAAAAAAACCTAGCCGCGTTTTTGCCAGACCTCATGCGTCTTCGTAACTTCAAGCTGATACTGAATATACAATGCTCGTTTGTAAGACGTCCTAGCACATCTTTGGAACGATTTAAGTACGGCAGTTTCGTTTGTAGTACGTCCATCTCGTTTCAGGTACGTTGCCAACCGCCGTTAAATTTTAGGACGAGATGGGCGCCCGATTTTTTTTTAACACTTTTTTGAAAATCCGACCGAGCTAGTCCATGAAAGTTTCGTAAACAGATCGTAAGAAGTATTTACTACGTCCACTCAGTTTACACACAGACTATGCCCGTTCGGCAAAATTTGCAAAGACGAAGTAGGAACGAGCTCAGTGTGACGGGGGTATTACAAACTCCAACAACATGAACAACAAGGACGAAACAGTGTATCATGTATGGGCTATGTCTAAAGGGGAGCCTTATCTCCATTAGTGGCGAATGTTTACGAATTTTTGCGATCTTTTCCTTTGTCATCACCAGGTAAATGCTTGCAAACGTTGATAAATTGTGGTTTTCATTCGAGTAAAAACATTAATTAAAAAGTTTTTTACTTTAATTGTCGCAAACAGTCGCACAAACAGTTTTTATGTTCGCAAAGACATCCTCAAACTTTTTTTTTTTTTTTTATATATATATATATTTGTCGATGACATAACAAATTCGTTGAAATAATGTTGAGCCCTGGAGAAAATTTGAAGTTTGTTTTGAAGTACGATTTATAGCACCCTCTATCGGCCATTTGATATTTGCCCACATGCCTATATGATACAGTCCTCTATATTTAACTTTGCCAACATTATATTTCTTCTTTTTCTTCTTCTTCTTCGAAACACCAGCCATGTAATCGCGACGCTCCTTGTTTTTTGATATGTCCTAAACAATTTTTGAATCTGACATAAAAATGACAAATATAGGTTTGGTCAGCCCGTCTACATGAATAAGGTAAGTTATGTCAGCACCTGTTATGGGATGTCTTCCATAAACTCAACCATTATTATTTTCAAAGTTCTCTATGTTCTCACTGTCTGAAATATAGGCCTACATTGATTTCTTGAATATAATAAAACAAACAATTTTGTATTCCTGTGCTGCGAGTATCACCTTATGGTGCTTATATACATCTCTATGAATTGTCTGTCTTAAAAAGTGCTTCTGGCACCCCTGACAGCGTTCGAAAGCTAGACGTAACAAGTGGTGAAATGTTGGGAGGGGCTGTGCCAAATTTCGTTTGACCATCTTCTGAAAGAAAATTGGGGAAATTAATTTTGAGCTCCAATTTGAAGCCAAGAGGTCGTACATTATGGAACCTAATTATTGACTTGATGACTGTTACAGGTATTGAAAAATAAAAGCTATTTGGAAAAGACAGGAAAACTTTTTGTCATGAAAAGTTTTGGGATGCAGACCACCCCCCCCCCCCCCACACCTTTGAAAGAACGGGTTTTTTCTTCTTCATTTTTCGCACAGTCCATGCAACTGTGTACGTGTTTCGTGTAATTATTTTAGATAGCCAAAAGCGAAATTGATTAGATAATCATGATGTTTAATTTCAGAAAACAGGTAACTATTAAATAAAACTTGACATAAAAATGGAGCAACTATCATGACTGACGATTTGAAAAAATAAAATGCAATCATAAAAATTGTAAAACTGAATTTATTAACACAAAATACAGATACATTTCGTGTCGTCAAGCTTCTTAAATAGGATTAAAGGCAAATTGGTACAGAGATATCATGACGATTGATTTCTGATTATACATTAGATACGCCTGGTTTTCTCTTTACGTCGAAATCTGAGACTAGACAGTATGCGTTTGCGACGTCATAACTTAGGGATTAAGATTGTCTTTGAACAAGATATCATGATGATGATTAATTTCTGAAACAAATTGATCTTCTTCGCAAATTAGAACTTGGAATTACGAGAGTATTTGTATAAGATATCATGATAAAAGTTAAAACTGTGCGTGCATGTGCAAACTGAATCAAAATTGAGTGAGTTACAGCTACAGATGGATGCAATTTCGTGTCATCAAATTGCTGAAATTAGGATTGGGAAAGTATTTGAAGAAGATAATCTTGATGATTAATTTCTGATATCAGATCTGGAGATTCAATCGACTCATCACCATGACGCCATCCAGATTTAGGATTGTTATCACGTGACGTCTGATTTATTTTTTTTATTTTATTATTTTTTTTTTTTAGGCATTATTTTAGGAGCCACAAAACGTTTTGCATGCAAAAGTATACCGCACACACTTTAGCCAAAATATGCTAATTTATAGGGACCCTATGGGATTTGTTTTTTGTATTTTGGGGATCGATATACTTAGGCTTTAAGACGAATAGTACAATCCACTCTTTTAAATGCTGAGACCAATTTCCACTCTTTCGCCGGGTGGAGATATACTTTCCCCCCCCCCCAATTTCCTTTAACAGAATGCATCTACCTACATTCTTTGTTTAGCGACACTTTCTATAGTTTCTCATCATTTCAGGAGCATTCATTTCCTAATTAATTGCATTGACAAAATTATATCAATTTCGCTCTTATGTAGGCATATATATATATATAATAATCCTTGGAAACAGTTTTTTTTAAAAGTGATATTGTTTCTTCACTTTTTATTTCTCCTCAAACGAAGTGAAACAGTTTTGAACTTGTCTTGTCCTGTCGATCAAGTAGCTGAAATATATCCTTTGCTCTTGGTTCAATTTTCAGGTTTCCATTTCAGCCTCTTTACTCGACGCTAATGATCTCTTATCTATCGCCTTGATTACCCCAGAGGTCGCGTACCTGACCTAGGGTCATCATTAGGTCACGTGACGCGCCCAAAACGTTCTGGACAGACGGACAGACAGAAACAATAAATCAATTCGTTCATCAACATTTTTCTTTCTTTCTTTCATTTTGGAAGGGGAGGGTGAGGCGGACAATGAGAAGATATCCAAATAAATTAAGCTGCATATCCAGCATTCAGCCTGTCATTTCTTCTCGATTTGGTCTAAATAATTATCTTGAATGATTCCCGCATGCGATTTTAGGAGTGAAGATATTGCTGGGGAAGTAGATTAGGATAGGAGAGTATAAGAGGGCGATTAAATTAGATTACCAATTTTCACATTATTGAGTGTTGACTGTATTCTCGACAGTTATAAAATCTCAATCTTATGAAAGTACAATTTCTTCTTTACCGCTGAACGTCATTCGCCTGTATTTAATGTGAGAATTGGTGACTGATCAGAATTATATTTAGATATAGGCCTATATTTTCTTTCAAAATGCCACGTCTGATGAAATTGGTCTATTGTAACGACGGACTACTCAATAAAATTGGGCCTTTATTTTGTTTAACAATAATTGATAAATATAATCGGGAGGTCTCGCAAGAGGTAACGTGCCCCCCCCCCCGACCCATAATGGGGTAGTACACCCATTAATTATACGCCTAAATGTTAAAATTGGAACGTAGGCCTACATGTAGATATCGAAAAGGAAAAATCGCCTGTGCCCCTCCGCCCCCCTCCCCTATCTTTTTTTTTATTCCTGACTCCACCACGCTGTGTCTAAAACCAATTTAATTTCAGTGTGGACTTCATGAATATCTAGACAGACATTGTAGATTGCAGGTGTATTATTGAGTCCAGAATGTCTGTTTTCTCAGTTCTACGTAGGATATCCCTCTCTAAATATGAAACATGAGCATGATGAGCCTTCCATTTCGTAGGCCTATGTCTGTCCTTCAGTCCCAAATATTTGAGCTGATGTGGCCTTTTCCCAACCTTTCAACCTTCCCAACGGTGATTCCCAATTAGTCAGATTCACAATTCAGAATCAATATTATTTCCAACGTTTAAAAACAAAAATGTGGCCTCCAATATGGCAAGAGACTCATACGAAATCGAAAGGAGGTACTAGTCCTAAATAGGTCGTATGAAGACTCGCTCGTTTCGAGTGTTGTATTATCCTCTGTATAAAGAAAATTGATTATGCGAGCGGGAAATATTCATAGTATGAAGATGTATGGTAATGTTTGGTATTTCATTAAAGCTGGAAAAGTAGACTTTGTTTCTGTGTCTTTTTTTTTTTTTTTTTTTTTTTTCTTTTCTTTTTTTAATCTATTTTTTTTTTTTTTTTTTGCTGTAAACTTTGAGATACGATTGGTCATCTATATACAAGCTAGAAAAGCAAAATGTTTACATGTGTACATGTCTATGGCTTTGCCCACGCCCCCCCCCCCACTCTTTTCAACAAACGTGTATAAAAAACGCGAAAATGACTATACAGTCTGTGTCCCCAAAAAATGGTACAGTCGGAAAAAAAAAATATTTAGGTATGAAATATTTTCAAATAATGTGTGTATGTGGTACCAATATAAAGCCAAATAGTTTTCCTTGCTGATGCGCTTAGTTCTGTATAATTTGCTTTCGTAAAACAAAAGTTATGCTAAATTTTGTGCGACAAGGAACAAATCGAAATTGAGCACTTCATGGCTATTATGCGAAACCTATACACAAACGCATGGGACGGCGTGCGAGAATTGGAATTTTCTTGATTGTAGAAAACTAGTCATATTTCAAAAATTATAACACCTGAAATGTGATGAAAAAAATTGCAGGTGAAAGCCTGATCTTCCTGCTTTTTTGAAAATACCAAACAATAGCAGGCTGTGATAATCTTCATACTATAAAAAATGTTTTCCACTTCAGATTCAGACTCAGACTGTAGATTTGTAATTTTATCCTGTTCAGCCCCCCCCCCCCCCCTATCACTTTCGGCTCAGCCCCTCCACTTTCAGAAAACGCACCGGGCCCCCGTAATTCAAATGTTTAGTCTTTTTGTTTTTGATGTCTGTCTCCAACGGGCTTTAAAAATAGAGGAATACATTTTGGAAATATAGTGGCTATTATACCTATATTTATATTCATTTATTAATCATAATGTCGAACCCAATATTAATCGGAAGCGACACTCTAGACAAGGTGTTCAACACATTATTCCTGTCAATGAGTTTAATTTTAGACATGGGCAGGTGAAACGTTGTATTGCTGTTTGGGGTCATTTCCGTTTGATAATAAGAGCAAGGTATCGCGACAAAAATGGTCTGGCGTTGGTTTACTCCCCTTTCTGTTTCTATCCAATTTATTTTGTCCTTTTAATTTGTTTTGTTTTCTTCATTTTATTACCAGTAGCTGTTGCCCAAAAGGAATATTATCTAGACAAAAATCCACGTATATGGATTGAACCCAAGGGCTCTTGACAAAATGTAATCATTACATGAACCCTGTCTTATAGATGCATTTATTTTCAAACCTACCTCGACAACCGTTGACCTCGAACCCGTGTCTGTCACCGTGACATCATAGGTAGTTTTTTTTTTAAATAGATGTAAACGCGACAGCTAGTGGCTAGCAATAACTAACCTTTCTGTTTCTTGACATAGTATAAAGAAACCATTTTGATTATTTAGTTCATTCAAGTATTTGTATTGCAGTTACCTTTGTTTTGAAAAGTTTCCGTGTAACGTAAAAATACTTAGCAATAGTGTTCTATGAGAATACATGAGAGGGCGCTAGACTGAATGACGAAGTCACTACTGTTCTGTTATTTTCTTTCGCCCCTTATTTCATTTTTATGAGTAGTTTTACATCATGGTGATAGTTAAAATATGACTGCACACCGCATCCAAAACGATTCAGTCAGCTACAGATGTATTTTCGTGAACAGCTGAAATTATGATTTATTCTTTTAATTCCTTCATTTTTTGTTGAATTATGATGTTGTACTTCGATTTCTATCATGTCTATGATCTAGTACTTTGACTATATTTCTACCTTGACCCGATCTCAATTTTATGGCTACCTCTATATTATATCTATCCCCACGACACATATTACCTTATTTTGCACTTTTCTGGACTATTGCAGTTCAATTAAATTTATGTTTCTATTTCAATTTTTTTGCAGTGACGAGCTGCTGAGTTGTTTATTACATTGTATTATTAAAACAAATAAAGACCGCTTGATGATAAGAGAAATCTTATCAACACGGATGTCGAGCAATGTCGAACAATGACGAGGGTTGTCGAGTAATGTCGAGCATTGTCGAGGAAGGATCGAGTGGGACTCGTCGCCCTCCCCCGGCAAGAAAAGTTCAGAAATGGAACAAAGGGGAGACCTAAAGCAAAACAATGTTATCATAGTTACCCCCCCCCCCCCCCCCCCCCCGCTAACGAGATTTGATTTAACGAAAATTATTAATTTTGTTTGTTCATTCGTTTGATTGTTTGTTTTTGTGTTTATTTTTGTTTTTTTATGTGTTTGTTTTTTTTTTGTTTTTTTATTGTTTTTATTTTTTTCTACCCATCCCTTCAACGAGGATTTTTGTATCAGTGTAATGTAATGGTAGGCTCATGAGACATCATTTGTGATAATCACGTTGTTTTAATATCATTTTTGTTTTCTTGATATCCATAGCAATCCGGTGACCTGACCAAAAGGTTTATCTGGGAATACGACCCAACATTAGGTAAGAACAATTTAATTTTTCTACTGAAATTTGAAGATTTTATTCCCGCCCCTCCCCCCCCCCCCCCGCCTTTCTTCACGTTCTGGATTCCTAAAATTTACGTGGAACTATAGTTGATTATGGCGTGAAATGAAACAAAATCTTATTCTTGTTGTTTAAATAGTCAATGGAATTTTGGCGACCTTGTATAATAATGATGATAACAGAATTATTATTGTTGAAAGCTTTTATATGTTGTATAGGCCTAAATTCAGCAGCTGTTTGCAACATTATAGCTTTCCTATTTCGTTAAAGACAGGTGAAACTAAGCATTGCCTTCTTTCGGTTTGAAAAAAAAATAGTCATAAATGTTCAACGCATCATATGTCAACTATAATCATTAATGGTTGATAGTAATGTTAACGATTCCCTTTCATTATATTCCTATCCACCTGCAGAGTTTATCTACCGCCACCAAACGTCCATTGATGACGAACTCGTTTCCATGGAGATCTTAGATACAGCGGGACAGGTAATGTTATATACTTGTCATGTATTATTTCTTTAGAATCGTGAATATATAGTTATGCCTGCATTATTTAGTAAGGTGCAAAATCAACAGGCTAAGTTCAGCAAGAAAAATCTGAACAAAATTATTGTAAAATTGGACCCAAGGTTAATTTTCCCTCAAAATAACATGTTTACAAACAGTATTTGACCTTATTTTTGTTTTTACTCGATGTCAAAGTTATGAGAACCTGCTACAGCTCATAAATATAAATTTAAAGGTATTAATAGCGTGTTATTAACCTCAGTTCCTATTTTACGTAAAAAGGAAATTTTACATCATTGTTGTAACATATTTCGTTTGGTAAACTCAAACCTATTTTACAATTTTTTGTAAAGAATTCGCTGTATTGGTAAGATTATAAAATAAGGTTATTGGTTATGATCAATAAATGAATAAAGAGTGGCCTAGTATTTCCAACTTTTGATCAATATAATATTCGTTCATTTGTTTTCATATTAATGTAGGTCGGCTCTATCTGAACAATCGTATTTTTGTATGAAGTAATGGTTAATGATTATATAAATACCAAATGTGATATTTTATGTCAGTAATGTACATCATTTTTACTTCATTTATTTGTTGATTTTATTCATGTATGTGCTTTTCTTTTTTCTTCTTCTTCTTTGTTTAAACATTGGATATACAGGAAATCGATAGTATACAGAGAGAAGGTCACGTGAGATGGGGTGACGGGTTTCTCGTCATCTATAGCATCACGGACCGGAAGAGCTTCGAAGAGGTCGTCCAGATCAAGAGTTTCCTCGACGAGATCAAGAAGGCGAGGAACGTATCCGTCGTCATCGTCGCCAACAAGTGTGACCTCGACCACATGCGCGAAGTCAGTACGGAAGAAGGAGAGAAAATGGCGCAGGATCTCGCCTGCGCGTTCTATGAATCGTCAGCCTGCCGCGGTGACGAAAGTATACCCGAAGCCTTTCATGAACTCTACCGAGAAGTCAGGCGACGACGCGCCATGGAAGGGAACAAATCGCGGAGGCGGAGCTCGATACAACAGATGAAACAGGTTTTGAATAAGACACTGACGAAGATCAATAACAGACAATGATGATCATAATTTCATCAATAAACAGACAATGATGATTTTGACTCGAAACCATATCTGAAAAGGATATTATTTTTGTGTCATGATATGTCATTGTGTTTTGGCAGTGTTGCCAAGAGAGCTTTCAGGTTTGAGTTCATTTTGTGGTCTATGAATTATCTTCTATCAAACAAGAATTGGAAGGCCATACCATACTTGATGAACAAGGATTTTAAATCCAGAGGGGGATGAACTCTGGCTCTTGTCCCAACCTTAGGAAGATTTAAGAGTCATCTTTTTACCAAAGACAGTCGGTTCCCTGATTAAGACGCCGCTTCAATTTGCTTGAACTAAAATGAAGTTAAGCAGGACGAGTGTTAGGTAAATGCCGGAGTGGTATTGTAACTCCCTAAAGCATTATGTAAGATGTGACGCGAGATGCCAGAAATATGTGAAATCGTCAGACAAAGTCGACAATGTAATAGTTTATTATCATAAAAAGACTTATTTTTAACACAAATAGCGTCGTTACAAACGACAGAATATCAGTTCATCAACTTGCTGAGCTCTTTGTTCATTTGAATGTGAAAGCTGAAATAATTGTATTTTTAGTTATGTACATGGATAGATGGTGGATGTCTTTGCGGAAAACGAATATCGGAACGATCGTCAATAATTTAAGTATATATTTTTATCCCAAAGACATAATCAAAGAGCTTGCGTCATTGTTTTCGATATGAACAAATAAAAATGTTTTGAATATGGTAACAAAAATAGCCCCTTCTGGAATTCAAAACACCCTCTCTGGGCAGATGACACCCAAAGTTGACATTATTATACCGTCCATTCATTCACATGAAATGCCTGACAACCATTTTGCCATGGTTATTTTAGGAGATTCTATCTTCAGATCCCATTCTACTTTCTGCTTTAGAAGGATCCCCGCCCCCTTTCCATCCCCATTACCCGTCAACGCTGGGTGGAATTATGATAAATCTTACCATAAAGACTTTCACAGTTTATATTGTGACTGATTGTGACTATGAAAGATTATGAGTATGTGACAACATAATCGCATGATAAATGAAATATAACAACCATTGTAAATGTGTATGATTATGATGAAAACTAAAGGGGTATCACGTTTAAATGAGCTTTATTCACATTTCAAAACGAACTCCAGGGTTGGTGAATAAGGAGGAAGTTTCAGGATACCTATATAGCTTTCTGAATGTATCTTAATCTATGACATGATTGTTTGGAAGGCGTATAAGGGATATAAAACCACTGCCAATACAGGGTGATCTTGTACACAATGCAAGACAACGCACTTACAATTTGTTTTTGTTTAAGCGTCTTGTTACGAGCCCTTAACCCTATCAAGGCCAAGGGGCCTTGTGATAGGTCAAATAACAAAAAAATTATGGAGGGGGGGGGGGCACAATGTGCCCCCCTCCCCCTTGGGCCTATGAACCATCAAAATACCTTGGTCTTGATAGGGTTAAGTGTTTCGTCTTTTTAAAGAAAGTTGGCGAATAATTTGGAGCACCTTTGCGTTATAGCTACTCGTAGTGAAGCGCTTGAAAGATCACTTAATACTATTATTTTTTTTTTTTTTTTTAGATATGGTTGATTCCTTAATTCGCAGACGCATATAAAATATTTTCTTTAAACTTTCCAGATTATTTGCAGTTAATTCCGTTTTCCATGCACCTTAATCTATACAATCCTAGTTATAACCAACGTATTATATAGCGTTTGCCCAAATATCAATATTCTGGGGAAGGGGGTAATGTACCAATAAGTGGGGAAAAGACCTTAAAAGGGGGGGGGGACAACGCCCCTAAGCAAAATGCTCTGTAATGCGCTTTAGAGTGAATATGCGCAATATCTACAATGTAATGCATTTAAATCTTATCTATGTTTCCTAATGAAGTACAATAAATATTGTAAATAGTTACATTTGTGTATTGATAAAGAACTATGTTTTGAACGTGATAATTTTTATAAAATAAGTGAAAAGTATGTAATAAATGCTTTGTTTCTTCTTATACTCTGTTATGAATGTTTGGCTCTATTTATTTTTGTTTACGTATAAAAGTAATGTAATTTTTTAATGACATACAATGAACACAGTGCTTGTCAGCCACATGCACGATTTTGGTAAAAGCCAAAGCGGGGATAACAGTTTAAGTTTCATGAACACAAGCCCATAAATTTCAACTCTGCAAAGCCTGCATTTTCGAGGAAAAAAAATCACATTAATGACAGATGACTTTGACCATGACAAGTTCTCGTGTTAACGGGTCGATTATGAATATCACTTGAATAAAGATTAATTATGAACTCACATTAATGTCATGGGGGGGGGGTCATTAAGTCGTTCGTTAAGTTACGAATGAACTTACGAACAACTGAAATATGTTCTTGTGTGTTATTACCAATCACATTCATAATTATTTAGCACAAGAACTGATCACCCTTCGTTCTCAAAATCATCCATAACTTTACGAACGACTTGGGGAAACACACCCAGTGGGGTGTAACACAAAAACTTACGATTGATAAAAAGTTACGATTGATTTTTTCTCAGTAGCCTCATCATGGACAGGATGCTTCAAAGTTGATGATATCATTTCTAACCCTAGCCCTTACCCTACTCTTAATCATATCAAAATCCTAATCCATGACTGTGCCTAGTTTCCAAATGAGGCTACCGAGAAAAAATCAATCGTAACTTTTTATCAATCGTAAGTCTTTGTGTTACACCCCACAGGTATGATACATCTAAGGCTTGTCGCGCTAGACAGGTCCTTTTCTGTTTAAAACTATTTGAAGAAAATGGATAGATCCATTCGCTCTTAGATCATTTTAGGTGCACAATGAAACTCCATTTCCACCAAATCCAGGACTATGACAACCATTGTGTACAATTTGTCATCATCTTATTCTCAATTGATAGTATTTTAGTTACGACAACGTACATATACAAGAAACAGTTTTTATCTTGTATCTACACCCAAATTATAAATGCATCTTACAGTCAATTCCCATTATAACGAGGTGCTTGGGACTAAAAAAAATTGCCTTGTTATAATGAAGTCTTGTTATACAGTCTGTGTCAAATAAAATGGTACAAGTGAAAAACATTTTTTTTTCAGTATGAAAATTAATCACATTCCATAATTGATTGATATTTCCATAAAGTAGGAAAATCAGGCTTTCTTCTGCAATTTTTTTCATCCCATTTGGTGCTGTAGATCTAGAGATATGACCAGTTTTCTATAGTCAAGAAAAAAATGTACTTTGCGCATGCTTTTCTATGGGTTTCGCACATAATAGCCATGAATTCAGCGCACAAAAACAATAGATGTGCACAATTTCGATTAGCTCTTCACTGTACAAATTTTAGCTCAACTTTTGTTTTACAAAAGCAAATTATACAAAACAAAGTGCATCAGTAAGAAGAATCTTTTGGCTTTATGTTGGTACCATATTCACATATCATTTGAGAAGATTTCATAACTTTAAAAAAAAAATTTCCGACTGTACCATTTTTTTACAGACTGTATTGAACATAAGGGCACATGGGCACATGCTTGGAGTTGGTCGGGAGAATCAACTTGTTATAATAGAATCTCAATAATATCTGTACTCGTACGGGAGTTGACTGCATTGAGTATAAACCAATATAATAATCGTATCTGGAACAATATTTTTAATTCCACATTAGATGTGACATTTATTACATTCAGCATATCACCATACATAGAGAAATTTAAAAAGAAATGCAAAACTTAATTAGTTTTATCTGTTTAACAGTACTTATTTTGCAGTGCAATGCACGTAATGGAACACTTGTACATTTGTGCATAGAACAATAAACCGTATACTACATTTCGTACATCCTTCTGAAAGGGGAATCTACTCCCGAGTACAAATTTGCTTAGTTTTAAGGTTTTGTCGTTTTCAAGTTATTTCGTCTGCTAGATTTCACTCAAATTTCTGCCAAAAAGGAAAACATGAAGCTAATCTTGTCAAAATATCTCTGAACGATTACCTGGAGACTGCTTCTTTCTTGACAATGTGACATGCTGCAAACACTTTTCACAATAGAATGCGACATTCCACAAGGAATATTAATAACAGAACACATTGCAAATGTACTCAAATTATTTATTCCCAGGGCATCAATAATGGTGACCTATGAATGAACCTACTTCAAGACAGTCAATAGCAGTAAGCATACGCCATCTAATGCTAGGAATATTCAATAATACCCTAATTAATTGCATTGTCCAGAAATAATGATTCATATTTTCATTCTCGTACACTAGTTTCATCAGAAATAGGGTTTTGTATTTCTGAAAATGTAACAATCTAACCAAAGATTAAAACATCTTCCTTACAGAAATGTTTCCCATTTACACACAAGAAAGCCTTTCTGATAAATCAAGTGACAGGCCAAAGGTAGCAATGGTAGACAATTCATTACAACAGCATAAAGGCCACCGCACACCTTACGATTGGTCTGCGGCCTGATTGTGTAATAAAACGTCATAACATTGGTGTGGATATTTAAAAATAGAACATCATACTGTGCAGAGTTCTAAATCATCGCAGGAATATTTATATGTTCAAATCAGTGATTATGTAACCTCTTTATTAAAATTAAAGCAAATTCAATATCTAATCGTAATCGCACAATTGGCTATTTTTATTGGCGATTCCAAACCAATTTGCCCTTTACTCCTAATTAAAGGCTTGCAATTTTCTGAAATTCAGTTTCAGTATTCTTACGGTTAATTTGAACCTCTAATGATAATATTCTATTCATTTATACTTTCGTAAAATAAGCAAAATGCGATTGGTTACAAAATCGGATCGTAGACCAGTCGTAAGGTGTGCGGTGGCCTTAAATCTCCATCTAATTCTCTATAAAACATTTCTGAGTGAAATCTTGCAGACGATATAACTATCGGACTAGGTTCATTTATACCGTGTATGGATTCGCCTTTAAACACCCTGTGTTGAACATTAAGATTTCTGTAAGAGCCTATTTGCTCAAATATAGTCTAAAACATAATTGCAAAGGCTTTCAAAGAGATATCATCAGGGAATATACATCACAAACTCCATAATCATATACCATCAAGAAATCAAGAAGAGACATTTCAATGTACAGCTTATTAACCCTTTAGCACCTAGGGACTGCGTGAAAAGTGTCAGTTTACTCACTAGCGGAAAGGGTCATGCTGTGTTTCAATCACGTTTTTCCAATAAGAATAGCTCTTAAAACATATTTTCTTGTGCAGAATCGGACAGCACACGTCCAATGGGTAATCCACAAGAAGTACATGTATGAGCATGTTTCATCACATATTTTTTATACAACCTTGACTAAAGCTTGCTTAAGACAGGGGCGGTTTGGGGCGGTTTAGTGAGTAAGCTGAGGGGCGGTTTAGTGAGTAAGCTGAGGGGCGGTCTCGGGCGGTTTAGGTGCTAAAGGGTTAAAGAAACAAGTATGTATCATTCATGACATAATTTTTTTTATGTAAATGCATGAAGTGATTACAGTGGGAACTCGCTGTATAGAAGGAGCTCTGATATACATGTTGATATACATGTAACAAGGTAATTTTGCTGGTCCCATGGGAGGTGATTCACTAGAACCCGTGATCGTTCCTAAGAGCAATATTTGGGATTGATTTCAATCCCAGACTAAAATTAATCCTAACTCACTGGTTCACTAAATCGCTATTAGCTTTGGATTAATGTTACGTTCAGATATATGAATATTCATGAACGCACACAATCAACCAATCAGAAAATTTTATTTTGACAGGTTAAATTTTTGTAAGACTGATGAATGAGGTTAATGGGTTAGCGCATGGAAATTGTGCTAGTCATCGTTGACGTCACAATCAAATTGTCAGATTTACGCTACACGCTTGCGTTTGAAATTATGAGGTTACGCGTGTGCTCATATTAAATTAGGGTTATGTACAAAGTCAATGCTTAAAAGCGGTGCATGACAGCTTCTAGATTTGGGATCAATTTTAGCAACAAAATTGATCCCACATAGCTTAGTGAATCAGCGACTAAAACTGATATCGCTCTTAGGACTGATATCGATCCCAAAATTGATTTTATCCTATTTGGGAGTAATTTTAGCTGTTAGTGAATCACCCCCCAGCTCTTTGTATTCTTTTTTACCCTGATAAAGAGCAATTCCTGATAAAACAAGGTAATTTCCAAGGTCCTTTCTTTCGTTTTATTTATTGCAAGACATAATTTTGTCCTGAAGACGGTGAGAACATGCTCACCGAAACATCGAGAGCGGGTACATGGTGTAGGTCCTTTTCTGGACCACTCATAACCTCAAGATAGAATACTTGGTGCACCATGAAACCTTCCACTAAAAGTATTCACAAGTTCATTTTATTTCAAACTTAGTACTTTTTTGGCAAATCATTCAAGGCAGCTTAAAACTGTATAGTCACAAAATTGTAATAGTTTTGTTTTCATGCATGCAGCAATATTTACTAATTGCTCATTGCAAGACTGAGTTCTGTGTTATACATCACTGACAACTTTATTAAATACAACAATCATCACGAGCTCATTTAGTTTCAGATCCAGTACTCTGACAAAAAAAAGTTCAAGGCAATTATACAGTCACACAAAATTTTCATTATATTACTTGTTGCATGCAGTAATTACTTGTGTTTTTTTTTTTTTTTACCACTTGCTTTTTCAACAATTTCAGGATTCATGGTTATATGGCAATCACAAACGTACAAACTACAGGACATTAGGAACACATCAATTTGGCATTGACACTGAATCTATACAATTACATTCATAGATAGTATACTGTATTCGCCGTTATTTTCGCGAGATTAATTTTTCGCGCTGAGCGGCCTCAAAGATTGTTCACAGGTTCTTGAATTCGCGCTGCATGTTCGTAAGCACACAATTGAACGTTCCCAATACATGCACAAAAAAGTTTGCTCATACATTCGCGGGTTTTTTAATTCGCGCCTGCCGATCTTCACGCGAAATCCGCGAAAATTAATGTACCGCAAATATTTCCACGATTACAGTATCCCATAACGAAACACACATGCAGTCCACTCTCATTATAATGAGGTAATGAAACATCACAGAAACTCTACTTGTTATAATGGGAACAATGGTCCCTCAACATGAATTTAGTTTGACAAGAAAATCTTTTTTGTCCAAGGAGATTCTAAAATGTTACTAGAATGTACATGTACATTCCAATGACATAAGATTTATTGGAACCTTTCATAAACGAGACAAATGTGACTGCATCTCCAATATGCCTCCTCTTCTTTTTCAACCTACAATTCAGCAATTGACCTATCTGTCAACAATAAATAAAGGGTTACACATAAAATAGCAACGGCACAGAGTAACTGACCATTGGAATGTAGCAGTCGTACAATACACAAATCCCACGTGTGCCTCCCCCAGGAACCCCCCCCCCCCCCCTCTCCTCCACATTGCATCCCTGTTCATATACAACACCTAGTCACAAGACACTTGGGTGGTGTCTCACAAAGAGTTAACTAAACTTAAAAATCGCACTTAAATCGTTAGTTTTGTGCGTTATATTACGCATCACCTCATTGGATTGACGATGCTTAGTAGTACAGTCAATATATGGTTCAACCTCACACTAATTGCAACAGAAAATCTGGAACAGTATCATGATCAAGTATATTTCCTCCACTATTCAAAAGTCCTAAGGTTTCGAGTGTGTGGAAGGGGTCAAAGGTCAAAGGTCAATAAAGGTCATTTTGGCCTTATATCATGTAAAAATGATGTAATGTCATGTTTGTTTTCACTTATAACTTGAAAATTAGTAAAGCATACTTAACAGAACTGTGGTCAATTAGATTATAACATATGCAAAATAAGATGAGCAGGTTTTGGTGTACCATATGAAGGTCAAAGGTCAGAGGTCAATAAATGTCTAATACGTGTGAAAATGAAAAGAAATTGCCGTTATCCTAGGAAACTTAACATCAACATATATACAGTCAATATGGTTCAACCTACAAATATTGAACATGTATCTTAATCAGTAAAATTCTCTTACAACATTCAAAAGTCCTAAAGATTTCGAGTGGTTGTAAAGGGTCAAAAGGTCAAAGGTCAATAAAGTTACCTTTGCCTAAAATCATGTCGAATAATGTAATCTTATGTTTGTTTTCATTATACTTGAAATAGTAAAGCATATAACAGAACTATGGTCATTATGTATACAATATGCAATAGATATGCAGGTTTGGTGTAACCATATGAAGGTCAAGGTCAGAGGTCAATAAATGTCTAAACGTGTGAAAATGAAAGAAATTGCCGTATCCTAGGCATAACTTAAGCCAGTACAGGTATGTAAACCAACTTGTTTATTTTGTTAGTAAAAATTTGAAGGTTAAAGGTCAGAGGTCAATGGATATCCAAAATCCTGAATGATGAGAAATTCTTTTATCCTATATGGCAGTCCGAGATCTATATAAACTGGTCACCCAACTTATGCTCTATGATACTTAGGCATGATTTATATGGTTTTTGGTACAACCATATTAAGGTCAAAGATCAGAGGTAGATGTCAGAAAACCTGTGAAGATGAGAAATTTGTTTGTTTTCATGAGGAATGCTGACTAAACTTGGGGAGTTAAATTATATGATACTGAGGCAAATTAACATACTGTATAGGAGCACACGAGGTGACAGTCATTACAGGTCAGAGGTCAGTAGATGGCAAATCCTGTAATATGATGAAATTTAGGTTCATTGCATTGTGTATATTGAGAGACAAATGAACTTTGCAGTAGTGCACCTATATTTTGAAGGTCAAAGGTCGAGATAAGTAAATTTTTTATACAAGAACTGTTGTGTACCTATACCCTAACTGAGATCCACTTGAGGAGTGTGAAAACTTGTTTTAGTTATGTTTATTGATAGGTAAATTTATCACCTTGACATGTTAGGATCAAAGGGCATATCCTCCACAAATTTTAAGATATTACTTTTGTTACCTTTTTTTAGCGATAATTTAGACTTTAGTAAACTACATGTAGGTAATTGCAACCACACTTGGATTAATGGTGTGAAATTTGGTAGCGAAGGATAAAGTCAATCGTTAACGTTTGTAGATAAATATTTTAAAGTAATGGGCACAATATCATGAGAGATCTTAATGAAAATGCTTTAAATTAGGCACAATAGCTGGCTCATTATAGTGCATCTTGCCAGAAATAAACATCCATGGATATTCATATCTTTATCTCTGCATGTGTTACAGTCATTTCAACAGACTAAATTTTAGGTGAATATCCTTTAGGTATGGAGCTCCTGTCTCAAGAGAAACGCCCCCACCCCTCTCAAGGCGTTCGTTCCTGTGATTTCTCGGGAAAAGGGGTGACATGTTTTTAGGGTTCGTTCAGGGGGAATTCTGAAATCATTGAAATAATGGTCTTTTCGCTTCCAAACTGTTTTATTTAGGGGTAGTTTTCAAAATATTTTTGAGCAATTTCATATAGGGTCCCGTATAATATAATGAAAATAATACGTGGTAGGGGGTAATTTGCTAACTCCTCCAAAAGTCTGTAAAGGGGATTATGTCTGTAAAAAGCATACCATCTCCTCAAGTGAATTATCATCTTTCCCTTGATCAGTGTATTGATGATACAGCGAGCCTTTCACCTCACAATTTTTTGTTGACAAAAAATAAAGAATAAGGCAGGGGCAAGGGTGGCATTTCGGGCCACAGATGTCTACATTAGTAGATGTATGTTGAAGGCAAATGTATTAGCATCACAGTAAGGTTATTGTCATGGAAGAGAAATGTTTGAGGACTTACCGTACCATTTGTGAAAATGAAATGCTCGACAATTGAGGTTATGAGGAAATGCTATCTCAATTTAATTCTAAGCCCTGTAACATCATAAACATAAACATATAAGAGTTACACTCAATGATCTTATCTCTTTTATGTTAACGGAATAACCTTACCAAAAAATAACTAATAGCCACAATGAGATCCAACAAATTAATCCTGACTGCTAGTATTCAAAATGATCTTAAAACATTTGTTACCAGCATGATCAGCATAACGTAGTTCTACAAATGTGTGTAAAAAATCAATCTGGCAATTACTTTTGAATCCCTTCAAATACTTATCATGCTTCAGTGGCGAATCCAGGCAGGGCGCGGGAACGCCCCTTATAATACTTATACTATTGACTGTACATGTAAAATTTGGGAAAACTTGGCGGCTCACTACTCATGGGATCAGGCACCCCTCTATTGTCAAATCCTGGATCTATAACTGCTTTTTGCGGTTGCATATTTTATCAATTTTACTATACTTTTGGTGACCTATCGATATTTGCAGTGTTACACGTACCATCAAAATCATGAAATATAACAGGCTAGGTTGAAGTCATTTTATCAGTGATCTTAACTTTATCATGGAACAAACTATGTACATGCACATGTACGTTTTTCATTATTTTGACATAGGTAGCTGCCCAAAAAGATCATTATATCATTAGTCCCTCTTATACATAATCACCGAACTTTGATAACATTAATGAAACAAACTTCTCGTCACTCATGAGTAATTTGTCTTTCGTCATTAATTGACTTTAAATTCTTGAAACATTAGTTACGTTGGCAATATCAAGTGCCATGAACCGCAATAACCTCCTAATTATTAAGTGCTTGCGAAGTAATTGTGAAGACAAGGGATTTCATTATACTGAAATAGTTCTGATCATACATATGTGTCCTTCGACTTTGAACGAGTTTACCATCCGCAGGTCATTGGCTCATCTTCATCAGAAGTCCCTTTCATGTTTTGGACAGGATTTTAAGCTAAAAATGACATTTAATGACCATTGCCCTTTGCATAGTTGTCATTTAAACTTTGTATTTCATCTTCTTACATTCATACAGAATTGCTTCAAGTTTGTTGACATACATTCAGATATTCAGTCATTGCCAAACATCAAGTAGTTTCTCATCTTTCTTTTTACAGGAATTAGACATTCATTTGGTGACCCCTTACCTTTGACCTCATGGAAGTCACAAAAAAACATTATTTAGTTACCTTTTAATATGTAGATCAAAGTTTGGTTGAAATGTCCCCAGTTATTGTACGCCAAAATCTTACAAGTTCATTTGTGATAATTGACCCCAATTTATTGACTTCTGACCTTTGACCTTTAAATAGATCCGGTCATCAAAGCCTTCAAAGTTCATTTCAACATCAAGATTGCACTTGTTTGTTGACATTATTATAGTCGATCTTAAGTTATAGTTAAAGCCCAAAGGAACTTTCAAAAGATTTACAGGATTTTGGATTTTTATTGACCTCTGACCTTTGACTTTAATATTTATCACCAAAACCTTACAGGTTCATTCACCTATACAACATTGAACCAAGTTTGGTTGACATACCTGTAGAGAGGTCTCAAGTTATAGCTAGGACAAAGGAAATTTCGTGGCATTTTTCCCAGGTTTTGACGTTTATTGACCTCTCTGACCTTTGACCTTTCAAATGGTTACTACCAAACCTGTCCATTTATTTCTATACATAATTAACCCAAGTTTTGATAAGAATGCTTTGCTATTTTATATTTATAAATGAAATAAACATAACATTACATCTTTCTGACATGTTTTAGGCCCAAATGACCTTTAATGACCTTTGACCTTTTTTGACCCTTTTTTCCACCACTCGAAATCCTTAGGACTTGTATGTGTTAGAGAGCTTTACTGATCAAGATACATGTTTCAGATTTTCTGTTGCAATTAGTGTGAGGTTGACCCCTTTTTTGTCCTAGAATGACTGTACTATAGGGGATGCCCGCCATTGTGAAATCTATCAATTAAATTGCACGTTATAAAAACAGATGCGCGTAGAAGTTAAGTGCGACTTTAAGTCTCCTTAACTCTTTGCGAAACACCCCCCTGGGTGGTGTTTCACCATGTCGTTCATAAGTTACAAACAACTTTACGATGGACTGGTTATCCCTTCTTGTGCTGAATGATTGGAAATGTGATGAGGATGGTACCCAAGATCATGTTCCAGTAATTCGAGCGATCCAAAATACAAAAGTTTATCAATATTGTTCGATAGCATCAATATTATGGCTAAATTTTTAGGGTCAAAGGTCAAATTGTTGGCAGCTCCACTTCCGCTAGGTAGCAGCATGCGTAAGTGCCATATGCATACGACGGATTGATGTAGCTGAAATATATTTATCTAATATTCATGTGCACGCACAGCTAGCTGCGCTATTTTTTATCAGTTATTCACATGCGATGACTGAACTCATCGTATTCATTATAACACACACATCGCTCAATTTGTGCCAGAAAATTGTAATTGATACAACGTGCACAGCTTATAAGCTAGCCCATTGATCATAATTCTCTCTCACTGATTTGGAGCCGGAAGTGGAGTTGTCAAAACATCATGATGTATGTTGGGTAATCTCGCCAGCTGGAAGTATATCGGGTACCTCGAATTAGTAATGTCATTTCTAACCTTGCAAACAACTTGACGAAACACCCCCAAGTAATGTTGCTGCTATAATGCAGATAGGCTATACTACAAGTTCCTAGTTATTCATGCTTATTTTGCAGCTATACATGTATGGCATCGCTTCTTGTTAATTATTGCCATATTACTACCATATTTGGTGGTGTGTATGAACAGGAGTTCCAATCGTCAAGGAGGCAACACTAATTAAAATACATCAGCAAAATATTGCTGTATTCATGTACAGGCAAACCTTTCTATTAGCACTGCACAAGGGAAAGAGTAAACAGGAAACCAATTTAAGCAAGGGGCCTTTATACACATGACCTGCTCCACACTTTTCTTTCTACTGTCAGGCAATATAATCAGGTGACCACTATAGACCGGTGACCTTTATAGAGGGGTGACCACTAAGACAGGTTTGACTGCATATGAACTGGGCTATTGTGAAAGGGATACCTAAGATATGAGCTGGAATTCTCATCTTTCTGTCTCTCCCTGGAGTAACTCATGATAAGCCTTCATCCCAGCCTCTTGGTACTGTTTAGCAACCTTACCTGGATTGTCGGCCTGCAGGTTAATAAAATGAGATCATGAATTAATGAAAGAATATAACATAATACAGATATGATGCATACAAAATATTCAGCAATAATACATCAGGGGGGCATTTCATGAAAGGACTTGTCGGATACGGATGTTTTATCCGACAAGTCCTGTATTATCAGACTGTTACCATAGTAACAATGCTTCTCAGCCAATCAAAATCAAGTAAAGATGTCAGATCTGACAACTTGTCAGACAAGAAATGTTGATGAAATGCCCCCCAGGATGAAATCTGTTAAGCATTATTCTGAACAGGAGAGAAATGGGTACTAGTAATGGATATCATGATTTTCAAGTACAGCAGAAACTTGTTATAACGAGGTCCTTGAACCATAATTACTTTTTTATCAGGAATCTTCTCATATCAGGGTTAAAAAAAAAAGAATACAAAGAGCTATGGGACCAGCAAAATTACCTTCTTATGTCAGGAATCTCGTTCTATAAGACCTCTTTATAACAAGTTCCACTGTATTTACCAACTGTTGTTCCAAATAAAACTTATGCATCGACATCATCGCGCCGCCAGAGCCCCTTCACTCAGAGACTGAGGCCACTGCCTTGCACGCATTTGTGACCTGCAGCTGGTGCATCTCTGACAACTGCGTTTACGCGTATTCCTATGTGCTCTGAGGGAGGGCCCTATAAGATTATGAAGTCATATGCATATGGTCTATACCGCAAAAATATACACCTCCCTACATTTCATGCAAAGAAATTCTCAGACATCAGGCGCAGAGGAGTCTATGATCAAAGACAGGTTCTGACCATAGTATTAGATTTTACTGACCTGGTAAATCCCTCGTCCAACAATGATGATGTCACTTTTGCGCTTGGTGATGACCTCTGCAGGGGTCAGATACTGCTGACCTAGGTTGTCCTTCCCTTCAGCAAGCTTCACACCTAGTAAATTTTAGAACAGGGGGGTTTTTAGGTGCTGCATAAGGGCATTGTTTATATGGTTACATTCTTTTGAAAGAACTTGTATTAGATTTTTTTTTAAACTACATCTCATATCAACATCAAACCTTTCTTTCACACTTATTTGATAGATTAACCTGTTGAGACGAGCTGATTTGGCTACAACGCACATTTTCCATAGACCTCAGCCCGAATATATTCGGGCTCAGTCCCCAACGGGTTAAGAGTATTTTCATGTATAAATTACAGATTCTTTATCACACTTTATTTATACTTTCACTATACTTTTTTTTATATAAATAGCCCGAAACTAAAGTGGACATTTACACAGGGACAGACTCACAAAGGTTACAATAAAAAGGCTCACAAAAATTTTAGCTTGTTACAGCCAAATTGCGAGAAAACCACTACTGTAACTTAAGAGAAAAAACAAATTTGTTTCCCAAATTTTGTACAAGAATCTATTGAAAGGTTATATCAAAAGACATTGTTTTGTAATAATTACTCACAAAATTTAGAATTAAATTTGAGTTCAGAGACAGGTACACCTACCAACTTGAACACTGGTTGGACATGAATAACTCAATATTTTCATCAAAAGCAGATTTAGCCCCTTTTTAATAAGAAAAAAATGAGCAAACAAAATGGGATTCCACTGGGATTAGAACCTAAGACCTCCTGATTACTAGACAGGTGCTACACTGCCTGAGCTATGGGAAGCCCTTATGGTGATGTTCGTCCCAGAAAACCCCTTAGCTTTCAATGCTCAAGTGATCCGACGCTATAGAACCTGGCATAAACCTGAAGGAGAGAAATCAACTTTAGGTGTAAATGCAAAGGATCACGATGCAGCTTTTTAAATATAAATTTCAACAAAGGGTGAAACTGACCGGAAATATGTAATATTATAGATATAGTGACTGCCATGAGGTGCAATAGTTGTTTCTAAAGCTCGAGGGGGCCTTTAGAAACAACTATGCCCCGAATATTAAGGCAGTCACTATATATTTTATATACCGAAGAAAAACTCACCATTTTTTTGCCTAGCACCAGCGTAGAACCTCTGCAGAACATTATCCAGCTCCGAATTTGGCAGTTCGCTATTTCATGTAGACTTCTCTAAGTTAGGTATTCTTCGAAACATTCACGGCAAATTTCACGGAATTTTTAGTGTTCTTACTATCTGCTGCATGAATTAAATCACGCAATTGATCTTCATCCAAAAGTTCGAATCGCGGAACGCTGTCCTGTGCCATTGTTGCATTAAATTCACGTAAAAAAGGTAAACAAATCCAAATCGACCGCCTCGAAAGTTTCGTACCGTCTGAGCTGCGCAATCGTCCGTAGCAACCTAATGTTAGCGATCAATTTATTGCATTGCGAATACACGGTGTCTGCGCTCGCACAAATCACGGATCGTAGAAAAATGACTGTTAAAAACGACTATTGAAAGATGACTATTAAACGCTCAGCCTCCCTGGCCAGGCCTGGCTAAAACTATGACCAGACTTTTGACCAATCAGAGGACAGGATTATTCAACATTCTTAAACTGAGTTATATAATATTTAATCTATATTTCTGGTCAGTTTCACTCTTTGTTCAATTGTTTCTAATGAGTGTACATACCTGGAGTCATGTGGATGAATTTGGGGTCAGGGGTCAACGATGATGTAGAGATGAAACCAATCACAAAGTCACTATTCTCCTCCGCCATCTTCACAGTTGCTATAGTGATATGAGAAGATGAGATAATTCATTATTTTCAGGAAAAGTGGCATCAAAACTGGTTTACAATCTCAATATGCAATCATACAAACAGTTTTGAAGCAAGAAAAGAAAAACAGAAGTGTAAAATATTCTACAAGAGGGCATGACAACAATACTAAAAAAAATATGACTCAAACAATACAGAATGTGCTCACCACCCCTGGCGTTATCTATGTATTCAATGCAGAAATAGACTTTCCAAAGAAAGATGTATACAAGATGAATCCTCGACCGCGCACAGTCGAAATATATGCCTCCGCCATTGCCAAATCAGAAAGACATCTTTGACCTTGACATTTTATGTTGCAACCCCAAACCTTACCAGATCATTGCCCTCCCAAATTTTGACCTCGTAACAATTGACCTTTGACCTAGGTACTCCATATTCTAATCATAACATCTTCTTATGGCGACATACTACCCTTAAGATTACAGTTTACATCTCAATCAATTGGTTCTTGAGATATCGTGATAATGATCTCATTTCACTGAATTTCACAATTTGACCTCTTTAACCTTTGACCTACATAAACCATAATTTAACCAGATCATCTTCATTTGGTGATACATACTACTCATAAGTTTGGAGCTCATTATCATATTTCATTTGGTTCTTGAGATATCGTGATAATGAATTCAATACAAGGAGTTTCACAATTTGACATCTGTCACCCTTGACCTTTGTTCTACATATACTTGAAAAATCTAATGAGATCGTCTACATGTGGTGATACATATTATCCCTAAAGTTTGAAGCTCATATCTCTACTGGTTCTCAAGATATCGCAATAACTAACTCAATACATGGGATTTCACTATTTGACCTCTGTGACCCTTGACCATTGACCTACATGCTCCAAAATCAAATCAGATCGTCTTCCTATGGTGATACGTACTATCCTCAAGTTTGAAGTTGATATCTCAAGCGGTTCTTGGGATATTACGATAACGAGCAAATGGGACATACGGACGTACGGACGGATGGACAATCCGAAAACATGATGCCTCCGGCACCACCTTCGGTGGCGGAGGCATAAAAAAAAAAAAATCACTTTTTAATCATGTCACAGTCTCAATTTAGCAATATTCATGACGCACCCCCGCTCCCTTACATTCAAATATGTGACCCATCACATCAAAATTAGACACAAGGCGCCAGAAATTAGTCAAAGATCCCAACAAAACAATCCATTTTAAAGGCTATCCCCTAATCATTTCTATTCATATTTTTTTACAGATCATACAAGAAACATTGAAAACTCAGAAAATCAAGAAATATATCCCCCAAAATAAGACAGTTTTAATAATTTTGTCGATTTCCACGACACTGTGCTTTAATTTGCTTGGCGACTTGTGTCTGATTTCGATGTGATGCATCACATATGTAGAATGCTATTGGTGTGTTCTATTCAACTACATTTTTGACATTCACCTTGTGTATAATCTCCAGTTGCTAGGTTACCACTTGAGCTCATCTGACCAATCAGGAGGCAGGCACGGTCCTTAGCCCCGCCCACAGCCTTGAGACCACTGATGATGCCTGGTCCTGCTACTGAATGAGCATTGGTAATATGAGACCATTCAGATATCTTGTATACGCCAGAAGAATACTGGTGTTGGACTGTGTTCCCGATGTCAGCAAATTTCCTATAGTGCAGAGTCAATGTAGAAATGTTTAATTCAACTTTGAAGTAGTAAATGTAGATTGCTTATAGGTAATCAAATTAAGCAGACTAAACATCTTTTAGACCAACAAAGCAATACATTTTGGAAGAAGCTTAAATATCACATAGATTGAAGAAAAAAAAAATTCAACATTTAACATCATGTCATTTTCCAGTGGATGTCAAAATAACTCTTCCTCTTACTTTTTTAGGCTTCAAAACCTCATTTTTTTTTTTTTAATATTATTATACAAACATTTAGTTTTGCTTACCTACAATTAATGTACAGTTTATATTTTTAATACAAGTCAGAATTCTTGCACTTGCTGACAAGGTTTACAAGCTGACTACCTCAGCATGGTAACACATAGTTATGAGCTAAAAAAAACTGGCCCTAGTATGCATCCATGAGGTATTCACCTTCTTCAAAACAAAAGAAAGTTATGACTCCGGGACAGGTAAATTTGTAACACTCTAGTACTAAGGGATAAAGTGGATAACAACCTAGCCAAGGAAAGATCAAGCTGGATGAAGCTGATCGCCTCTTGCGTCGGGTACTAGGGAGCCTCAGAGTCTTTGTAATTAAAGAATAAAAAGAGAAGGCCCCATTATACAACCCTGTGGTACTCACCTGTCTTCAAAGATGAGGAAGTTATGCTTCTGTGCAAGGTCCTGGAGTGATTGAACAAAGGTTGAACTGAAGTCTTCTAGGATGTCAACATGGGTCTTTAGAATGCAGATGTATGGGCCTACCTGATCAGCCAACTGAAAAAGACCCAAAAAAATTATTTTATTGTTCCAAAATCATGTCAAGGAATATCTCATGCCACATTTTAAAGTGCATGGGTCTTTATAATGCAGATATATGGGCCAACCTGGTCAGCCAACTGAAGAATACAGGATTTTAAAAACGAACTTTTGCTACATGATTGTTCCACAACAATGTCAATCAATCTGGTTTATATGTCATCTGTCATTTAATTTACATTTTCTGATGCCTGTTATGTCTTATAAACCTACATGTATCTCTTCTTTATCATCATTATCATAATCATTATCAATCATCATCAAAATCACTAAAATCATGATCAATGATACATGGGTCTTTAGAATGCAAAATATATGGGCCCACCTGGTCAGCCAACTGAATAAAACAGGATTTAAAGATGTACATATTCTTCATGATTGTTCCACGACAATGTAAATCAATCTGGTTTATCTGTCATCTGTCATTTAATATACATTTCCTGATGCCAATTATATCCTATAGGCATATCTCATCTTCTTCATCATCATCACCATCATCATCATCATCATCATCATCATCATCATCATCAAACATCATTATCGATCATTATAATCATGAACCCCGTTTAGAATGCAGATGTATGTTTAAAACTGTACATTTTCCTCATCCTTGATCCAAAATAATGTGAAGCAAACTTTATGCCAGGCTTAAACATGACCATTTTTTAACTCCATTATCCATTAAAAAAATCACAATTAGAGTGAATATAAAGAAGAAAACAAATATGTCACCACTCAGTAAATTGTGTGAAATATAAAGCATGACACTTCAGCCTTCCATAAATAAATGGACTAAGTTAAATTATTTTTAACTTACCGAGAATACAGGACAGAGTTTGAGGCAAAAAGAATAAAAAGAAGATTCATTAACTTTTATGACAAAACAAAGTTTACCTCCAAAAGTTGACTTGATGTGGTTACATCAACAGAAAATGCAAGGTTGGTCTGTTTGGTCTCCATGATGCCAAACAGTTGCTTAGCAACACGATGCTCACAGAGCTCCGCCCTATCCTTGTATCCCAGATGTTCCTGAAGGGGGTAGACATTTGTAATTTTTTTTAAAAGCAATTCAGTATAAGTATCTAATTTTGGGATAATTGAAATGTCACTATAAAAATACCTGGAATAATGGTAAATTGCCAATTGGTCTAAACCCACTTTGACTAATGAAAGTTTGGCCTCAACCCACATGGTCTAATTCCATTTTGTCTACAACCAGTTTGTCTAATTACCTTTTGGTCTAATTGTCACTTCGCCTATTTACCACTCCGTCTAATTCTCATTTCTTCTAATTTTCAATTGGCCTAACACCACTTGATACACTCCTGTAACAGACTGGAAATATACTACAAATGGGTCAAAGCCAAAATTATTGTTCACTTAGGTCAAATTTTCAAATTGGTAGTCATATCTAGAATTACATATAATATGAAAGCTGAGATTCCACAGATTTTGGAAATGTATATGTCCAATATATAACATTGCCGATTTTGTTGTAAAAAGCATTTGAATGTGGAAATAGCGCCCTCTCTGCGCGACGGGACAGAAAATTTATATTTTATCAATTTACATTAAAACCTAAAAAGTTAAGACAATATCAAGTTTTATTATGGAATTACCCTATTGCAAGCTTTACATTCCTGAAAAAAAAATCAAAATCATTTTGTATTACGGGTCAAAATTCACATTATTAGGGCAAAAAATTGTGTTTTTTTCAGGTTTTTTGTACTTCGACACATAATTGTTATTTTTCTTCTATGAAAAACACAAGATGGGTTACCCATGTTCTAGAATGTATCACTTTATAAGTGGGGCTTCACATCCTCGCCACTAAATGAAAGGATACTCACTCATAAGAAAAATATGACGTTTCAATGTTTTCCGTCCCGTCCCGCTTTCAGGTCTCTACCTTGTCACAACACAGATATTTATGTATGGGACTGTAATATCATTTTTTGCATTTAAGCCAATTTTGAGAGGGCTAGAAAACAAACAAATACTAAATGTAAACAACCAAATTGTTATTATCATGTAAAATAGTATCTTGGGATTCAGATTTCAAAATATTGGCACAAGGTCGCAGGATACAGAAGTGCAAATTCAAGGTCAAAATAAAGGTCAAAAGGTCATAACACGTTATAGTGCCGCTACATTAAAATAACAACTGTTTCAGAAAGTCTATTTAATTCCTTTCCAATGATACCATTTGTACTTAATTCGGATCATTAGTTCTATTCGCTATGGTGATTTGAAAATTTGTAGTAAAAAAGTTCATTTTTTTCCCTTCCCTCAGTTCCCATTCATTTTGTACATGGAACATATTTTCCGTCCCGTCACGCGACGGGACGGAATTGACATGCCTTGGGAAAACGTTGATAAATCGTAATTTATAAGATTTCATTGCTAGCTCTTTTTTACTAGCAATCTATGGGACAGTACCAAACAGACAACACCTGACATGGTCAGCCTTGCTTATTAACTTTGATAGAATTCTTGTTTGAATCTTCTTTTAAAAAAACAGTGACATTTTCATTCCGTCCCGTCGCGCGACCATAATTCGAGGTTGCCATGAAAACGAAACATATTCAAAAAAATTTTTTTTGCAGATTGATACTTTCAAGTAAGCTTGACATAATAGTGAGGGTAAATGACAGCTAAAATATTTATTTTTCTTTTCGTGAGCATAAAACTCTGTGAAATTCCGTCCCGTCGCGCTCCCTTATTTTTGGCTTTGACCCAAATAGAGGTGGGCTAAATGGGTCATGTTTCAGAACCAAGTTTGTGTATCTTATTTGAAGCAGCTCGTTGTCCTGATCGATATGCCACCAATTTTAAGAAAATCGGGTGAAAATTGCGACAGTGCGGGCCAAAAAACGATTTTGAGGGGTGTGGCCAAAATATGCTGAGTCATCGTTTTTCAAAAATTGAAAAAGCTGTAATTTTTTTATTAAAAGGGCTATAAAGATGATTCTGGTGTCTATTTATATGTTTATCAGCCTGATAAATCCTATGCAGTGTCAAAATTGCAAATAGTTGTGAAGAAAGTACTGAAAAAGGGAGATTATAGTTTTAACCCTTTAATTACCGGTAGGGTCTCTGAGGGCACCCCTAGACAAATTGTGTAGCTCAATCAAACCGCCGCGTTTTCGGTAATGTTTTTTTTCATGTCTCTTTTTGTTACATTCTTACAAATCTTTTGACACTAAGTTTATTGAAATCGGACTTTCCACGGGAGAGTTACTTGACTTTTCGTGGTCAAAGGTCAAACCGAAATTTGAGATTTTTGTCATTTTGTGTACAAAACCAATGGCAAAGTCAGGTTTCCTATTTTACTCTATAAAATCACAGGTAAATCATTCTTTAGACTGTTTTTATTGTACATTGAGGTTGAAACTAAATCAAAATGAAGCCTGAAGTATTAAAATTCCTAAAACAATTAAAAACATAGATATATTACATGTAAGAATAAAAAACATAGAATACATAAGAAATTCATAAACAATGAAATACATAGGAATTACTATAGATGTAGACCTTCTGATACTTCAAATATTATCTGGATCAATTTAAATTCTAAGTGAATACTACAACCAGTCTAAAGAATGATTTACTTGTGATTTATAGAGTAAAATAAGAAACCTGACCTTCCCATTGGTTTGTACACAAAATGTCAAAAATCTCAAATTTTGGTTTGACCTTTGGCAACGAAAGGTCAAGTAATTCTGTCATTGAATGTCCGATTTCAATAAACTTGGTGTCAAATTATCCATAAGACTGGACGGAAAAGAGACATGAAACGACATTACTGAAAATGTGGCGGTTTTGAATGGGCAACGCAATTTGTCTAGGGTACCCTCAGAGACCCTACTGGTAATTAAAGGGTTAAAACTATAATTCCCTTTTTTTGTATTTTCTTCACCACTATTTGCAATTTTGACACTGCCATTGGATTTATCAGGCTAATAAACATATAAATAGACACCAGAATCGTCTTTATAGCCCCTTTAATAAAAGAATTACAGCTTTTTCAATTTTTGAAAAACGATGACTCAGCATATTTTGGCCACGCCCCTCAAAATCGTTTTTTGGCCCGCACTGTCGCAATTTTCACCCGATTTTCTTAAAATTGGTGGCATATCGATTCAGGACAACGAGCTGCTTCAAATAAGATAGCACAAACTTGGTTCTGAAACATGACCCTTTTTTTACCCCCCTATAGCCCACCTCTACTACAAAGGCGCTATATAAATATTCAGTATATTCTCATCCATCATTCGTTATAATCAACTTCACATTCAATAATAAATCACAATATTGAACTCAATATTCGGGGGCTAGCCTGCCAGATAGATACGTCGTACCGCAACGAAATACAATTATTAAATTCATTACTAAATATTCATGTAATAAAATGCGTTGAATTTTGTAGTGTAGTAAGTGTAGTAAAATGATCTGGGGAAAACAGTATTTTTGCATGAAACCAGCAACATTTTGAAAAAAGGACAGTAAAAAATACTGCAAAAAAGGAAAAGATCACTTGGCATCTTTGTTAGTGTCGTGCCAAAGTTCAAAACTAGCAAACATCACGTCATCTGTCAAGTTTTATTGGTCTATTGGTTTATTCTACCTGACTGCTAAGGAAGCACTTAATGCTTATAAGTATGCAACCAGGGGCCTATGGCATAAAGTCCTATCCCAGGGACTTGGTATTAGGGATTTATGCCTTACCAAAGGGCACTAGCACATTATAGTTTGCCGGCAAAAACCCATGTTGTTCGCTTACTAGGGTCTGAAGTTAAGAACTAGATTCACTCGTGTACTATAGCTTCTCCCTTTGACACAGACAGTGAGTTTGGAGGCTAGCCTCCACTCTAGACTGAAATTTGTTTGAGTGTCGAAGTGAGTCTGTGCTTGCAGACTACTAGCACATCAACTTGGTTTTGAAGTAGGGGTCTCCCTATTACATGGCTCTACCTACTGTGGTATCACGCTCACCCAAAGCCACAAAGAAAATCAGGGGGGCATTTCATCAAAGGATTTGTCGGACGTTTTATCCGACAAATTTGCTGTCAGCCAATCAGATGCAAGCATTTCAGTAGCTTATAACAGTTGTCAGTGAGAATTAGTGAATCTTTGTTTCATGAAATGCTCCCCAGGGGGGCATTTCATCAAAGGACTTGTCGGACGTTTTATCCGACAAATTTTGCTCTCGCCATCAGAATGTCAAGCATTCAGTAGCTTATAACAGTTTGTCAGATAAAATTTCTGACAAGTCCTTCTGAAAGTGCCCCAGAACCTCTTACCCTTCTTGGTTTCTTAGGGGCTGGTCAAGAGGCAGACTCAGATCAAGATTCTCCTTAATGAAGAGCTTTACATCCTGTACCACCTTCCTTGTCATCTTACCGTGGGAAAGTAACACCTCAAGGACTTGGTGAAGGTCAAATGCACTGAAGGGTCAAGGTCAACTAATAAAACGAAAGTTTTTGTAGTCAAATAAGTACATAATTTAAACATTTATTTACATTTCACACATTTTCCTGCTTGAAAAGGTAAATCCAAATGTATCTTAAATGCTCTGGAAAAGTTAATTTTACCAGAGACAGTGGAAAATGTGAAAGGCAACAAGGTCACAGGTCAATATTCTTTACACTATTCTCGTAGTCATTTTGATTAGACGTTCTTTTGAAATAGGTAGCCTCAATTCAGTAACCTTTTTCAGGTATGTACACAAATTGTGGAATCATTCAATAGCCATTTGGGCCATTCCACGGTAACTCGCGTTACAAATAACCGATACCTTCACGATTAAAGTCTCATCTTTCAAACTGCTAGGATCTACAAGTTACTTTTTGGCACCATATGTAAAGGAGACTAGACTACAAATGGATTAAAAAAGAAAAATATTTGTCAAGCTCGTTCGATTCTCAGGTCGTTAAACTTCGGTAACTCGCATTACGCAAAAGGACATGGTCCAAAATCATGATGCAGATTAGGGGTGAATTGTTCCTAAACTATACTATGTTGGCAAAAAATTTCCTATCATAAACAAAACTTAGCATATTTTTAACCTATCAACGCATCAAAGTGAAGAAAAAATGAACAGGTAAAGTACAGGGATCGTAAATGTCAGTAACTCGCGTCTAGGTAACTCGCGTTCAGTTTGTCCGTCAAGAATATATTTTGAATTTCATAGCTTTTCTGTGACTTCAGATTGAATTTCATTGTTGATTTAGGTGTGACTTAATATTCTTCAGCTTATCCAGTTGGAAAAATTGCAAAGGAATGATAGTTCTCTGTCAGAGTCTAAAAAACTTTTAAAATGGCATGTAGTCCCATGTGCTTCAAACTATGTATAGTTCTGATTCTCCTACAAGAATATACAATTTGAAGGTAAACTCAATAATCTATGTGCCCAATGTAATAATATTTCAGAGAAGTTTAAAGCCCAAAGAACGACCTGAATTTGAGAAAAAAAAGAAGAAAAAACAACAAATGTCCTCTGACCGTGGAATGGCCCATTTACATCCCTCCAGATCTAAAGATCATTTCGTTTTAATCCTTAAGCACCTAAAGTGCCCAAGACCGCGTCAGATTACTCACTAAACTGCCCAAACCGGCCTCCGTTCTTTTGCATTTTTATGGTCATGCAGTATCCAAAATAAGAGGTCAAAATGCCATACTTGTTGTGCAGTACCTACACAGTATGTGCTAATCTGCACAAAAAATACATAAAAATACAAAGAATTTCACATTGAAACACAATGACACATACAGCTTACACTTCCTTTAGGGAATAAACTTTTCATGCAGTCTCTAGGTGCTAAAGGGTTAATACCTGTAGAGGTTAATGCCTGCTTTCTTCAGTCTATCTGAGCCTCCCTGTGCTCTGTCCAATAGCACAATGGCGTCTGTCACCTCAAACCACCTCGCTAGGGACTGAAAATAATGGATTTACGAAGAAAGAAAATCGTAGAACCTCAGAGCGACAGTTTAATCAAGTTATGATAATAGGTTGTAATGTTAACACAGGGTGTTCAGTTGGATTTACCCACTAGGCCTAAAAAATTACACTTCTTGAAGCCAATGCATGCTGTAATTATAAATGATAATAATGAGACTTATTGAACACGCAAATTGTTTGAGGACACTCATTGCACTAGCTTAACAACAATTTTAATTGGTATAGGGTATGCTACAAATCAATTACTAGTATAATAAGTATAGCATGACAAAAGAAGAATCTGCGGGCCTGAAATTTTTCTTTTCTTCTTTTCGAGTTTAACTGCCTCCTTCAATTCTAAGATTACCGCATAGTTCCAGGGAGGGGCTAGGTGCAATACACTGGGCGAGCACCCATTTAAATAGTGTACTGGTTTTAACGTGCTATAGGTTTTGGCTCTCCAATAATTTTGCCATTTGTTTATGTTTTCATTACTTATAATAGTCTTATGTTAGTTGAAGTTTTCGCTAAGATGGACTAACGAAATTCACGGAAAATAGAAAAATAATGACTTATAGAGTATTTCCAAATAGCTCAGCACATATATGAACAAACTCTTTATTCAGTAACTATCAGGATTTTGCAAGAAAATGTTCGCATAGACGTCGATGTTTCAATTCATACCTGTTGCAGTTTCCAGGACACTTGACCACTGGTACTACATCTTCACGATCAAGCACGAATCGCCTTCCTGGAACACGCCCTCTATATCTTCTTGGTGCCATACGACTTTGCTTCTCCTTCCTACGTATCACCATAGGACGTTCTGTTTCACAGCCATCAACTGTGAAGTGCAAAACTAAAAGATTAATATGATTTGTGTCATTAGTATGTAAACTTAGTGGACCTGATACATTTCATATTCTTTGTGGGGGGTTTAATATTTTTCAAAACTAGAGATTCCAAGCGTTGTAGTGATCAAAACTTTTAGTTTAATATCTTATTTCTTAGTTACTATCATACAGAAAAAACTGCATCTCCTGTCATTTGTATCATTGTTTTGAGCTTTCAAACAAAGAGTGAAATTGACCACAAATATATAATATCAAAAAGATGAGCAAAGGAAAATGGAATTCCATCCGGATTCGATCCCGAGACCTCCTGATTGCTAAGACAGGTGCTCTATCGACTGAGCTATGTCAAGCTCTTACAATGATGTCTTTCCCAGAAAATTCCCTAACTTTCAATGCTCGAGTGATTGACTTGGGGAGAAATCCCTCGCATTTATCCCCAACTTGATTTCTATACTTTGGCTTCATGCCAGGGTCTGTAGCTAATGATCACTCAAGCATTGAAAGTTAAGGGTTGGACATGGACATAAGGGCTCAGTCAGTAGATCACATAATCTGTCTGGCAATCAGGAGGTCTCGGGTTGTAATCCTGATGGAATCCCATTTTATTTGCTGACCTTCTTTTATATTGTTTTGGCCTGTCAGGACACAATGTAGGAATAGTTTCTTGATAATCTTTTCATTAGGTAATATTAACCCTTGAAAAGTGTATACATACGGTAGCAATAGGTAAAGCTGTGTAAGGTACTCCACACAGAACATCGTACTCTACTCCACTTTTCTTTGCTGTTTCATGTATGGTGTCAGCAACAGCATCCTGCAAAAGAAACATCAAACTAAAAGTACATATAAATTGTTTTTTTTCTTTTCTTCATCTTAATTAGTGTAAAAAATAATTAAGAAAAGGTTTTAAAAACCTTTCCCCACCCCTTCCTCTCTCTCTATCTCTCTCTTTTAGTATGATGGGGAGACCATAGTTCGCGCAAATTTCAAAAATTATACAAAATGTGACATTCAATCAACAATATTTCATGTTTTACACAAAATCAACGAAAACTAAAAATATACCAAATAAACGGCAAAATTCTACACTCCGAATCGCCGAACGAAGAAGTGAACTAGGTCAAAGGGTTTCGACGATATCGCGATTTCAAAATTCTATGTCGATCGAACGATCGCGCATTCTGCTGAAAAAGTCAACAAAACAGTGTGACCTTAATTCCCGCACGGGCGTTTGACAAAGATTTATCAAGAAATTCCATCAGTCTAAGGAAAGGGAATAACAGTAAATGTAAGTCAAAATTTCATAGAATAAGATGATATTAATATCATCTCACAATTTTATGACATTAACTCAGAAAATGATGATTTCCAGACCCTTGTCAAAAAGCTCGGAATTTTCGCAACGGACACGCAATTTTTCAATGTTTGGTCAATAATTTCACAATTCGATACACCATACCGTGACGAAAGTTTGGATCTTAAGCAATTTTGGTCCCTCTATCTGATGCTGCTATCAGATTTTCACGATATTGATTACTTTTTGAGATATCCATCGTGCGTGAACTAAGGTTCTTCTTTCCCTGGCCCTTCTCTCTCATGTCCTGTCTTCTGCTTTTTTTTCTTCTTCTTTATCTTTTTCTTTTCCAATTTTCTCTTCTTTATTTCAGCCTTTGAATAAAAGTTAGTTTAGACCAGATAGATTTGGACTAAATTGAATTTCCTCTTCTCCCCCCTTCCCCCCACCCACTCAAGAAACCTTGGGCTCGTCATAAGTCTAAGTTATTGGACAACCCATAGGGACTCGTGTTGTAGAATTAACACACGTTTCAATGGGGTCTCCACAATCTTAGACTTATGACGGTTTCTAGAAACGGGCCCCTTGCTTCTTTGATTTGAACTTGAACTTGAACTTTGAAGTTTGAGTCCGAGCTATCTCTTTTATTTTGTTTCATTTTGTCTTTATCTTTTCCTCTTTCAACTTATTCAAGACTCGGAAAGACTTCCTTTTGTACCAGCCACTTTTTTTTGCTCGCTCTTTGCCAACATTCTAAAAGAGGGCGATTTTTTGATGGGGTCTGATTAAAAATGGGGCTTGGTATTTTTGGGGGGGAAAATCCTAAAAAGATTTTTTTTTTTTTTTTTTTTTTTTTCAAAATGTTTATTTCACTTTAGACTGTGTGTGTGTCTCTCTCTCTCTTTCTCTCCCTCTCTCTCTCCTTCTCTTTCTCTCTGACTCTGGCTCCAACTATTCCAGTCTTTGTTCTCACACCTGGCAATTAGCATCACAATGACCTGCAAATTCAAAAACAGAGTTTTGTAATTATTAGCAAATGGAAATGTTCTCAGCTGGATGTGAACCATAGACCTTGAGTATGACAGTCGAGCGCTCTACCGATGTATCTGCAAGAGATAGAATGACTGGATGGTGTCAGTTGAAATAAGTAGCCTATAATGACTATAATCATCCTGTCACAAGCTGGAGCTATAAATTAATAATTGACATAGACTCTAAATATGCCACCACAACACATGTAGACTATTACAGCTCTATTCAGCTGAATTGTTGTGTATTCCAGCCTTGTTTGCACATCTGTGATTGCTGTTTGGTACAGTCCCATATCTGAAAGTCTGAAAGCCTGACTGAGTTGCATGTAGTTTGGCTACATAGAGTTTGAAGTTATGTGGAATTTACCTTCTGAATCTGAACTCTGAAGACAGTGAAGTTGCATAGATTTATACCTACCCAGCAGGGATTAATTCAAGCAGGTAGGCTTTATAGCTAGAGCTAGCTTGGATGAATTTTAGATTTTTTCGGGGTTTCCTTTATTTATTTGTAACTTTGAGGCTGTTTTCTTTAGCTATTTATTGAACAATATGAAATCTAGTTCTTGCAATTTTAGAATCTTACTGGTTGTGATGATCATAGGACACCTGTTCGGTGTCTTCTACGACCAAATTATATGCCCTAAACTGACCCTAACACTAACCCTAGGACAACCGGGTCGCGATGACCCTAGGACACCGGGTCTCGATGACCCTAGGACAACCGGATCGCGATGACCCTAGGACACCGGATCGCGATGACCCCTAGGACACCGGATCGCGATGACCCTAGACACCGGGTCTCGATGATCCTAGGACACCGGATCGCGATGACCCTAGGACACCGGAGCGCGATGACCCAGGACACCGGATGGCGATGACCCTAGGACACCCGGGTCGCGAGTGCCTCTAGACCCGGTCCGATGACCTAGGACACCGTGTCGCGATGACCCTAGGACCCGTCGCGAGACACAACACGGATCGCGATGACGCCTAGGACACCGGGTTCGGCGATGACCCTAGACACCGGGTCGCGGATGACCCTAGGACAACCGTGTCGGCGATGACCCTAGGACACCGGATCGCGATGACCCTAGGACCCGGTCCCGATGTCTAAGTAAGACCAAGTTATAATAGAGTAAAAGCACCAATACCGACACTTAAGCGTTTTGGATTTAAAAAAAAATTTTAATCACTGAATCATATAAAACTCATATGTATTTTGTGTACAATGTTCAATGATAATATTATAAAAAACGAAATTGATAAAAAAATATGATAAACAAAAAATTATTTGCTTTCTAATGAAAGCTTGTTTTGTTCTAAATATCGGAGCGTGTGCTAAATCATCGGACAAATTCAACAATGCGCCGCTCGATTTTGGCAGTTAGAATCAACACTTAAAAAAAGCATGAAATAATTGCTTGATTGTTCAAACAGCAATTTATTTCTGCCTCGCAAATGCCGATTTGAAAGATAAAAAAAAAAATAATCATAAAAGAATTGGTAAATATTAATTATTTACTTACCAAAAGAACCTCTTCCGACTCTAAATATTGATGTGTTTGATGAGCTCAATGCGCCCTGCACTCTAAAAAGCCAGCGCATGCGCGGTGTACAACATGCATTTCTCATTGACTGTCCGATATTTAGCAACAGCCTATTTTTAGAAGCTAGTGGAAAATCCCGCCCGAAGACCCCGCGGTAGTGAATGCACTTTTTTTCTGATTGACGCGACCATGCGACATCTCAGCTGTTAATTTCAAGTAAGAATCATATCTCCTGTTGGGATTTTTTTTTTAATCATCGCTCTTTTGGAGATCAAAATTAACCTGGGTCATAAGGATTTCTCGAAATCGCAACTATGGATTTTACCCTGGATTTTACCTCTGGAATATATTTTTTGGGAGCAACCTGGCTCTACTGTGTATGCAGTGCAATAGAAGGTAAGATCATCTATCATATGCATGCAAGTCACCGTCCCATGTGGGGCCCGTTAGCTGTATGGGGGGAGTTGATCTAGATTTTGTCCGATATTTGGCAACGTCCGTATTTGGTGGTTTTACTCTATATGCCCTACACTGACCCTAACACTAACCCTAGGATACTGGTTTCGATAACCTTAACACTGATTAGATCTGTAATATGCTAACCATAATATAACTGGATTAACATTTTCTCGTTCAATTCATTCAATACACAAAGAGGTCATTTGCCAATTTTGTTTGTAGCGAACCCATGACGTGGATCTACTGATGTACACGTATTGTTACATACTGCAACGTCTTTCATACGACCTACCGCATCCACTTTGCTATCGCACAAACTCCTCAAAAACAGAGGCACCAATTTAGCTCACCATAATGTCAGGATATGACACCATTACTCTAAGATCGAAGTATACGGGTGACTGAATCCCACTTTTTAGAGTAAAGTTTCCAAACTTCACAGCATTTACATCAAATAAGCGTAGAATGAGGGTTTCCAGATCCATTTTTCTTCAGCGGTTGAGCACGAAATCGGGCAATTAAGTATGGAACGCCAAATTTACAACAATGCGGTCTTTGAGTCGAGAATAAATTTTTAGCATCCTATAAATATTCTCAGAGAATTTTCTTTTCCCAGGGGCGGATTCTCCGATAGGGGGGCCGAATTTTTTTTTCATCCAAATTTCACTTTCAAAATCGCTCCGCGGCCCCTGCAAAGGCAGTAAATTTTGATAACTTAATTAATAAACTTAAACTTTTGATACACTTTCGCTCATAAAGGTTGGATATTTCCTATATATGTGCTACAACAACATCTTTTTGCTTCGACTTTAATTTCTTGTAATTATTTGTCCCCGCTTTCACTTTTCGGGGGACTCTTGACATAGTCTTGAACATTCCCCAACCATTCCTAGGGGGTGAAAAATAAAATAAGGTTTGTCAACCCCCACAATGCCCTTTTTTGTCATTTTTCGCATTTTGGGGCCCCTTGATTGTTTACCCGGCTGACCAAGGCCCCTTCCATCCTGCCCCCGCGAAACGCGTCTGAAATGTAGGGCTGATGATATTGCTCTTTATGTTAAATCAAGGGTTAAGATCACAGGCTTTGGTCTCTAGTCTATAGGGGAGGGGTAGAAATAAAAGGTGAGATCGGTGAAAAATTGAAATATTTTACTCTACTTTTATGGTCAAAACAAAGGAAATAAAGATGAACCCTTAATTATTATTGTTTTCGCCAATTTTTTGTTTCAGCCTTAATGATAAGGTTGTAAATGATAATCATAGTCTATTTTCATTATTATTCATGTTTGGCTGATATTCTACCATACATTTTTGTGAAGACAGAATTTCCATGCTGTAAAAACGAATAAAATCGATTTTGAACCCCAATCAAAATAAACTTTGACCTTTCCCCTAGACAATATATCTGAGTCTGTGACCATAAACCTAGATTCAACTTAAGTAACAATAACAACCAGATACTTCACACGCGTTTCTTGGGGGCAGGACGGAGGGGGCCTTGGTCAGCCGGGTGAACAAAAAAGGGGCCCCAAAATATGAAAAAAAAATGGGCACTGTGGGGGTTGACAAACTGTTTTTATTTTTCCATACCCGGGAGTGGCTGGGGGAACGTCCAATATATAGCAAGGGTACCAAAAACTGAAAGCAGGAACAATTATTGAAGCCGGAGCAAAGTGATGTGGCTCAAACGCATGAAAAAATACCCAACCTTTATGAGCAACAATGTAAATCAACCTGAAAACATTTAATTTTAAGCGTTTTTTGTATTAAGCTCATAAAGAAAATACTTATCTCATTAAACAAAAAACGAGAGTATGACAATAACTAATATTATAACATCTCATTCTCCGGTCCCCATCTCTTGTATCTGTAGGTCTCTTTTGTCTTCTCCCGAGTTTATCTTTTAAGATAATTAACTGTCGCATGATATTTCATTAGTTTCATTTAGTTAACCGAAAGTTATAGGCCAGACCATGTTATTAACACATTTATTGTATATGAATGATATAATATTTTGTATGCCCATATGTTGTGGTGTTACTGCTTTACAAAAATGTTATTGTGTATAATTGTGACGATTTGACTAATTATATTCAATATAGCAATACTTAATCTCCTTTTATTAAATTCTCGACACGCCTTCCCCCCCCCCCCCTCCAATCTCTCCCTTACACTCTATTTTGTTCGCAATAATATACTTTGAATGTCGCCTTCCTTTCTATCTCCTTTACCCTCCCCCCCCCCCCCCTCTCTCTCTCTCTCTCTCTCTCTCTCTCTCTCTCTCTCTCTCTCTCTTTCCGTGTCTCGCTATCTGAACTCGAAGTCCATTAGAAAATTAATGTATTGGCCTATAACTATTGCTCTGCCGGATATCAATTTTTACCATACCGTCAGATCTGCAATTAAATAGTAAGTTTATTTTTGCTTATATTACATAATTATGTGTGTATAATTTATGGTTGGTACCCTTATTATATCCCCATGAATCCAATGACCGGGGTAGTACTAATTATGTCTGTAAAGCGCTTAGGTACTGTAGTCTATATTTATAATCATGTATATTATGCACTATACAGGGCGTCCCAAAAAGAACAATACACTTTTGAAAGGGCTGCCAAATAAAAAATATATGATTTTAGGTAATGAAATTTACATGTATGGAAAGCTCATTATCCCAAATTTCATATGACATCAAAAACTCCGAAAATAAGTCATGCATGAATGAGCAGCGTTCACTTTTGTAAAGGGTATGGAAATAAGGGTGCGCAGGAATTGCCCTACCATTTTGTATGAGGAAAGTCATTTGGAGCTTATGGAATTGAGGATGATATGCAGAATTACTGATCAATTATGATGAGTTGGGGTTTGCTAAGTGAAATTTGTGGAATTGGGGATTACATTTTCATGCATGAGTGAACAGGAATATGTATTTCCTATTGTTGCATTGTAACTTTCCAAGGTCCTTCTGTGGTGTTTAATCTATCTCTCTCTCTCTCTTCCTTTTCTCTCCCTCCCTCTTTCTCTCTCTCTCTCTCTCTCTTTGTCTTCCTCCCTCTCTCCCTCTCTCTTCTATTTTTCTCTCCCTGTCTCCCTCCCTCTTTCTCTATCTATCTCTCTCTTTTTGCATGGGTGTGTTTTGACCATTCATATTCATTGGTTTCTACTCCAAATATCCTGACTACCTCCTCGCATCTTCTTCTTTTTTTTTTTTTTTTTTTTTTTTTTTTTTTTTTTTTTTTGGGGGGGGGGGTTTAAACATCAGTGACATCATTTCAATTACTGTAAGATTGTCTAAACTTCTCATTGAATTACTTAATATCCAGGTGGGATTATGTAAATTGAATACTCTAAAAAAATGTTCGTTGGAAAAAAAAAGAACATCACTGATGTTAGACATTCAGACAATCCAAAAGATCATGAAAACGATTATCAGAACTGATAAAAAAATCTTACCCTGCTCCCCATCCTGACTACCACTAACACACCACTGAAGAAACCTTGGAAAGTTACAATGCAACAATAGGAAATACATATTCCTGTTCACTCATGCATGAAAATGTAATCCCCAATTCCACAAACTTCACTTAGCAAACCCCAACTCATCATAATTGATCAGTAATTCTGCATATCATCCTCAATTCCATAAGCTCCAAATGACTTTCCTCATACAAATTGGTATGGCAAATTCCTGCGCACCCTAATTTCCATACCCTTTACAAAAGTGAACGCTGCTCATTCATGCATGACTTATTTTCGGAGTTTTTGATGTCATATGAAATTTGGGATAATGAGCTTTCCATACATGTAAATTTCATTACCTAAAAAAATATACTTTTTATTTGGCAGCTATTTCAAAAGTGTATAGTTCTTTTTGGGACGCACTGTATAAATCCAGAATATTATTTTTATTACTACTATATTTCTATATATTTTAAACATGAAATGAAATCAGAATAGAACCACGAAATTGAAATGCACTGTAATATTTTGTGCCGAAAACAAAATGAAGCGGCATATAAAATTATCATTTCATTTTCTTGTACATGTATTTATTGTTTATTGAGTTGAAGAAACTTGAATAAAAAAAGGGCTTGTGTGTTGTTGTCTTTTGTTATACATCCTCTTATCTTTAATCTCTTGATCTTGAGAAATTATCGGCCCTTCAGCACTTGCAAAAGAAATACACGTAAAGGTCATGCATGCACAATGAATTATAAGAGATTCCAACATTTCCATGCAAATGACTATAATATAATGTTGTGGATTAAAATCTTACATCCGAATGGAAGTCCCCGAATTTTTCTTTACAATAAGCATGAAATTTAAAGCACTTTGGGAATTCAATTAAATCTTCTCGTGAATATGAAGTCATGTGAGCGACAGCGGATATAAGAGAAGTATGAAAACAGAACTTTTCACTGGATAATTAAACTCCTACGGATCATAGTGTAATAACTAACCCCTTGGAGAATATTACTCAATACTTATGACCAGAAGGCATATAAGTCTAAGCAATTTAATATCCACATGAATATAAAATCATGTGAGCGCATACTGTTCCTAAAAAGAAATTTAAAAGCAAGCCATTTTCAATGCTTTTATTTGGTCGGTCAAATTGATGCTTCTACAGTGCGTCCCAAAAAGAACTACACTGTAAAAAAATAATACAGCAAAGTGATGTCAGCAGAGTCGCCATACAAAAATGTAATTTCAAATAACAGTTTTGCTGTAAATTTCTCCTCTAATAATTAATGAAAGAGAAGAAAAAAAATCATTAGAGTTCTATAGCTTACACATTTGGTTAAAACGGAACAAATGTGTTAGTCCTGATGTATATTTTGTATTTCTCACGTAATTATTTGCAGGAGAAAATTTACAACAAAACTGTTTTTTAAATTACATTTTTTATGGCGACTCTGCTGACAGCAGATTTGCTGTAAAAATACAGATATTTTTTACAGTGTATACACTTTTGAAATGGCTGCCAAATAAACAAATATATGGTTCTTGCGAGAAAAAAAGTTTAGATATATAAATTGTAAAGCTCATATCCTCAACTATCATTATGACACAAAAAATTCCGAAAATAACCCATTCTTCAGTGCAACGGTGTCGATTTGTTTTGGCGATTGGGGGGGGGGGATGATCGTCGATATTCCTCTTTTCCTCAAATGTGACACATACGACGGTATATGATCGCAGTGTCAATTGTTGAGGGTGGGGTAATGTTTGTATATTGTTGTTTTTTTTTGGGGGGGGTAATGTTTGTATATGCTTGTACATGCATATAAATATGAAAAATGTATTGTATAATGCGAGCGCGAAGCGCGAGCGGAAAATTTTCTCAATAATAGTGACATAAAATGGGGCATTTGTAGCATAATTCGAGCGCGAAACGAGAAAGGGGCTTTAACTGGTTTGTTAAAGGGGGACCATGATGATGTAATGGCTACAGATAATACATACATGCATGTAGTCATTAATCACTAGTACATAATTTTCAAATTCTTTATGCGAGCGCGAAGCGCGAGCTAAAAATTTTCTCAATAATAGTGACATGAAATGGGACATATATTGTAGAATAATGCTAAGGCGAAACGGGAAGGGGCTTTATCTGCTTTATTAAAGGGGCAGGCCCGTAACTAGGATTTTTACGGGGGGGGTTCGAAATCTGAAAAAGTGGACCTTTTTCAAGGATTTTTTTTTTCGAGCGCGAAGCG